>VYZM01009985.1:223792-247982 GCA_013398915.1 Dromas ardeola | reverse complement strand
TGGCCGTGGGGTGTCCACGGACAACGGTAGTTTGTCAGAGCCTGGAAAGAGCCCGGTCTGGGGGCGGCGTGGTGGAGAGCCGAGGTGGGCTTGTGGGCGGTGGGGTGGGGTGCCACGGGGCTGTGGCTGCACGAAGATGTGGGGGGAAGAAAAAAAGGCTGTTGTGGATGAAATACGTTTGAGTTATAGGAAAACGTAGGGTAAGAGATAAAATTGTCAACAGAACTTTCTTAAGGGGAGAGGGGATGGCTAATCTACCAGCAATTACACTTTTTTAAGACTCGGTGATAGATAACAAATTGCTGAACACTCCTACCTTCACCAGCCCCTCTGCCAGCTGCAGCTGTAAGAGCTCCTGCCACTGTTTTGTTGTCTGCGTTTGCATTTCTGGCCCTGCTTTTGCTATAGAAGTGATACCCAAAGAAAGAAGGATCTTCCTTTGATAAACGTGTTGCTCACCAAATGTGATACTTAATTCCAAACAGTGGAAGGAGGATATACAAAATAGCCATAAAATAATCCAGGCCTTGAAAGTAAGGGAAGGCTTACAGATTTCAATCTTTTCAGTATATCATGGAGGAGAAGAAATGAAAGTTGATTTTATTGTCCAGTATAGGCCCCTAGACATGAAAAAGAAGTTTTGGAGAACAAGGATTACATTTCGCAGAGAAGCTCCAATGGGTGGTATGCTGAAATTAAGCTGGATCTTGAATTGAGATGGAGTTTACAATTACTAAAACAAAAGCTTTAATCTAATTCTAGGGTGAGATCCTGCAGACCATCTATTCAAGGGAGAGCAGATCCCAGATGTCCATCCATGAGTCTAAGTGCAGGGTATCTCCTGTCTAGCCATTTGTTCTTAATACCAACAGTGACCTGTATTGAGGCCGTTTATCCGTGGCTCCTAAACGAAATTTGGATGCTCTAGAGTCTGAAGCTGCACTGAATACATTCCCCCTTTAGAGTAACCCTTCAAAGATAAGGTCTAGGGCAATCACAGACTGTTCATTTCCAGGGTTTGGCAAAGGCACTAGAGGGTGCTGTGCCGAAAGAGAAGAATCAGGGTTTGTGTCTGGAGGAAAATTCTTCCCAACCTCCAGATGAAGAACCACAACCTCGCCCTTCTTCCTCTGCGTTTGCATAGGCCTCTTCCTGCCATAACAGCTTTGGGCCTTTTTCCTTAAGGAGGGGATCAATAGACAGATGCGGGTTTCCTTGAATCTTACACAAGGTGACATGAGGAGTACAGAGACAAAGAGTACAACCTGATGTGTAAATACGAAGTACAGATCGCCTTGACTACATTAAAATTGTGAAAGATTGGTTGAACATATTAAATGCATCTTTTTTTCTTAGTGCAGACAAGTCCTGAGAGAACCCTGGGCTGGGTCGCAGGGACATGAGGACAGCATAACTGCCTGCCCTGGCTGCATCTCTGTGGCCTTTTGCAGGGCTACCCGAGCACGGCTGCTTCCCATCCTGAGCTGGCCGGGTGCAAGCCAGCTTGGATCCAAAAGCTGTGGCTGTGTCGTTAGCACAATACTGCGTGCAGGCCAACAGGCCTGGCAGGATTTATTAATGCTGGAAGATGGGTGGGAGCAACTCCAGATGTGTTTACAAAAGGCTTTTACTCTATGAAGTCTCCTGTGACTCCGCTCTGAGGAGCACAAGTCGTAGGTGTACCCTCAGACAGTATAAGCAGGTGCTGCGACACAATGGAAGGCGTGAGGAAGTGAGGCAAGCCCCTTTGCAAGGCATGCTTTAGGCACCTGTGTGATGCCTTCAATAGAACAAAGGTAGCAGTCTTCTCAGGAATTAAAATACTGCATTTACATTTCTTGTTTCTTTAAAGGGGAAGATGCGTTATACAATATATTGACAGGTGTATTTATTAACATACATTTTATTTTCTATGGGGAATATTAATGTCCTTTGGAACCTTCCTATGTATTTTCAGGCTTTAAATGTTTTAATGAGCGTGTATTCACAGCACAGGCAGGATCAAATCACATTATTAACTCCTGTCTTCCAGATAATTGGCACGCATATTGAACTCAGAGTAATCCTAGTTTTAAGTGCTTTAGGTCTGATTTTTCCAGTGTCCTGATACGTTACAGTGCTTTACACGTTTAAAGAAAAGTTCTTTTTCATGATAAAGGTAAGCATTCCACTTTCCTGCACTGCAAACTTTGACTGTCTCCAAATGAGCACCCGGAAAATGAGGAACAGAAACAAGATCCTCGAAGAAAACTCTGGCATGCAGGATTTCCCTGGCACCGTGCAGGGCTGAGCAAGGCCCAAAGGGAGATCACCGTGGCTGTCCTAAGCAGTGGCAGCTCCTAGAGCTGACTTTGGGGCCCAGGGCATGGCACGGCCCAGGCACTCCCAGCCTGGAAGCCACTGCTACATTTCATCCCTGTCTCACAGCAATGACAAAATGGAGTGTTGATAAGATGCGACTCCTAGTAAGATGATATTGAAGATGTAATGGCAGGGTAAAGAAAACCATGGTAATCCAGGAGATGTTTAAACATACACACTATCCCCCATGTTAGTGATACCCGTTCCATTTCAGCCAAACTTTGTGCACTCTGGGTGACTATGAACGTACATCTGGGGGGAGGGAAAAAGAATAAAACTCTATTTGCTTTTTTCATGTTGGTAACTAGTACATAAAAAAATTCCCAGTAGAGTTTCACTAGGTCAGAGGGAAGCTGAGCACCTGCTGCCCCCCCCCTCACAGGAACTGCACCATTGCTGACTTGCTGCTGGCTACAGTCTCGGTGGGTGCTGCTAAATCCCACCTGTGGGAGAGGCAGAATCCTGATATTACCCAGGCTGTTTTGCTACAGTTAGCTACTGTTACCATTTTCTTCTCCTGTTTCATTCAGCGGGAATAGCGAGGCTTGAAGGGGGGATGGAAAAGAGCAGATTTTGGCATTCTACCAATGTTAATTAACTTTCAACCTAATACAGTAATAGAAAATGGAAAAAAGTGGAGGCACATCAATAAAAAATGATCACATAAGAGCGCAGACGTCCCGATTTTGCAAACTGTCTAAAACTATGGCTTCACTGACCTGAACGAAGCCAGGTTGATTTATGCTAGCTCTTCCTAGCTTACACATTCACATCTCCTGATGACTCTCTGGCACTGTATTAGATGAGTGTAGGCAAAATATTCCTGTAAGAGGAATCATTAGTGACAAGGGTAAAAGCTAAGCAAAATAAAAAAGCAAGATCCAGAAAAAGTGGAGCTGTAGCAAACATAGCAGTACACTGGTGTTTTTTCGGGATAGTAAAACTGATGCTTGCTAAAGATTCAATAACTATTATTTTTTCCCCTGAAATATCTGTTTGCACGGTTGAGATCGCAGGCATTACTTTTCCTAACAGTAGAAACGTTTGGCTGAATTTGTTATGCAAAGTACAGCTATTCCTGTAGATAAGCACCTTGCTTACAGTAAACAAGTGCCAACATCAGTATACCAGAACACACAAACTGTAATTTGCATGTCTAGACTTTATTATTACAGCATTTTAGTTGCAACTTATCCCAGACATACAAGTCAATGTAATTTTACACTTCATTATGCCTGCTGCTCTTTTCCCAAGCAGAATCAGCATCTAAAAAGAATTGCAGAATTTCAGCATTGCTAAAACGCCATGGAAATGATAGTGTGTGCGGATCTGTAGAGCAAACCCATTTCTTCCACAATCCTTCCCTCTTCCCACTCATCATTATCTATTCATAACAGGTTCTGTGCTATTTTTCAGATTCATAAAATACGGAACTACAAGATACGACTTTTCTTATTAAGAAATTATCCAAGCAAGAGTTTTTGAGCCTGTAGACATAGTCAGTTACAAATAAAGGAAATCAGAAAAGCAACCCAAAACCTAATCTGGGTCTGGAGGATGACCTGACCATAGGCCTTTTCTATTACTCTAAATTTCCTATAATAATGTACACATTTAAGTAAGATATATTTAATGATATTACTGTATTATTTCCCCTTGGCGTGCGCGATAGGAGATTAAAGCAGGTCATAATTATCCCTTGTATTGCTTTGCAAGCTAGCAGTCAATGTGACTGGCGATCTGGAAGGTGGCCTGTAGTGTGCTCCAGCCACAGCTTTGAAAATTGCTGACATTTCTGATACAGCAAGCTCAACATAGGGGAACTTTCTGAAATTATCACATCACCTACTTCTATTTATCTATACTTCCCAGCTCTGTGACCTTCTAAGGACATAAAATCATTCACATGTCATTTGTCCTTACTCACTCCGTTGTTCTGCAGGCCTTGGAGGATTACCCAGGGAGATTTATGGACACCTGACTGCATGGTGTGCACACGCTTTTCCAAAAAAAAAAATCAAAACCAACCCCAAAACCACCACCAACAAAAACCAGCCCAGTGTTTTTCGTCTTTTGAACAGGGTTCCCTCCCCCCAAATAAGTGGGGCTCCAAACCTGCATTGTGAAAGATGAAGCCATCACAAGGCAAGCTCAAGGTGGTGACTGAGTAATACATACGAATTAGGCTACTACAGCAGGCCATGAGAATAAGGGAATGAAAAATATTTAATATTGTATTTACTTATTCATGTAGAATGGTAAAAAAAAAAAAAAAATGTTTCAGAGTCCCCTAGGCCTTACATTGCAAATGAACCTTGTACTATAAACTGTTGCAATGTCTGAATGCTTAGAAAGATGTATAAGCTGCCATCAGGAGAAAACACCATGCCAGTCATTTTCAAAAGGGTCTTTCCATAAATTACTTTATTTCTCATTAAATGAGCACAGAGTCATTACCATATTAATAACAGATATGTTTATTATTACATATCCATCAGTGCGGCTTTCAATACCACTTGAAACATGCATATCGTCCTAAGGACGAATCAGTTTTCCAGTGCTTATTTAATACACAACTGCAAAGCCATTATAAATTACTGAGGAGGTATTTGGTTAAGAAATAAAATAAAATAAAACCATACTGCCCATACCATGAATGTATTCCTGCTACAAAGCAAGAGTCTGACAGCATTTACTGAAATTCCTGAATTACCCGGAGCTTTTGTGTTATATGCTTTTCTTTTTTTTTTTTTTTTTTTTCTTTTGTTTTTNTTTTTTTTTTTTTCCTTTGCATTGCCTACACATCTCTTGGCTTATGAAACAGAATCAGTCTTTCTTTGTAAGAGGAATTCTCATTCAAAGATTGTACTTAATTTAGAAAATGCATCTAGCATCTACAATACTTCAACCAATTAAAATGCAGTAAAAACCACTGATATGCAACAGTTTTTTAGAGGTTTCCTTTGTTTAGTTTTAAATTTCTACATTTATTGACATGGCAATAATACAATTATCTCAAATTAAGGCACTAAAAGGACAACGTAAAACCCAGTAAAAGTGTTCTAAGAATAATTTACATTTCAAACAGTGCATATATTTCTTAAATGTTTGTTAACTTAATGTATGTTATCACTTAAAATTGTAAGGCAATACACTATACAGTTATAGAAATGATGTACCCCAAAATATGCTTCCAAACTCGGTGGTTCTTTTTACTGTTAGTTTCTAATGCCTGTAATAGTAAAATAATTCAGTATGGCTTGGCAAAAATGCATAGATTAAAGGCAATTACTTGTTTTCCCCCCTTTACAAACCTGCTGAATCAGTATTTTGTAAAGCATAATGCAAAATATTTAACACTTTGATCCATTCCATAGTGGGTGGTTAGCATTAAGGCTGTTAAGAACTCTGCAGTGAAGGCACTGAAGTTCAAGTGATAAGGCTTCATTTTTAAGCTAGTTCTGCAGTCTTCAAGAGCACAACTTTGAGTCTTGAAAGCAGTTGCAGTCCTTCTCATTGAGAAACCTTCCTCCTCTACTTCGTTTCATATGCTCATCTTGACATAAATATCCCCTTCACAGGGTAAACAGTCCTTTTCTTTCACTGATACGAAGAAAGTTGGCTGCACTTCATCGTGATTGACAGGCTTTTTTTTAAAATCCAAAAAGGCAGCACCTTTTTTTATTTTTTTATACACCTAGCTAAGCTTTATTTGCTTTAACTTGCATTACATAGTAATAATTAATCTAATCTACCTTTAGGCAAACCCGCAATTAAACACCCTCAGCGTGCTTTTGTGCCAAAGCAAGGAGGAGACAGTAATAGCAATCTTAACCCTGAAGCCTGTGATAGTTATGTTGAAAGGAACAACAGCCCGTCTGCACTGCTCTGTGTGGTTAAAAAAAGCCCTGTTTCTCAGACCGCATCCCGTGAGATTCCATTAAGCGCTGTACGTGTGGTTAGCTGGAACAAAGAAGAAAACAGACAATTAATAACAAATAGAAAAATTAGCTTCATAACACTAGTGCCTGTTTGCCAAGCACTTCAGTGAAGAGAATATTTTTACATTAACAAAATATTTTTTCCATTGACATGGTACAATATTGAGATCATACCTAAACAATCTTCCACAAACTGTTCTTAATTTCTAACAACGTTAAATGAACACACAGATCAGACAGATGATAATATTACTGCAGCTTTACATGTAAACGAGTAAACAATCATGGGTGTATTCATGGCAAATGCAAGGTGACCCTCGTTCACTCGCAGGACAAGAAAAGGCTCTCTGTAGGCCTAAGAGCACACACATGCAGTTGCCAGAGCTCATCTGATGCGCAAGAGGGTTGTTTGTTTGTTTTTGAACATGCATTAACTTGATCAGGTGCCCAAGTCCAAATATATTAAAACAAAACACCGTCAACTGTGCTGATACAATGTGTATAAATTAGCACACTCTAAACTATGAAGTGCAATTTCAGATCTAGAAGCAGTACTGCAAATGCTAGCAAGTTCATCATGAAGTTCTGATTCATATTTACTAGTGATAAATTATTAAAATGAGGAAAAGAACTTAAGATGAACTTATATGTGAAGCTCCTTTTAATGGGTCTGATACACCTCTCCATGAAGTCAATGAAGTGCTGCCAACCAACCGCAAAGAATGGTGGATTAGACCCCAAAAGACTAAAATGTCTTAAAACATGTGCTAACATCTGTATCCATTTGACAAAATAGTTAATGCCTGCTTACATGGTAGGACTCCATCACCGAGATCAAGTTCTGCTATACTGTCTGACAAGAGAACAATTTTCAGATACTTAGTAAAAGCTATACACACATATCCCCTAAAAATCATCACTGCTTCTCTTACTCCCACATCTAGGTAGAGAGGTCAGGATGAGAACTGTAGGGTGCAGTGTCTTGAGTTCAGAGAAGCCAATTTATCAACTCACTGCCTCCTGAAAAGAAAAGGGCTCGCTGTTCCTCCACTTCATCACCTTCCTGATCCCAGAGGAGCACCTCCTACTTACCTGTCCTTAGATTTGGCAATCACTGCACTTCTCAGCGGGCTGATTCCACTCACTAGGCTCAGCAAAGTAAGTCTCCATTTTTTTGACAGTGAGGAAACTGAATTGTGGACCTTCATGGAAGGGCCCAAATTGGATCATTTCAAGCACTTACCCAGGATCCAATGACAGAAGAGCAGGGGAAAAAAGACAGAGAGAAAATCCTCCCCCTTAAGTAGCAACAGGCTGTCAGATTAGCTCAGCTTCTATGCAATCACCAGTTAAGTCTTCCCCCTCTACTCTGCACTGGTGAGGCCACAACTGGAATACTATGTCCAGTTCTGGACTCCCCAGTTCAAGAGAGACAGGGAACTACTGGAGAGAGTCCAGCGCAGGGCAACAAAGATGATTGAGGGATTGGAGCGTCTCCCTTACGAGGAAAGGCTGAGAGAGTTGGGAGTCTTCAGCCTGGAGAAGAGGAGGCTGAGGGGAGACCTTATGAATGTTTACAAGTATCTAAAGGGTGGGTTTAAGGAGGATGGGGACAGGCTCTTTTCAGTGGTTCCCTGTAACAGGACGAGGGGTAATGGGCACAAGATGGAACAGAGGAAGTTCTGATCAAATATGAGGAAAAACTTCTTTACGGTGAGGGTGACAGAGCACTGGAACCGGCTGCCCAGGGAGGGTGTGGAGTCCCCTTCTCTGGAGACTTTCAAGCCCCGTCTGGATGCAGTCCTGAGTAATGTGCTCTAGGCAATCCTGCTTTAGCAGGGGAGTTGGACTAGATGATCTCTAGAGGTCCCTTCCAACTCTGAAATTCCGTGATTCCGTGATATAAGATCATTGTAAATTTATTTAATAATCTACATTTAAACATCTTGTACATCAGAAGCGAATTTTTCCTGAAATAAATCCAATGCCTCTTCTTTCTAAACATACAGGATGGAATATGTAGTGATATCAGGGCACAGGTTGGCCATCACACTACATGACAGCAGTGACTGTCCAGTTCATAGACACAACTAACATCACATTTGTCTGAGAAAGTCACAAAAACATCCACAGCAGAACAGCTTGAAAGAGAAGTTCCTATCTGACCTTTTTCTAACGCTTGTTTGCTCAGTGTAACTCTGAATCTTTTCATTGTTTGCCTGCATTGCTCTGTAGGTACCACTCAAGCCCCACTACATTCCAGTCAACCCAGTGGCATCTGTCTGATGAGGATGTAGCGCACCACAAAAGCCACCCAAGCAGCTCCTCAAGCATCAGCGAGGTGCGGGGGCTCCCCACCTGCCTCCTGCACACATCTCCCTGCAGCACGATGGGCCAGCAGCACGCACATACCTAGCACTCTTGCTGTCATGTACTGTGCCTCTCTAAATTGCTTATGCTCAATATGCTTCTTCGGCCATACTCAGTGCCTACAATATGCAGCGTTAAAACAGAGTTTGCTGTAAATTAATTATAGGTTCTAAGAAGCTATGTCAATATTAAACATCATTAAGAAGCAAGATTTCTAAGGTCAGGTATCAATTATGTCATCAAACTCACTGACAGATTTGGGCTCAGTCTAGAAAAGTAATATAAATGTTAACTGTTTGATTCACATCATGCACTGTTAGGAAAATTCAAGAAGTTAAAGATACCATGCGGGTATTAACTTCTTAATTGCCAGAAAAGCTTAAGAGCTTTATTTCTTCCCAAGAAGCTGGAAGATCCCATTGGGTCACGGAGAAAAGTGTGAACAGAGGCCGTACACTAGAGCAGATGGAGAAAATGTCAGGCTGCAGTATTCTGAACAGCTGATTCCACCTGATACTTTTAAGTAGACCAGAAGACCATCTTCACCCTTCCTCCTTCCATTTTTGAGACAGATCTGGTGCTTTCTGGACTCTTCTATGAACCATTGCAACTCCTAGCCCAACAGAAAACCACATGCTTTTATTTTGTGGGGTTAGGGTTGGGGTTTTTTGTTGTTCTGCTTTGGGTTTCTTTGGCTTTTCTTTAGTGAAAACATTCCTGGATTAATTCTCTGCTGGAAAATAGATCAGTTTACTGTGGTAATCTGTGAAGCATGAGCTGACACAAGATAAAACGCAGGAATGTGCAGCTCTTCTTCTGGTGCTGGTGAGATATTAGGCTCACTGTATGTCTAGGATCTTAAGAAAGAGCTTTAAAGATAGTGTTTCTCGTTTTTTAACAAAGTTCCCATTCACTACTTGCATATTTCTATGATTCTCTAACACTCTCATGTGACAAATGCCAATAGGAATAATAATAGATATTGTCTGAATAACCGATCTCCCCAAACAGACCCATTCCTTTAAGAGCTACTGTAAAGTTTCAAATATGTTTCAAATCTGTTCATTCTATAACAGATTAGCTACAAACTTGTTCTTGCTAAAGGCAACCCTAAACCAGCATTTCTATTAAGACAGAGTAAAAAAGAATCAATGAATTGATTTAAGAAAATGGATTTGCTCCCATAAAAGAGCATGGATGAAACCTTCTATACTTTTCCAATTAGCTCTAAAACATCTGGAAAAAAGTTAAGATCTTGAAAAGAAAAACCTGAGAAATCACATAATCATGCTGAAAAAAGAAAAAAATCTATTGAAAAGCTAACAGCTATGAGACATCTGAATACCAGAGCTGTTCTGCCTATCATAGGTTTTTAATCTCCCCCCTTTTTATTTAATTCTGTGTGTGCACATGCAAATTCCCCCTTCACACCCTAGCATGAGGTTTGCAGTAACTGCAGTCTAGCTCACCTGAAGAGCCTCCCAGAAACTGGAAACAAACAACTTAAAACAGAACTTAAAAAAAATCTGGTTATTACAGCTTCCAGAAGACCTCACAAGGACAAATGGAAAGGAAACCATACTCAGAATACAATTCAAACAGCCTTTTGGAAAAGCAAGTCTACAACCCTCAATATCTAAACGTGAAATAAAGGAGTATGCACTATATCTTTACAAAGTGAACTCCTCATAGGATAAGGTTTGGCAGGGGGGAGGGAAGAATCTGTATACTCAATAACAGAGGATAATTTCTAAAATGTACAGTCAGGACTATGATCTTCCAAGTGTTGTTTTAGATTATTCCAATTAATACAGCTTAAAGATGGATGTAACTGGTGTATTAAAATAATTCTTTCCAAACCTGTTGGCTGGTTTTAGGGGAGTTGGTTATTTTGGTTGGGTTTGTTTGTTTGGGTTTTTTTTGTTTTTTGTTTTTTCTACTGTCCAAGAATGCTACCTCATTCAAAAGATTCTCAGTTACTTTGACATCTTTTTCTGTAAGCAATGTTGACTAGCATTATTTCAGTGTCATATTTTAAAAACTCTTTTAAAACTGTATTAATGAATTTTACATTTTCAGTTCTGTTGTTTTTTTCCCAAATTTATGAGCATTCAGTATCAAAATCATTCCACCTAATCCTTTTAATTATCACATAATGTGCTTTTTCTTTTAGTCTTAGGTCGTCCAAGACTCACTTAAAAATTTTACTACTCTGTAAAAGAGCTCTTTAACCAGTTCTAAGTACTTCTGTTATAGTTATCTGTGTGTTTAAAAGGTCTGCCTTTCGTAATTAGTTTCTAGAATCCTGATGATTGTTCAAATAAATGTATCACATGATATATAAAAGCACTTTGTATTTTTCTCAACCACAGAACAGTACTTGTTCAATAGTCCTGTTGTAAATGAAGATGATGTTAAACAACAGATATTAATTATGCATATTGTAAAATCAGCAGGTGTAATTTATATCCAAAAGTCTTAAAAGATCTGGCTAAAGCCTATGGAGGAGTCTAACATTTTTCAGTATATCTTGGAAAACTGAGGAAACACTGCGAAGCTTTATAAAAGCTTTTGGATGTTGGATGATCACTTCTGCTTTAGTGTTAATTATGGGGACAAGAAAATCAGCACCCTTTTATCTTTCAGATTTTTTTCCCCACTCTCCTCTGCAGGAAGATGTTTCATGATATGCCCAGTGTCTCTTTACATGCAAAAGTTTGCTTCTATTGCACTTTATGCAAGGAATGTTTGCAGGACATTTATTTTGGTACCACTGCCAATTTAGGTAGACTCTTTCCCTACTCAGACACTACTTTCCACTTCGTACTGTCAACCCAATTGGTTATTTTGAAGGAAAAGGAACGCACATACTGTAAGAGGAAGCTAATGCAGGTTAAAAATCAGCTTACAGTAACCTAGCATTAAAAAAGCGTGTTTCACATCTGGCCCTGGTTAATGCAGGGGTCACAAACAGCTTACAAAACTGCTGGGATAGGAGAGGACAGGGAATAGCACGCAGGGAGAAAGAACGGAATTAATGCTTAAGCGGCCTCACACCAAAGAAATGGCGTAACAACAGACCGAGTATCTGTAAATTTCTCATTACACCCCCATGTGCAGAAGACTTCTAGCTTATGCAAGCTCGATGAGTCAATCCATGACCGACTATGCAGATCATCCTTGCAGGTAAATGCCACTGCTGCTGTATCTACTGAGTCTTGCCTTTAAACAGGAAAAAATGCAACCAGCTCCCTCACAAGCATTGGCAGGCCAGGCACTGCAATCTCTACACTGCCTTGCCAAATCCAAAGGACTGATAAATTCACCACAATAGCAGGAGAATTCTGTTTGTTCCTTCCTTCGGGACTTGAGCAAAGATTGAGATCAGCAGTTCAATGGGCATAACTATGGAATTATTTCACATTAAGTAAGATTTATAAACAGACTTTTTTTTTTTAGTTAAAAATTTCCATAGCTTTTGTGGTTTCTCACCTAGTTTTTCCAGAAGTATTTTTAACAACTTTTCGGAATGACTGATTTGCTGACGATCTTGTAGACATAGTTCTAGGAGAAGCACGAACAAAAGTAGATGGTGGTGTCTTAGGGATCTTCTTTACTAAATGAGTCACCCACTTCTTCTGTTCGTCTTGACAGGATGCCAATAACAACATATCTCTTGCTGAAGTTACATCGTAACTCACTATAAGTAAAAGGAGGAAGATGATTCAGTGAAAGCTAGGACTTGTTATCAAATCAGAACTATGACATACCAGGTGTGCCAATGGAAAGAACAATGGCACCTATATACCTACTTGTATTGGAATTGTTTACATATTTTTGGAAGACAACAAACAGCAGGGGAAATTATGAATATAGTTTCTTTCAATATTTGTCGCTCTGCATTAAGATTCTTGATTCTAACACTAATATATAAGAAATGAGAAGACTTACACTAATTTCAGTCTTAATAAGCTGGAAAGTTGCGTGGCTGCCTTGTGGCTGAATTCCAGAGTATACCTGAACACCTGAAATAATCCACTCCACAGGAGCACAGAGAGGAAACCTTTATGCCAATCCGTGAAGTGGCTGGAGAAGGTCTTAGCACAGCTTGGTGATGCAGCCCTGCATTGTCCCTAACACGGGCCTCGTAAGAGAGAGAATGGTCTGGGAACCAAGGAGCTGCCCGGTACTTGGCACAAACCTCTAGGGACCCTCTGCAGAGCCACATCAGTTACACCACCAAAGACCTCCCTACAGAGGCTGGTCACAGCTGCCCGTTCATAAGCAGTGTTAACAGCCAATTATCTGAATAGCACCTTTCGCATCGAAAATCGTAAAACTAAAGAGTAGAAAACCTTTAAAGTGCTTTTATTTGTCTTTGATAGTTTAGTAGGTTCGTCTAAACATGCAGAGAACACAGAACGTAAAAAACCACAAGGATACCTTTGCATGGTGCAATTAATTCCTCTTTTTTATCCAGGTGGTCTCTATGGCACTTCACATGGCATCTTCGACATTCTAGGGCAGCAGGGGGTTTAAAGACATGCCAAAGTGGTTTGGCACAGGCCTCGCAGTTGGCTGGGAAGTGGTATAACGTTGGAATAAATTCATGGCCTTTATGATTTAGAAAATTTGTCTTCTCTGCCGGCTGTACTGGTTCTACCTCCAAGTCCTTCCTGCATTCCCCCTCATTAGCATACAGAATCTGAA
This sequence comes from Dromas ardeola, assembly GCA_013398915.1. NCBI lineage: Eukaryota > Metazoa > Chordata > Aves > Charadriiformes > Dromadidae > Dromas > Dromas ardeola. The sequence goes on along the minus strand of VYZM01009985.1, from coordinate 234,600 downwards.
AAAGAATACTGCTGTGTTATTGTTGAAGCACTACCTATTTTTATATCCTTTTCAAAGAAGCTACCAAACTTTTTCAAGCGAATTAAATAGAAATGGGAATACACTTCTTTTTACCTGGAATATTTTAGGAATTTCTTCAGTTTCAGCTCTATATACATCTCCTTGAGTTACAGGCCGGACATGGAACAGCTTACTAGATTAGAAGAAACATGAATCAGGAAATGCTAAAAGACGATGTATGTTTTTTAAACAGTTATTAAAGTGCTTTGAAGTTCTTATAAATCTTGTTTATAATTAATTCATAAACCATATAGATTTTGTCTACCCAAGTAAGACCAAAACATTTCATAGCATGGAAGTAGGATTACCTTACAACAGGTTCAAGATCCATCATGGCAAATTTACCTGTGAAAAAGGCTTTCAAATTCTTCCTCAGAACATTGGGAAGTCTAACTGATTATTGCTAATGGAAGTAATCATATGAAGTATAGTACTACTCACTAATTTTTTTTACTAAATCATGTTATCAGTTGATAAACAATCAATGCCAGAACATCACAAAAGCAATCTGGGGCACCAGCTCTTGAAAATGCTATTAAAATTGGAACAAACATCATCTTATATTGGGTCAAGACTGTAAGTCCATCTATCCCAACATCCTGTTTTCAACAGTTGCCATAACAGATGTTTATGAAAAGAGAATAAGGAACAGCTCAAACAGAAAATAACTCTTTTCCTGGTTACGAGCAATTGGCAGCTTAAGCACTTCCTGAGTTTGAGATTTCTTCCAGACCACTGTATTTCTTAGTCGCTCATAGACTATTCATGAATTTTAAAACCTTTTTTCAATTACTACTCTACAAGGTCCCATAATGTCGATCAGCTGTTCAAACATCACACTCAGTCATGTATCAGCAATGGGCTTCAGTGATATTTGACACAATTTTCCTCATGTATAACCAATGTAAAGGGATCACAATTAATTTATTTTGTCGCTCTAAACAGAAACCATCTGGAAAAGTTAGAAATGCTTTGGGCTTGATCAACACTGATCCATTCTCAGACCGCAAGAAAAACATATGAAACAAAGGGACGAGACCTAAAAGGAGGCAGCCAGTTCCCTATCTATCCCACAACTATCATGCCCTGCTTTAGAAAGCAGCTGTTGAAGCAACTGGAAAAACCAGTTATTACGCTGAATCATAAAAAAAAGATAGCATAATATGTAGGTTCCACTGTCTCTGACCCTTCTCTGTCGTAACGAGACGAGGCTCTTCATTTCTGTAAATTCAGACCAGTGACTACAGACAGTGCCACACTACTGCGTATTTAACTTTTTTCTCTAACTTTTAGCAATAGTAGGACAAAGAAAAAGTAGTATCTTCTGTTAACAGCACCCTGAAATACAGATAAACAGACATTTTCCAACTAGTATGGGAAATTAAAAATTATTTATGGAACCTTGATTCCAAGCTTCTAGATTTGTTATCAATTATCTCACACAAAATGCTCTTTTGCCACTTTGTATCCAAAACCAACAGTAACTTTACTTACTCTATATCTAGTACCATGGATGGATTAGACTGGTCCTTGTCCTTTTCATCATTGTAGAACAGTATCTTTTTACTGCTCACCACAACATACTGGGGAAAGAAAGGGTAAAACCAAGTTAAAATTGCATTTTAAAAAGCAATGTTTATCCTGCTGTACTTCCATATGCACATAAAAACCCTGAGTAAATTAAAGTTTTTAAACTAATATTGGGAGATATTTAAATCATCATGCAGGCAGCTATACTACTGACAGCTGTGCAATGCTACAAGCTGCAGTGACTGTGTATTGTCACTGGAGCACCCTAAAGTTTTTGCGATGACTCTGCAAGTCTATCTGCACATAAACTCACAAACTTTAATTGCTACTGGTGTGTTACTATGAAAATTACTGTATCACTGAGAAACTCCTGGAGTGCAGAATCTTACTTACTTACTGATAAAGTTGTTTACAACTATTCTAGTTCTAGAGACCTGCAGGATTCACTGGTACTTCGCACCGAACTACTGGTAGGCTTGAAGAGATTCTCACAGCTCCAGCTAACTATTTCCTACACCTTCCATTTAATGGACTGATAAAATAAAGAGTCAAAATCAGTAGAAACAGAGGTCTGATGTACATTCCAAATCTAGGAATACACTGAGACAGTAAGGGAAAGGTTTGCAGAGGAGGAGAAAAGAAATGGCCATTCTTTTCCTACATGTCACTTTAAAGGTCAAACCACACAGTTTTTTCCAGAGTGGTAAAGATGTTAAAGAACAGAAACTTTTGGTAATGTGTTGATTAGTTCTTCAAGTGTTTTAAAAGTTCTTGCTCAAAATCTGCAGATTAATATATTATACCTATCCCATGCCACTGAAAAAGCGGAGTACTCCAGAATGCATGGGATTCTGGGGAATAAGCAAGAGCTACTGGGAAGGCACCATGAGTTTTAGAGCAGGAGTGGACTGCAGGCCCCATTTCCAAGAGAATTCCCAAATACTGGCTATGACTGCAGTGTCCGCCCGCCCCAAGGATGTTGTCCCTCAACCTAAAGTAGACAGATGCTCTTCCAGTGCTGTTCACAATCACACATAATTACAAACATTTGTTCATAGGACAGGAAAAACAAAGCAAGCTGCTCAGAAAAAGTTTTGTGACCCACAGGCTTAAGTTAAGATCAAACACCTCTAACCTAAGCACTTCCTAGTGAGCTCATGCCTGTAGAATTCACTGCCTGTTGCTCTTCACTGGCAGCTGCCAGTCCAATGTCTTTGCCAAAACTGCCCATAAGCATAAGCTCGATGACAGCTGTGGCAGATCCCTTTCCTGCAGTTTCAAATGTTTTAGAAACAATGTATTAAAACATATGAGGTACTGAAGTGGATTAAAAAGAGAGAGACTGACTGCTCTGTCTATATTGAGCTCCAGATTGAGGTATAATATGACCTAGAAGCAGGGGAAAGGACAGAAAAGCAAGAGTGTGAGAGTGAATATATGAACAGTTCATCTTGAATTCCAGTTACTGGCAGGTAACTGAATGGGTTTCTGCACCATGCAGATACTGACAATTTAAGTAAATGGTGTTTACTCCTCCTATAAGAGAAGGTTGAACCTCCTCATTACACAGGACTTTATCTCTGACCTGGAAACCTGAATATGAAAGTTACCTTAGCAAGTGCATAGAATAGTGTTCTAAAAACATGTTGCGCAAGCTGTGTACTACCGTAGTACGTCTCAATTACTGAAATGCACCTAAAAAGCCACAAAGGGTATTTTCTCCCCTGACTAAAAGGACTTTCAGCCCCTCAGTAAGGATTCTTTAATAGAAAGCCTGATCAACTTGAATAGGTACTAAGTTGTAATGGTGTGAGCCTCTTGTGATTTTCCCCACTGAAGAAAAAGAGTCTGTGCTTGAATTCCTTTGATCCACTTCAACAGAAAGCTAATGCCTTCTTTGTCTTTGAAGTATGCACCTCTGCCTTTCACAGACAAAAGCAAAGCCTTAAGATGACTACTATAACAAATGCAAATTCTGACTGCAATGGAATTCAGTTATCACACTGTATACAAGTCTCAGTGAAAGAACAATTTAACCTCATAAAAGACAAGCTACCCACAACAGCTTCAATATTCTGTTGTGAACATACAAAAAAAAAATCTTCTGACAGTAGTTGTTCTACAGCGGTTTTTGAAGGATATTTTTATCATCTCCACTTGAGATGAAATGAAGTTCCAGAAAAAAATACAGCTAACCCATTTCAGTGTTGTCTTGAGATATAACTCAAGTGGTTCTTCTCAAATGAGTCTTCCACACTCACCCCTTTCTAACTTAAGCTAAATGACTTGGAGGGCATGGGGCAAAAACATTAGTGCTACTGACATTTGAGTCAGAAATGCAGCAGATCAAGTTATAACAACTCGGGCATCAATCCAATTGCACTGCTAATGCAATTTTGCTTTCCCTTTAATTTAAATTAATCTGGGCACGCCTATATTTGAGATTGCATACCTCCCACCAACCCCAAAACTGAAATCGCAGGAGAATTTGGAACAGAAGCACCTGAGGAGGCTGACTACAAGCCAGCTTGTTTCAGATGCACTACAGTTCAGCCAACAGAATACACACATAAGTCAACACAGCCCCTCGCTACTGTGTGTGTCTCACTGGTTTGAACCTCAGCTAGTTTAGGGAATCTTGTCAACATGACTCATTTTATGACAGAGGCATCCATCTGTAGCTCAAATTCCTTGAAAGTGCAAGAACTATTATTCAAACTAGGAAAGTATGAACGGAGTAACTGCCTAAAATATCTTGAAGGAACTAAGTATGCCTATAATGGGCATGCCTAAAGAAGCTCAGATACATTCTTTCACTGGAGAAGCTGCATTTATCATAAGTTTAAAATTTTAATCATCAGAGGATGCAAGAATAATCTCCATTTCTAGAAGACAACTAGCAAAGGCTGCTGGAGGTATTCCGACAGGAAAATGATGCAGTATTTTAGATAGTCCAGAGCAGAATAAAGCTACATGACTTGTGCCTAGGCACAGTCACTTCCGTTCATGGGCACTGCCAAAAGTCTGAGAGCAACCTGGATAAGCTATCAAACAGAACAAGTGGTGGAACAGATTTGCAAATAGGTGTGTTTCGTAAGACACCTGAAGAACATGCAAACACTATCGGCGTTTGACTCAAATATGGCACACCAAGAACATTCTTGACCTTGCCCTGTAATTTCCTGCAGTTCTGCTTCGTCTCCCTATTAGCAAATAGAAGAGAAACCAACTGAAAAGCATTTGAAGTACCTGTAGAAAACCCCAGGTTCCAAAGCACGGTAAGCAAGCATTTTCAATGTCACTTGTTCACGTTGCCTCTCATCAGAGTGTCTGGGAGAATACTCTAAGCAGCCATTATTTGAAATAGGGCAGAGCTTTACACTCGCTCTCTGCAAGCTAGAAGAGGTGGCGGTTTTAACTTACAGAGACATCACCAAGAAGGTCTGATATTGATGTAAAAGTGGTCTGGAACTTCGACTGTATAAAAAAAGGTCATGTTAACCAACTGAAAAATGGAGTACTTCAAAGGAGTTCAGCAGCTAAAGGCCCAATACAAACGCTTCAGTGCTTCTTTGACAGGAATTAAATCCTTCTCCTTTAAATTTTGTAGGAACCACTTCTAACACGTGTAGAATGTGAACGTAAACAGGAGCACTTGAGAAGGATCTTTCAGCAGGAATCAGAAAGTTATGTTGAAAGTGTCATGAATAAACTGAGTAATTTCCAATACTGGTCTTTGAATGTAAGTAAGGAAGATAAGCAGGGAAATAAACTATTTCATACAAATTACTTGCAAAATTTACAAAATTCTAGTGACCATGTTCACTTTTGCAATTTGTTATACTAAATGATGTTCAAAGAAGGGAACTGGAAAGCCAGAAAGTACAACCAGAAACTGATTCTAAGCTTCTAGGTATCTCAATTTGAGCATCTGAAGTTTCAAAGAACCAGATCATAACCTCCGCAGAGGCAAAACAATACTGCTTTGTTTAGAGTGGGAATTCCAGTACAGAGGTCCAGTTTCTGAGACTAAACCAGTACTTCTCAAGAGAGACTGACCATTGTAAAAGGGAGACAGAAGCATCGTTGGAAATTATGGGTGGCAAGTTATAGTGTGATGCACTCTTCCATGGCATTCAGAACACGTGTGGTATTCCCTACTCTCTGCTGTAAAGTTGCCTAAAGAAGCTCACTCAAAGGAGAAATGGGATTTTTTTAATGGTTACAAGATGCCCACTGTAAAGCATTTTCTCACCCACCTGTCATAAATTTGCACAATGTTATTACTGCAGATTTCATACTGGACTTTAATTGTCTTATTGTTGGGTTTTTTCTCTTCAATAAACTAATGTATACACACTGAATTACTTTAATTATTTTGTTTGTTTCTTAAATGGCACCATATGCCTAAAAAACTTTCCAAGGGAGTTGAGGAAAAAAAGAAGTAATCCATTTGGTACCTGTTTCTTCCAGCCATGCCGCTTTATATTTCCTTTGTTTGGTACTGAAAGCCAACCTTCAAGTCTTGATTCTGGTTTAAAAGAAATGAATATTAAATAATTTTATGTATTTATAATAATAAAGCAGAATAGTACAAAAGCAAACTATTACTAGAAAGGAAGATGGACTACATGCAGTAATAGGCAATTACCTATTTAGCAAAGCAGAATAAAAAGCACAGCTAAATAAAATGAAGATATAAGCATTTACTTCATGCTTCATCACAAGCTAACACTTGATGATACAGTTACTGCAAAATAAAGAGAAGCTGTTTTCCTTGATGCCGACATCTAACACTGTACGTAAACAGTTTGCAAAGAGCCAGGCAGGAAAGATTTTGCTTTGAAAATGTGTTACAGCTTAAACGGAGGATGATTAAGAGATTTTCAATATAAACATAATTTAACATTCACAGGGGCTTTACGAAAATACTCAGCAGGAAGATGCAGCAAGTAAAACAAACCAGACCCACATTTTCCAGGGGAAACAAAAAATGGAGAGCGCACAAGAACAAGCAAAGCTACAGGGGTGTCCCATTACTCACAGAAGATAAGCATAGAAGATAAATAAATAAGGAATGCAGGAAGAATCGACTAGATATAAAGAATAAAAGACAAGCATTTTATTCAAAATTTCTGTGGACCATTTTCCAGAGAGTAGTGTAATAACGTATTTTCCTACCATGAAATTACTGAAGTAACTTAACAATGATACAAAGAAGCATCACAAGAAAATTAGCATTCTGCCTAATGTCAATCATAGATTTAAAAAACCTCTCCAGCTAACTGATACTGGGGTTTGAGAGATATTTTTTAAATTATGAAGCCAGGTAATAGCAATGAGAAACTATTGTGATTTCATTAATCTGAAATGACATGGTAAAAAGTCTCACAATTTTGTAAATGTGAGAATGAAAGAATCAAAATTTTACTCCATTAATTATAAATTTATTTTACCATTGAGAAAAATTTTGTAAATTTTTTTTAAATGATCATAAAAATGTGATTTGTAAAAGAAGTGTCAGAGTACAGAAGTACAGCCAATAGCTAGTGTATGCATTCTTTACAATAAACTTATCTGGCAGCCCTGAAAACTTCAAAAACATTAAGTTAAAATTTGCTGAAACATTCTCCACAAGTATTTATGTAAGAATGAGCTACTGGTCCCTTCTACCCTTCAGGGATAACTCTGTGAGGCGTAGCCCAGCAAGCTCTGAAAATACGACCAAATACATAAAACGTATTGTCCATACACTTTGTTATGTAAAATTACAGTGAGACTGATGGCCTAGTCTTCTACAAAGCATTAAAATTAGGCACAGAAAGAAACCCTTCCCACGTTAGCCTTACAGTGTACAGTATTTAAAGTGGACTACATTTAAAAATATAGAATAATTTCCTAACATTTCTACACACAGAATTAACTTCAAAATACTGGGGGACCATTGAACTATTTAAATTCTAATTGGAAGAAATGCATAGTAGCAGAACTCATTCTAGTAAGAAACCTTCCTGGAAAAATGAAGGATATTTATGTTTCCCTGCCTCTCTCCTATCTCGCTCCTATCTCCTATCCCCTCCTATTCCTATAAGAATTGCAGGGGGTGGGGCTTGCCCCTCCCGGTCCCTCCCCAGTTCTTGGTATTCACTTTAGAGAAGCAAATCTATTTCCTTCATGTCTGCAGGCATCACAGATAATGCTTATTCTATTTTGAATACTTTGAATAATTTTTACATCAAGAGAAGATTCTTCCATTTTTAGAAATTTTAGAAATATCCTAAAACTCAAGTCCTCCATTGCAAAATAAAGTGATTAACTGCTAATAAACAACATAGTATGGACAACTGTGATTAAAAAGGAGTAAGTATGCATCTGTGGAAACTGTGGCGTATGGAAATCTGGAAAGATCAGATAATGATAAATTTTAAAAGATGCGGCAGGTACTATGCTGCTTATAGGGACAGTTTGAGAAGGAGTTTTTCTAAGTTCACTTCTATTTCAGCACGTTCTGAAAGAAATTTCAAAGGAAGTAGAAAGGGGATGAGCTATTACAAATGAATCAGTTGACATTCTTTTCTGTCTACTACAAATCTATTTTAGTGAGCAAATTCTATTTACATGGGAGATGATTTCTGCACTGTGAATAACGTCTTGCAGTTGAAAATAACAGTTTCTGAATGTACTCCTTTTCAACAAACCTAACATTCGTCTGGAACCAAATGTACTCTTGCAAGGGTAGATGATAACTTTCATTCCAACCTTGCCACAAAGGTTTGTCTCAAGTAATATTTATAGTATATTTTAATTTCCCTTGACAGAGTTAGCTAGCACAACTGCAAATGCTCAACTGGCTTGTTCACAAAGATTTGATCCAGAATAATAATATTTATGAGTGTTCTGATTAAGTAATTAAGAAAATATGGGCTATCTAGACTACGAAAAACAATCTTCCGTTCCTGTCTTTAAAAATAGGCTCAAAACTATTGCCTGACAACTTCCCTGTATTTTGGAAAGAATCCCAGAATTGATACTTCATTATTTCCAATCCAGAAAATCCAAGATAGGCCTCAAAAATATCTGATGGCTAGCTGAACCTGAATAGAGTATGGAGAAAGAATTCCATGAAGGCTACAGATCTTATAATTATCTCTGAATATATATTAAAATGTAGATTTGCATTCTAAACATCTTCATGGTTAGTATTCATATTGCCAGGATTCGTTGTGATTCAGTATGATAGATATGAGTTCTAACAGTAAGTCTTCAATAAAAATCACACAAGACAACCATGACCATACTGATTTATGAGACTTTTTGTTGTTTTGGGGGTAATACAGGCGCCTTCATGAGCAGTAGAGCATCTCTTCCCAATGTTAAAAAATTCCTACTCCTCAGACCCTTCCATAGTAACCAAAAACCTGGAGACACCACCTTGCCAGTTCTTTCCAGTCCACCCTTCTCATTTGATTCTTTCCTTCCTCAGACTGTCTTACTATAATTTCACATTGATCTCACTAAGGATTGCTGGCTGGATCTTGCTTTGGGGTTTATTCAGGTGACAGCCACTTGCAGGTATTTCAGAAAGTCGTATCTGTGTCCCATATTCCAAAACAACTGATAGCTTAAATGGTCGACATTTATTATTCCATCCTATCTTTGTGTAAAACATTATTTATAACATACACCGTAAAACATTATGTGCTGCTGTTAAACCTGTAGGACAGCTCAGTTGCTTAAACCACCTTGCCAATGAAATGAAAAGAATTCAGTCACAACAGGTTAAGTGCCTCTAACAATTAAGTTCCTGATTATGTTTTGTCTTGACAAAGAAGAATTCTGTTTACAATCATATAAGTATTAAGACTTCCTAAGTCCAGCCAGGAGGAAGAGGCATTCCAAAGGCATCATTAAAAAGCAAATAGTTCAGCTGTTTCGCCAAGGACTTTATTAACATTGGAGACATGAGCTGAGCCATGAGCTGCTATCTGAATAAATAATCAAGAGCGAGAGTTACAAAAAATGTCTAGAACTGAACACAAGAAGGACGTTCCTCCAAGCCATGATCTTTCCCATGTGGTGAAGCAAAAGACTGAGAATAGCCTGGATCGTCTAAACAAGCCAATTGCTACCTTGGGAGCAGCGTAAGTTGCTACTAGAACTTGAGGGGGTATTTAGCTCAATGAGAGGCAGAAACCTCCAAGTAAGATGGAGCTGTAAGGTGCGTTACCACATGATTTCTCTGTATCTACCTCCAAATACACGAAATTTTTCCTTGATTTTTTTTCTGAGTATTAGGAATTCACTTTAGCATTACCTTGGGTTTATTCAAAGAGTGCAAAGCCTTCTGACACCAACATTTTACAAGATGCTCTTCCTGTAAATTATGAATTCTACTCTTGTAGCCTCTCTGGTGGCTGGTAACCTAAGCTCCCTGATAGGAGCTGTCCCAAGACACTACACCCCACAGCCTGAACCTCTCTGCCACGCAGGAGGACAGCGGAAAATGCCTGAGAGCCAGGGGTCTCTCTGGAATTCCACCAACATTACTATCACACCATGTCATACTAAGTTTTTTCTCAATTAAACCAGAGAGTGCCCATCGCCAGAACTGAGACCAGGGAATCATTCTTTTATATGTGTTTACATTATTTTGTGTTTTCATTTTTCCCCTGGTGATGTTTTTACTGTGACAGGAAACTGAATAAAGCACACTATGATTACTTATTTAGTAATTCTGCCATTTATTTGCCTTAAATATTTTTAAGGAATGTTTTTGCCTTAAGAACAGATGCATCAGCTAAAGAATCCTATTGACTCTTCATCAGATCCACCTCTTAAACAAGATGCTATTCAAGGTGCTCTAAAGGAATGTCTTTGTTTGGCCTACAGAAGTGATGACAGTTGAAGACGAACAACTGCTATACAACTAAATTGTAGCAAATCAACTGCTGTGGCATGCCACTTTCTGTTTTGAAGACTTATTACTTGATTTGCAGAAAAATAACTATGCGCTGGATAATTTCCTCTTCTGTGCCATGGGGTATTTCTGCTTTGAAGACTGGCTTTTTTCTTTTCCTCCTTATAAGGCTAGTGCACTCCTCTGCCCTCTACTTGGCTCTTTGACAGATCTGTGAAATCTGACTATACTAATATCACCTAATCTCTTTTAGTTACCTAAATTGCTTCTTATTCAGATCCCGATCAACTTAGAGGCTCAC
>VYZM01009985.1:201994-218365 GCA_013398915.1 Dromas ardeola | reverse complement strand
TTTTTTTTTTAAATGACCTTTGCAGAACTGACAATACTGGGGTATATAATTAAAAACTGAACTTAAGCAAAATTAGATTGTCAGTTATTGAATGTGGCAATTTTCAATTAATTTGTGGTAACTTGGAATACAGAGAGAAAACCAGCTGATAGATGACAACTTCACCATTCAAGGCTAAAGTAGATTCGTGGCATCTGCTACTAAATAATTGTTATATATCACGAAAAACAGGTATATTTATACAGCACAAAAATAAAACTAAATTTGGTTTAAGTCAAAGCATACATAGGTAAATACGTACATGGGTTTAAAAAAAAAAAAAAAAAAAAAAAGGGGAAAGAAAAACCATTACACTTTGAATACGTTAGCTGCCAGAAGAGAATCAGGATCACTTTGCTAACCACTTAACAAATACATATCAAAACCCAGATACAATTGCATTCCTGAAAAAAAAGGTTTTGTTTGAAGCCTACTGAAATGATTGTGTATCAAGCTGTCTGACAAAATTATCAGAATATTTGAAACCTAAAAACATACTGGCAAGAAGGTATTTTTTCAATACCACAGACATAGTCTTATAAATGCTTATTAAGAAATGGTGGCATTCTGGAGATTTCAAGCTTATAAAAGAAAACACGTGCAACAAACACTAATTCCGCTATCCTTACACAGAGATGTAATATCCACTAACATAGTGGATATTACATCTGGTAGTGCTAACAGAAAACTTTGAGCAATTGATCCAAATTCGGTTACGCCTAGAGTTTTACACCCCCTGTATTCTCAAGAAAATCTGCATAGCTGATGCTAAATGGAAACAACAATAATGATAAAATAACTATGCTATATATGGCTTGCTATTTGAAACTCTTCAGTTAAGACATTTATCAACCTGACACTAATATTCAAGAGCTACGCTATAAAGTATCTTCAAAAATTACAGTTTGAAGTTTGTGTTGGGTTTGGTTTGGGGTTTCTTTTAATAGTTTACCAGAGGGAAGAAACTCAAGACTTCCAAGTTGTTTGTTTTTTTAAAAGACTACGTAACTTTGCAGTAAGAGTTTTAATACACAGCTTCACAAATTTACAAGATTTTAAAAATACATCTGGCAATGACAAGAAGTAATTACAAAAGGCTTAATAACTGAATTATAGACATTTGCTACATTTTCAATCTGGCTTCACCTCAGACTCGTTGAGTCTACATTTCTTTGGGAGTTCACGTGATGGGATTTAAATGTTTAAGGTTCCAACTGAGTCCAAAACTCAGATACTTAAATAATTGTCACTTATGACCACAGAAAGACTTTGTAAATTAAAATGAAAATATAAATTTCTGTTTCCCGCTGGAAGATATATATAGGTATTAATTACAGTGGAATAATTTACCCTTCTTATGATGCTGTCCTTATCAGTCATTTCTTGCCTGTGTCTTGATGCTGCTTTTTTGCTTTCCTGACTCAGTTCAAAATACTGTTCTTCAAGGAGTGCTCGTGCCAACCGTTCCGACTCAGCTTTGGTTTCAGCTAAATCCAACTGGGTAGTGAGCGTTTCTCTGTAAAAAGGACATTAAGATTTTGTTCTCCTATGCAAAACATTCCAAATCTTCAGGGAGACTAACAAATCCAAATTATACCATTCAGCTAACTGTTATTATCTTAGTTTCTTAAGAAAAACAAGGTTTACAAAACCACACTCTGTACTATTCTATCTTTTGATGGTCCACACAAGCTACAGCTGCAAGCTTACTATAATTCAATTAAAATTTCAATCATCTATGAAACATCAACCCTTAGGAAACCAGGTGTCAAATTCTCCTGCCTTTGAGGAATAAAAAATAAAATTAAATTGCATGTACAGTGTGGTCCATCAGAAGATACTTAATCCTATCAGTATTAGCCACTTTTTTATACAAGATTAATGCTCATGAAGATGCGTGCTCCGGACTGTTTGAACAATAAGGAAAATTGCATAGTTTCTGAAAACATACAGTGGTTCTATGCCTATGCAACCTTTTGCAGGAAGGCTTGCAAATTCTATCCTGCTTGAGAGGGAGGGTGCAGTAACTTAGGAGCAGTATCTCATTAATGTATACACAACTTCTAATCAGTTCAGCATACAAGCCAAGCTTTCTTCTCTTGCTTGGAGTACAGGCAGAGCTCCTATATGTTTGCCTGCACAGAAGCCCACGTAAAGCATGGCGGCCAGTCTAGCACCCATGAATCTGACGGACCCAGCAACCTGTGACACGGCCCACATCATGCGGAGCTAGAAGTGGCAATACATTACTGCAGTATGGGCTCATGACAGATGCCCTTCCTGTGCTGCAAAATAAAAACATTTATGGAGTGGAATGGCAATGGAGTGCACTCATTTGATAAATCCGAGGTAGATATGGGCCTCTACTGTTAAAAGGTAACTGTTGAAATATACTCAGAGTTTGTCACAATTCCCACGGTTGTACAGAGGTGAAAAATGTTTATAACTAACACAAGATTGTGCAGAACAGTGAGCGTATAGAATAAAAGGAATCTATAAAAATAAGTAAGGAAAGAGAAAAAGAAAAAAAAAAACCACAAGAAGACTAAAGGAAGTCNCCGGCCTTTTTCTTTTTAAGTTGGATACTACTCCTGAACAACTTTGCATAGACAGGTATTTTCCTCCTGCATCATATTTATTAGCCCAACATCTTTTCTTTTTCCCTTTCTTAGCCCACCAAAACGCATCATGAACACTGTACATAACCTTCTCCCTTTAGATTGTTTTGCAACGCTGATGCTCAAGTAGAACAAGAGACACAGACTTTAGAAGAGAGAAACTCTGCTTCATGCATAAGGCTATAGTCTCCTTCTTCAGAATAAGTACATATTAAATAAATTAATAAATTGGAAAACCAAGCTTAAACTTCTTTCCTTATTTGCTAACTTAGAAAATAGTACATCACAATTAATGGTTGTTGGATTAACTGGTTTTGCCTTAGAATTCAAAGTATTTTGATTATCTTTTTCTCAAATTATTTTGCTGGCCATAGAAATATACTAAGTAATTATCAGGATAATATAATCAAATAAAAAAAAGTTGTTACACAGCCAAGATGATTACCACAAATTGTAATGTTTTTTTCAAAATTTTGCATCTTCCTAAATTCTCAGAAGTCATCATTCTTCTTCCAGACATTATGAATAGAGTCCAAAGCAAATATGAATAACCATATTTGGCTTTGTGAGTCAGAATAGGTAACATCCTATGCATTTGCCATCTTAGACTTTTGAGACCTGTCTTTTTCTGAAGGAACTAAACATTTTCAATCTGATTCAAAATCCTCACGAGTGAGACCATATTATATGGAAAAAATTATGTCTATTTGAGAAACACAATGGGCATACTTTTCGTTTTGCAATTCCTGCATTTTTCTTTGAGTTTCTTTATTCTTTTCATCAATTTCCTCTTTCAGTTCCTTAACCTGAGTTTTGTAAAGTGTCTGTAAAAGAAAGCATAAAAAAGAATCATTATTCAATTTCCACAGTGAAATTCTTCATTGTTTTGGTACTGGTTGGTTCGAATCTGTCAAATCCCAACACATGCCAGGATTGTCTTTAACGGAATTTCCTCCTTCCTGCCTGTCCGAGATGCTCCTTTCCAATTTCCCTTGTGCAGGGAACTGATGTGACCAGGTTAGTTTTCTGTTTTCCAGTCTGGTTTCCTACATAGTTGTACAAATACACCTGCTGACAAAAGAGAAGGAAGGCACTAGGACACAGCTGAGCAGGTCTCTTGGAGACAACAGGACAAAACTGCATCCTCTTGTAGCATCACTGTCTCAAAACGTTAGTCAAACAAGCCTAATACTGTCCTGTGCTTCCACCTGTTGTATTCTGTTTGGATCCATGTATCTTTTCTCTTGGAGGGTAAGTTTTTTGTGTACAGACTGACTTTGTCTTAAAAGTGATTCAACAGATTTACGTGATTTATAGAAATTACTTCTGTTCTTAATTACTATATTGCTATTAACACCACCATTGTTATTAATTCTGAAAGTTGACATTTGATCTTCTACGGTAAAGTACTTCTGCTAAATATTCAAACTAGATTACAAATGTCTCATTTAAACTACATGCTAGTGAAATAAGAGAAAACTGAGAATGAAACAACAGTACTCTGGATCTTCTCATTAGCAACATGTTATGGAGAAATGTACGAAAAAATCTGTAACACATAATGAAATTACAATCATATGCAGTTTAGTAAACATTAAATGTTTTATTGCCCCTTCAAGGAAGAACCAAAAGTACTTCCCGAAGTGAAATGAAACTGTCCACATTCACAAATGTATTTGAAGTTCAGGCATTATAGAGCATCTCATGCCATTGTTTCTTTTCACAGAAATGAACGAGATCAAACTAAATCTATGAAATACACATTTTGGCTACCTGGAGTACCAAATAAGGCTGTTCTGGGACTCAGGTGCAGAGAAGGTATCTTTTTAGAAGGAGGAGGAATACATGCAGAATCCTGCGGGATCTATGGTTCTTAAATATATTTATGGTAGATCAATAGCATGGAATATATTCCAGTAAGTATGGAGATTTTGAACTATCTACAATGAAGTTTGCAGTTATGTCAGAAAAATATCTCTTTTCCAACCTCAAGATGGGTGGTACTCTGATGAATAACTCAGGTAAGAGTCACTCAATATATTATGTAAGATTTGACAAACAACTACAAAGCAACATATTAGATAGACTATCTGATGTTCTCTAATTTTTGTTCACTGTTTGCATTTCAAGCAGGATTTTGTCAATTGATGATTTATGCCAGGTTGTTATTTACATTTCTAACATTTTAATATGTCAAACTATTGGCTGTTCTATGATTTCATGTCAAAATGTAGCACTCACAATTCTTTGCAAGACTTACCGAAAAATACTGCTCGGCTTCAAGCTGATCCTGAAGCTCACGCATTTGACCTTCATTTCCTCTGTATTGTCTTTAAAGGAATCAAAAAGGAAAACATGTAAAAACTCAGCTACTAACAAATGATAAAGATAGACTATTTCTAACCAGAACAGCATCCTACAAAGATCTTACAGTTGCGCACGTATTATTTCACAAAGACCAGCAGTTTGCTGTATGCTAAAATTCTGATTTAGTTACATTCTTTATTCTACCCTGATGATCGTTTCAGTATGTAATTCAGAAGACAAGAGGTACTCTAAATGGAGAAATGTTAAGTCAGATGAAGGAAGATATGACAGAAGTCTCATTAATGAAAAATGTCTTCAATCAGCTTAAGAAATGTTAAGAAAAAGCATCAGTGAGTTAAGGAGGGAAAAAAACCTATTGACTCTCATGTAGTAAAACTAAAAGGCCCATATGATTTAATAAGTAGTATCACAGTCACTCCGTAAAAAAGTCACTCAAATAAAAGGGGCATATATGCCTTGACATAGAATGATGAGCCAAGTTCTGCATCATAGCTCATAACAAAAACATTCCAACACTGAAGGCTACATACAGAAATCATAACATGCAGCTAAAAATATTCTTTTAGTTTTGGAAAAAATGCCTATGCACCAGAGAACTTTTTTCACTAATAGGAACAGGCAAAACAGCACATGTATAATTAAGCAACTTTTTCCATTTTACTTCAGATTTTTACTTACTTAGCAAGTTGAGCCAACTCGAATTCCAGTAATCTCTTTGCTTCCAACAACGTATTGATTTCCTGTTTCAGCTGCTTCTCGGAACCCTTCAAGTTATCTGCTTCAAAAGCTTGCGCCTTTAATTCATTCTGTGCCATTATTCGCTTATTCGTCTCTTGTTCCAGCTTACGTGTTAGATTCTTTACCTAAATGAGAAGTATTTCAATTAGGAGCATTTGATGAATAACCAATTGCATGTCATTGAAAGTGTTTCATATATGGATTACTTTATGTCAAACACCATTGCCTAGATGCTACACATTGTTCAATGTGTAAAAATATTCCTACATCTCCAAACACTTCAGTGCAATAATCTTACAGAAAGCTGTTGCCCTAAAAGAATGTACTGATATGACACTGCATGATGATAAAGCTTCCCTGTACTTAGTTTATTTCAAAGTCCCAAATTTGTTTCATCTTATCTTAAAGGCAACAATAGAAGAAACCAAAATTGTCTGCTGAAAGGTCCTACAAACTTCTCTGTGGATTTCAGATCTTCAAAACTTCTCACCCTAGAAAAAACTGCAGCCTACCAGCTATGTACTAGTTTTCTAATACTAATTTACACAAGTCGTGACCCCTAAAGAAAGGTGTTATAACCTTCACTCCCAGTGTCCTGTAAAGAAAAATTAAGGATGAAACTATTATTCTTAGTACCTAGTTTTCACACTCAATATTCTAATTGTTTTTCTGGAAAATGCAAACTCATAACTGCAAACCAATCAGATCACACAGTAAAATTCACAAGCAAGTTTTTCCTTTAAAAAAAAGAAAAGGAAACACAAAAAATTGCATTATATTAAATTAAGGGCTCAAATATGTAAGGCATCCAAGAGCTAAGAAACAAGTGGGTATCAGCTAACACCATTTAGGCCAACAACAAGGAGCTCAGCATAAGCGAATTTGATTTTCTATTTCTCAATGAACTATAATTTCTTATTTATAAAGAAAATTGTTAGCGATGAACATTTTACTTACTTCATCTTCCAGTCTTTCCTTTTGCTCAAGAAGGTGTTCCAGTTTCTGCTGAGATTGCTTCAGGTCAAAGTCCAGCATGGAACACTGTTTTTCAGCTTGAACTATTCGATTTTCTGCCTTTTCTCTTGCTGCCCTTTCTTCCTTTATTTTTTTTTCCATTTCTAAATAAGATTAGGGAGAGAAAAACAACAGAAATTATAACATAGCATCTCCAAGATCGCTTTTGTAAACACAGTCTTAAACATCCTAGTACTTTTCCAATCCTTTTGTTCAGCTATTTAAGCTCTTCTGCTGTTAGATCAACTGATTACTGAGTAAAAACTTTCTGGCATTATTACAAGAAACACTAAAAAAGAAATACAATTCCAATTTGCACTCAAAGCACTGAAATATTATGATGACAACTGAAAGATAAATAGTGAAAAAAATAAAAAAATGCAGATTCTCGAAGTAATTATTATGAAATAAAGGCAAAATTTCCTTTCCATGAACAGACAGTACAGCGAAAGTAAAGAAATGCTACCGTTTGCACTAGCTTTCTGAAAAGTTACAATCTACATAAGCAGGTACTGATGACCTTCACAAAGAAAATCTGATGTATTCAATTAAGATCAAGACACATCTTTGATTTATGGATATGTATCTATAAAAGAAACTTCACCACTTCTGACAAGCCTAATACACCACCAATATTTTTAGTGCAGTTACGCAGGAATGAATGTGCCAAGACATCTGTCTTGATAATGCTTTCTTTCAATTCCGTTTAGCATTAGCCAGAATTTCAAGTTTCAATAGCATTGTAGAAGCCAAGGAAGGCTGTGAATTGCGAATGCAGCAAGATATTCAAAACATTAAGAAACAATGCAATTTTTATGGTACAAGTACCGCATTAGAGAAAATATTTTAAAATGTGTAGTTTTCATTACGTATGTTTTAAGATTTTGATATGCATTTTCTTTATACATGGGATTAAACACTTGTATAAGAGTACTACATTACAAGATGTTGTGTTTTTAGACATCATAACTACCTTTTATTATGTATTTACTTGAAACTTGCAAGAAATACTTACCACACATTGCAACTGATCTTGCCTCCTCTATTGACTGATGTTTGTCAGTTAACCGAGCTTTAGTCACTTTGTGTTCATTTACTTCCTGTTCTAACCGGTCTTGTAATGATTTGAGCTTGTAGTTTAAATCTATCTCTAAATTATTCTTTTCCTAAAGATAAGAAAAAAAAGTTACCAGATTTCTATAATATCTGAGGCAATCACATTTCCTTTCTTCCCTGTTTTAGTGCTAACTTTTTGTTATTATGAAATTAACAATGTTGTTTTCCACGCCTATTAAAGAATGGTAACAGACAAAAACTGCTGAGTGCTCTGGAGAAAACATCATTAACTTTTTTCAGTAGTCTATAAATTCGTAAGATAATGGAAACTTCTCTATTTGAATAATTAGTAGCCACCTAAATTAGAAACATACAACTAACCCATCAACAACACTAGAGCGCAGAGGAATTTGAAATATTGTTACCTGGATGCAATTATGTTATTGCATTATTGGGACTAAGCCATTAACAGTAACTCATGAAACATGCACTGGAGATGAGCTTTGAGAAACAGGGACTTGCCTTTGGATCGCTGCTTCATACAGCACCAAATGAGAACAGAAACTGCTTACATACTCCCTCCCTCATAGGTAGCCGTATCTCTCTGGTTTATTTGGATAGACCACACAGCACAGCAAGTATTCGCCTGACCTCAAAACATAGAGCTAACTATGTAGCCTATCTGGAAAAAGGGTGCGGGATTTCCTTTTACTCCCCTTTACTTGTTTCCCCATCTTGGGGTGGGGATCAGAGATGTTCGGGGAAATGCTGCTACCATTCTTTAGGAAGGAAGGAAGGAAAAAAATTGAAACAGTTCAGCTCCAAAGTTGATCAAAAGGTCTGGCACTGATCCAGCCACATTAAACTCCAGTAAAAGCAGAAATTTAAATTCCAGGCTTTTAAAAAGTTCAATTCATAGATTTTCAGAAGGCAAGCCTCTGAAGCAATAGTTAGGCAGAACAAAAATTACTTGCTACCAGCAGAAGGGGTGGATCCTTGAAACAGTGATAGTGAATGACAAACATGAATTTTATGCCCAAAGCTACAAGTAAGAACTACCTGAGGACTTGTGAGACTTATCCTGATGAGACTGTAAAGTAACACTATTTAGTTAATCATTTTAACACAAGACTGATTTAGAGCAAGAACACAGGACTTAGCAATATCAATAAATACTATTTGAAGATACAGTCAAAAGCTGACATAGAACATTAGCCTCAACATTTTACCATACCTTTTCTGAATGATTAAGCATATCCTGTGCTTGTTTTCTTTCTGCTTCCACTCTTTCAAGATTGTTTTTAATGTTTTTTACTTCTTCTTGTAAAGTTGTAATCCGAACTGCCATGAGAAATGAAGTATCATTCAGTATTAGTAACTCGACTTAGATCAATAGGCTTTTAAACCTTCATTGATTTCTGGGCCCCTAAAATATTTACACCTTCCAATTTTTCCGATATTCCGAAGGCTGTACATTGTAAAAGGAAACTGACCTTTTTAGCCACTCTTCATGCATCCTATTAATAACAATTCTCAAAAATAGATCCATGCAAAACTTGGTACCTGCCTTCCATCACTTCCAATATCTAATATGCAAAATTTCTTCCATTAATCCAAGTTCTGCTGTGCTACGCAACAAGCATAGTATTTTATACTTTTATTTATTTTATAGTATTTACACTTTTCTTTAAGTACTGAAAAGCTGCAATAAGGTCTCCCCCAAAGCCTTAGGAGGAGGAGGAGTAGAGTGAGAGTGAGTGAGAGAGACAGTGTGAGTGTGTGTGGAGTAGAGTGAGAGTGAGAGAGAGAGTGAGAGAGTGTGTGAGTGAGTGTGTGTGTGGAGAGAGAGAGAGAGAGAGAGCGAGAGAGCGCGCGCGCTCATGCCGAAGTATTTGTGTATATATATATAAGCTGAAGTAGTAGTATGTATTTCTACACTGAAGAATTTGCATTAGCTCTTTTAAAATACATAAAAAATATTTTGGATGACTCTATATTACACTTAATACTTTAAATACAGTATGCACAAATATACCTATGAATTCAAACACATCTGCCTACAGTACAGTCTGCTTCATTTAATTTTTAAGTATAAAGAGACATCCTGGCAATACGTAAGAAACTATGAGATAGAAGAGAAAGTCTTCCGAAATCTTTTGCTTTTCTCAGTCATTTTAATGTGCTTTTAAAACCAGCTGCATGAGTATCTGAATTACATAAAGCTACTTGGGTATATACCAGTAAAACGCCTTAACCCTACACCCTTCAGAAAAAGAACCTTTTCGTGCAGGCTGCTGAGTTGGACGTGGTCAAAACCACATTTTGAAGTGCACAGAATAGTCTTCTGGTATCATTTGTACCTCCTGCTGGCAATTAACAGCAGACTGGATCAAACTACACACAGTCATTTCAAAGGAACTTTACAATCATTCAACTGAAATTGATTTACTATATTTGAAGCACAGTAAACAGGCAACTTGATTCTTGATAGATCTTCCTTTTTGCTAGCAACGTTTACCTTAAAACAAAACGAAAATCACCCAAAAGTCCTCAACAAAAGATTGCTCCTCATGGAAAATAATTTTCAGTACCGCAGACAGATGGTTTAAAAGGACAAGTTAAGAGGCAGGATCCATTAGCATAAGCACAGTCATGAATTAATGTATCTAAATAGTTTCTAGTATGAAAGATCAGCAGTAAAATGGTAGCATTCAGAAAAAAAGAGATTCCACATCTACATCCCTTACTATGCTCTCCATCTTGCTTTATAAAGTAATGTAGAAGCATCATAAAAGAAAACAAATGCAATTTAACAATGAAATAGCTTTCTCCACAACAGAAATGTCAACTTGACTACTGCACCAAGGCAGTAAGACAGTGTTGTGTCTTCTCTAGCACTGTATCAGCTTTTCATGTTTTTGTACCACTAGACTCAAGGCTTTTAGTCAGGGCAGTCCCACAGACTTACAGTCAGCCTTTCCCACTCTTTGATTTTGATACTTTCCCACCCAAGAGCCCCTCAGACATGATCAGGAACCCAGATCCAACCTTCAGAAATCATTCTATTAAGTCACACGTGGTTTTCACATTGGCTTTTCTCCCTTTACGTAACTATACTTTATTCAATAAAGTAGGGTTATTACAACTTTTTGGGTAAAGTATAAACACAGAAGAATTACCCTGTAGTTCTCCAATCATTTCAGATCCATGACTTCTGTCCCTTCGTTCCGACTCCAAAGCTGCTTGCAGTTGGTAATAATCTTTCTCCACCTGCAGTTTTGTGCTTTCTAGAACTCTGCACCTTTCCTGTAGTTCTCTATTCAGTGATTCTACCTGACTTAATGACTTGCTCATTTCTGTGTTACCCTTTCTCAGTCTTGCTGCTGTGTCCGATTCTGTCCTCAGCAAATCATTTGCTTCTTCTAGCTGTTAAAATAAAATAGACAAGATTCGCAAATATAGAAATTATTGGGACCAGTTTTTTTTATATCTGAATGCTCAATACTGCTTCTCAAATCTAAGAAATAATGAAGACAATGAACAGAAGCAACATACTTGTTTTTGCAATTGTGTTATCTTCTCATGTGAAATTTGTGAATGCTGGCTGATTTTTTTCAAGTCTTCCATCTGATCTTTTAGCGTGGACACTAAAGAGAAATTACACCATAAATACATCAGATTAAAAAAATCTTCAGGGTTTTTGGTTTTGGGTGTTTGGTTGGCTTTTTTTACGCAAACACACTCAAATAAATTCTTGGCATATCATAGGGTTTTTGTTGAATTTTTGCTTCTTATATACATTTGTAGGTCCAATTCTGTGCTTGCAGAACAACAATGAACACTGTAGAGAACAGAATTTGAAAATAAGACAAAAATATTGTGTGTTCCTATTAAAACTCAAACAAAAATAAACTCAAAATTTGTGTCCATTATTTTTAAAAATCCCCCTAAAGTTGCATAGCACTTAAGATGCTTAGGCAGTAAATTATTCCCCGGAACACATCATACACCTCATCAGTGTCAATGTTTGGACAACGTGGCATACCTTCATTTTCCACATTCCGTCTTTTTTCATTCTCTTGTTCAATTTTTCTTTGGTAGTCATTTATCTTATGTTGCAATACCATCTTTTCCTTCTCAATCTGAGACACTGTTGTTTCCAAGTTCTTTCTTTGATTTCCCTACAATTAAAAACATTGGTATTTTCCATTTACATTTTAACGAATGATCCCTGAACCAGTATCTCTGCAACTAATTAATCAAGGAAACTTATGCATTGTTTCCAATGAATGAGTTTCTGGCTTCCTTGAAAAGATTTTCAGAAAAGATAGCTTTTTTAACTTCTACATGACAAATTTATGAAATTACTAGAAAAGTTATCGTTAACATGATTATATGTAAGTAACAACTGAAATTATTATTAAGAGACAATATAAGGACTCAACAGAAAATCACCTGTACGTTAATTTTTAGAGTAACTGATTTTGATAAACTCCATAGAAATTGCAGTGAGCAAGACTAAGCAAAACATTTAGCAGAGGAGACAGAATTCAGCATGACTTGCAGAAAGAAAAAGGTTTTGAAAATGTATACAAATAAAAATGCAACTCCCAATGCTACACATTGAAATGTGATGGTTTGGTCTCAAATTTAAACTCAGAACAATTTTTTTAGTCAATGAAGAAATATCTTAAATCATGAAAGTACTATCCACATTCTTTACTCAACTAAGGCTTCAGTGAGGAAAAAAATTACCTCTTCATCCAGTTCTTTCATTATCTTGTCTAGCTTTATGTTTGAAGATCTAAAAATAAAACAAAATCATTTAAGTAATATTTGAGAAGGATACATTATAGATAGTGTTTTTCTAGTGAAATAATTTGGCACTGTTATTAAAGTGAACATTTATATTTTGGCTAATGCTATTTTGTAATAAACATTTGAAATCGAAGAAAAAATCAATCATTGGCAATAATTTGTAAAATAAATTATTAAGTATTTATCAACTTTGCTGCAGATTAGATATGCAAAAATTTAGGTGCCACATTTTCTCCCTTAATCTGCAAATGTTAAAACAGTGTATGTACACAACAGGTTATCATTAAAATTAGAATACCCTGGGGAACTGCTAAAAATTCCTCTAGTTGTGAACATTCCAAATATCTAAAAGGGTTCATTAATTCAAGAGTAGACAGCTCCCTGCTATGGATAAAGATATTTGAATAATATTATTTGAAAGTCTCTCTGTTGAAGCAACGTATTAGAACATAGTACTACAGAGAGAGTGAGGTTAAGTGCACAGTAAAACCTCAGTCAACTAGCAATAACATTGACACATCCATTGCATTTTTGTAGCTAGCTATCCCTCTTCAAAGACATAATAAAAAGGACCCAGACAATGTGACCTGGCAGGTACAATAAGGAGCAGTTACAGCAATATATGCTACCTACTAACTCTGCAGTAAACAGTACGGTGTATCAGAAGACACACACTTGTGCTCTGATAACTTCAGTAGTACTGCAGCAAGACAGTTACTGAATAACTTTCAAGCAATGTACGTCCTGCTTCTGGAAAGCAATCAGATCGTGTGAACAGTGATGTTGTGTTTAAGTAAGCGACAGCGTCACACAGTCTGAATTCCCACCGAACCATTCTGGCTACCAGTTCCCACATACATAGCTTGTACAGCAACACGCTATGGTCCTCAAAGCCTAAATTCTTCCTATATACTATACCTAGTGCTGCCTCCTGGCTTTATTTAGACCTCCAGGAAAAGACTTCAAAAGGAGAAGCTAAATGAAGGGGAATTTAGTTTGCATGAATCGGAGTAAAAATTTCTGATTATCAGAAAAAAGAATGCCAACTGTTTGTAAGAGTAGATGCAAGAAATAAACAAATTCTCACATAGCTACTTCTTCAACATGGTAGAAACAAGACTTCAGAAAGCAAAAAGTTGTTCTTATCTATCAGTCACAGGAAAAAAAAAAGGAATGTGGTTTTCCAACAAGTACTATGTATTTATTTAGAAACCAGACAGTTAATTTTAATAACCCAATATATGCCGTATATACAGTATTTTACATTCTTTTAAAAATCAGCATTATCATTGTGTACCTCGGTCCAGTAAGACAGCTGAATTCAGAGATAGCAGTTAAACTCAAACATTCAAGTGTTTAGAAAGAGTATGGGTTACATGGGTGCCAATTAAAACAAAACACTTTCTTCATTCTATTGTCAAGAAAACCATTCAAATACTGTTTTAGAATGACTTAAACCTGTGCCTGGAACTCCCCTGGAGAACTACAGTACCATTCTTAATGTTATTCTGGTGATCCATAAAGCAGTAATACAGAACTGAACTGTTAGATGTGTTTAAATTATGTAAACAACTGAAGTTCAAAGTCTCACCTGCACTTTTGCTCCATTTCATCTTTCAACTGCATTTCATTATGTAGTTGTTCTTCCAAATCATAGATCATCTTCTGCATATTTTCCAGCTTTAAATATATATTTGTACATGAAAGAACATGCATTAAATTTAAAAACTTAAAAAAAAAAAATATTCAGTGCTGCTTATGTTGTATCACAGTTTACTCACTTCTATCTAAACACCAGATTTTTACCTTATTAAAATGTGATCCCCCAAAAAAAATTCTTAAAAAGTTAATTACAGGAAACAACTTTAATATTACGCAGTTTTATCATTTGTACGCACATAACATTTTAAGGTTCTGAATAGTTCTGTCAAATTTCACTGGGCTAAACTAAGTCAAATCCTCCTTGTTTTAAGTATCTTCAGAATCAGACTAAAGATATTACTGCGAAGATATAAGAAAGAATTTTAATTAGTCTCAAGATTTCTTTTTCTACCGTGAACCACCACACATATTTTGCAACGCATCTTCAAGCTCTCAACAAGTTCAGGTAGCAGAACCAGGCCTGTCAGTTATTAGCAATGGGGGGGGAAATGCTCTTAACTTCTATTTAGTCAGAGATAATTTTTACAGCTAGCACTGTACTAAGGTTTGAAAACAGTAACAAGCTTCAGATGTTAATACGGAACATTACTCTATAGCACGTAGGGTTTGCCAGCAAGATAAATTCAGAAATTCATTCTTTTCACATAGCCTCAAAATATCTACCTTCTGATGACTCTCTGGACACAATAATCCCACTCCAACATCAACAAAATCCTCAATTAGCAAAAAGATGGTATCAACTTTGGGGAAGCTCATTAAGTCAAGCCCAGCCTGATTCACTTTTAAACCTTTTCGCTGATCTTGTCAGGATTTCAGCCTTATTTAGCTTTCCCACATTTCCCTCAACACTCTTTTAACTGCATAGAGAAGAATTACAGTCCTAACCTACACTCTCTTCAAAGCAACATATTCAAGTGGTTCTGACCCTTTGCTTTCTTGTTCCTTGTTCTAACTTCAAAACCTCTGACAATTGCCCGACTCCTTTTGCACAATCATCCCAGAAAGAGGAACAACTGGAGAGAAATTAGAACTCCTCAGTAAGATTATGAAGAGGAGTTTGGAGACATATTATAGCATGCTTTATCCATATTAAATGAGCAAGTTATAGCTGAGATTATTTTTGCCTACTTCCAGGCAGGTGTTTTTCTTACTTCCACATTCTTAAGCTGCTCCAAAGTTTTCAGAGGAACAGCACAGACATGGTGACTGGGGACTAACCAGAAACTATGTACTTTATATATTCACCACTCTATTCTATATATTTACCACTACCTATCACAAAGCCTCGAGAGACCAAGGAAATACTGGAAGAAATAGACTTCTCAGAACTTACACAACAGCTCTGGAAAACCAGTTACTACTGTGACATACAACATAACACCGTGTGGATGAGACAACAGTGTGGTCAAAAACCACAGTGAGGGCCTCTAAATCTAAACTTTGAGGAAAAAGGGAAAAGGATCAGTATACAAAACATTTATCTCCTTGGTATGAGCCACTGAGAAATAAAGCAAAAAGCAAGACTACTTAAAGGCTAGTTCTCACTTTAGTAAAAAGGGACCACAGCTAACGCACAAAAATAAAGGATAAAGAAGTTTCAACATAATTGCTCTTCCATTTCTTGGTTACTTATTTTATAGCCCTTCCAGACAGGCTGCAGAGAGGAACTAAATGGGATGGACGAGAAACAGGTCCAAAAAGACATCTGGCAACTGAGGCATTTCTGCACTGACTCCTACTCATTTGGACCTCTATTGACTCCTCTTGCATCTTTCTGTCTCTGGATGCTTTTATAGTGCTGTATCCCAAGGGGCCTATTTAATCTTGCCAAGCAGTCTAATTACATTAGTACAAGACAACAGGCTTCCAGAGAAGTTTTGCACAATCTGGTATCAACAGACTAAATAATATCTTAAGAAAATCCTGAGTTACAATTAACTCAGTATAAAAGCATTCCTTTATGTTTTAGTTTGTTCTCAGTTTCCATTTTGAGTAGGAGGCGGGGGAGGAAAGGAATATGGAAAAGCCTGCCTACAGCAGAGAGGCCAAGAAAGATCCCTCTGGAACTGCCTTTTTTTTTTTTTTTTTTTTTCCCCCC
>VYZM01009985.1:151818-200073 GCA_013398915.1 Dromas ardeola | reverse complement strand
TATCATTGGAATTTTCTGCAGAGACTGCTAAATACCTGTAACAACATTTAAAAAGTTTTAATTCAAGAGTTGTTTAAAAGCAAGGTTATGAAAAAAACAGAACACAATCATCCTAAAACATAACCCCCAGAACTTTTTCTACAAAACGTGGATAATCAAATAGTAACATAATCAGATTTTTTCATTTCTGTATTTATTATACTTTAAGATTTAAGCACATTTAATTGAAAAACTCACATAATTTATTGTAAAGGGTAAAGTAGAAAGCCGCAGTAGAAGACCTCCAGAAAAAAGGATTTCTGCCAAATACTAATACAACCACTTTTCTTTTTTTAATAACTGTTAAAAAAAAAATCTTTGCTTTCCATGGTTACAACACTCTCATTGGCTTCCATCCCATAAATATTTACTCAGGCACTTATGCAGCAAGTAACAGCAATGAGGCGAACTCTGCAGAGATTGTGTAACTTCCAACAAAGTTACTAAGGGTTCCTCACACAAAAAGTTTGCCCTGAAGCCAGTGTTCTTATTTTACGTAAGTGTTTTCTAAAAATACCACAAATTTCTATTTGTCAGGATTCTGAAAAGTCAGGTAAATAAATACAAATTACTATCTTCAAATTCCTTTAGTATTTGATGTGATATTCTTGGCCTGATAACTGATCTAGAGAGACGCAAAACGTCTCTAACTGCATCAGATTATGTGAGGAAAAACTTTCCATCACATGAACTGAGGAAGATGGACACATCCTCCTTTTTGTTTCACATGCACATTTTCACGTATACAAAAACCTCTCCAAAAGATCAGAGGGTAAAATCAAAGACACCTCCAAAGCCTTGGTCAAATTAAACATCAAGACTGCTTTCAGAAAAGCAAATGACGAAGAGGAAATGGAACAGTTCCCTACAGAAAGGGACCTGCTGTCTTGAGTACAAGAAGCCACCATATTTCGTACACCAGGGCTGCTGACCAGTGAGAATGTGACATTTAAGCAGCCACAGCACCAGCTCCATCAGAATCCAGAAGAGAACACACAGGCCAGATAGGGCTGCAAAGTGTTCTCAGCTAGTATTCCTAAATCTGTGTCATAAGTGAAGTTCAATAATAAACAAACATATTTTCTAGTTTATAATCAATGAGATTACATCTGTAGAAAGCATTCTATACTAAAAGATGGTACTACATCCATTAAAGACAGAAGTCACATAATTTTCCTACATTTCCATTTATTTAAACTCTCCAGCGTATATGAGTAAGATGGAACTGAAGGGAGAGATAAATGTGCAACTTTTTTCTAAATATACCTTTTTTTTTTTAACGTTTGAACTATTTTCAATTGAAAAAGGGAATAAACATTAGGATTACAGGTTTAATAAGTATGAATGGTTGCTTCAGACTTTTCAAGAGTATCACACCAGCAAAGTATTACGGGACAAAATTCAATGCTAGGTCAGCATTTTAGTTCTAGTAAGCCTACAAAGTTATAATAGTATTTAGTAGCAGAGTTCTTCAATGACAGCAAAACACAGCCATTTGGTTCTCTAAATTCCTGATACTGTCCCCCAAGAAGGAAGAGGGGGAGAGAAGAAATTATGTTATTAACAAGCTTCTGTATGCTATTTCACCTTCTTGATAATATATTCCAAAATCTTCCTCCAAGGCAAAAATTAAGACTTTTTCAAATTATAGACTAAGACCAGAACAGTAGGTGAAATTCCTGAACTGCTGAACTCACACAAACCGTATGCAAAGCTTGTCAGTCCTTCCACACCTTTTACTATGCAGAAAGCAACAACAAATCCAGCTCTTTGCAGAGATGGAAAGAATTTCACCACAGGCTTGGAAAAGTGGTTCCTCTTCTATCCAAGGACAAAAACCAGATTTATTTCCTTTCAGTCTTTCCTATCCAGAAATGCTATTAAAACTAATAGCTTCTATCTGACATGGTCCACTAGAAGTTTTAACCTATTTCAAGCCTGACTGACACCCACCACAATTAAAAGCAGCTTTCAAAGTAAGAAAAAGTTATCAAGATTTTTGAATGTAGATATAGCTATCCATAGTGCCTACAATATTAACGACTGTTAAATGTATTTATTAATATAATTTTAACTACTGTAATGTAAAGTCTTCTAAGCAACAGTGAAAACTATAAAGCATCACAAGCTTACTCTGCAGCACACAAATACTTTGGGGAAAAAAAAGGAAAATTATGAAGCAGGTAACAGGCAAGTAGAAAATATTTTATTTCTAGTAAGCCAAGGTTTAATTTATCACATGCTAAAACACTGATGTAAAGTATCGAATCTTCATATTCAGCTCAGGAACAGTAATTTGCAGTAAAACAAAGTGACATTTGTATCCCAAATTTGTGACTCTACACATATAATTTCAGTGCTCTGCAGGCAGCTCTGCTTAGTAGTGTCAACAGTGGATTTTTCTTGCTTAGTTTCTGCAGCACCACTATACAATATTCTCAAAACAGAATAAGACATTCACAAATTCAGTGTGATATTCACATCAGACTGACAACTAGCAGTACTGGTTACCATTATGAAAGTGTCAAAAGAGTATAATTTATTAGTATTCTGAATCATAACAATCTGAAAAGGCTTGTATCAAAATACTGACTAGTAAGAGTCAGAAACAGTGTCAACAAAAGAACACACCATTAGCTTGCCTTCTGCATACATACCGACGGTTGCTGTAGTACGTAAATCCTACAAAAGGAAGCTGGTTGCCCACAAATGCTTTCGGTATGGGAAATGTTTCTTCTTCTCCTTTGTCTTCTTCCAGATCATCAAAATTACTAGTGTCAATGTCACTACTTAAGTCAGGCACAACAGGTGCCACAGCTAGAAAAAAAGCAGAACAGTATTATAATGATCACTGTATTTCTCAAGTGACACAAACAAGAATTTTTGGGGGGAATGTCTCCTTGGTGTCTAAGAAATCTCTTTCCTTGGAACAGAGGAAATAAAACTTCAAATTCCATGAAAAGAAATACGGCAGTCTAACATATGCTAACATAATACATAAGTAAGACAGATCACTGTCTCGAAGAAAAACATTATACTTACTGTCTCTGAGAGTTTCCCAAGCCCATTGATCGTTTTTGAAGAAAAGGTGCCGTTTAATTTCTTCTACGCCATTTCGTCCTAGCCTCACTTCCCTGTTAAAGAGTGTTTTGGTTAAGCATGGAAGATTACATAAATTATTCTGAAGGAAAGACTCATTCTAAGGCATAATCCAATAACAAAGACAAAAAATTACCTCTCAAACTGAAGTAAGAAATAGACATATCTCAAAGTTTTCATATGAAGATATCTATAGCAGCACAGCAGCTATATTTCAGAACTNCCCTAAGAAGTCCTGCTGCTACTGTTTCCAACCTAACAGACTAGCTAGGCAGCTGCCAAGCAGCAGCGAGGTTCCACTTTTTCTAGTAGTTCATGCTGTTGTTTGAATCCCATGCAGCCCAGCAAATGCAGCAGCCCCCCTCCTTCATAGCACCAGTTCTCAAGCAAAGGTTACGCTTATATTAATAAGTAGTGTGGGGACAACAAGAGTGTACTCACAAAGTGAAGCAGACCTAACTCCCACATTTCAGATGGGTTTCCTTTGGGCTAACTCTACCCTGATCCAGAATGCCTACTAAGAGCTGGGAGTGCATTAGGGTCACTCCTGAAATGCACCTTTTTCTTTAGCTTCATCTAAAAGGAACCCGTTTTGCATGCCCCTCAACACCGTGCAACACAAACCAAGGTAACAGTAGCTGTTACTATGGAGTAACACTTCATATTCAAACAAAATGTGTAAGGTAGATGTATCCATCTGCTGCTACTGCAGCACTTCCCCAGTATATGATACTACCATAAAGGAGCAGCACCAACCATTGGAGACTCCTCTCCCAAATTCACTACTGTTAAGGAGTTTAGAAATCCACACAAAACAAATACATGTGTGTGCGTGTTCTTTCAACATGAGAAGAAATTCTCTTAACAAAGGCTTACTTACATTTTGAGTAAAGTTTAAATCTTACCTATCAGTTAAAAAGGCACAAATAAGGTTTTTTGCCTCTTTAGAAATCTCATTGTCATCAGGGAAAGTAAGGGAGTTCTTATGGTTCATAATCTTACTGTAAGTTCCAACCAAAGAATCTGCATAAAAAGGTGTATCACCTGAAAAAGCAGCAATACAAAAATTAAAAAGCAGATCAAAAGTATTGTAGATTTTATTTACAATGTTCAAACTACATATGCAACAATGTAAGCGACTAAGTGAACAAGAGACAGGACAAATGTTTGAGAACCGTGCCAGAATATTTCTAAAACGTATTCTGTAAATATCACGATCAGTAAACCACAGCTTATGTCAGAAGAGTAATAAATTAAACAGTTAAAAACAACCATGATTTTGACATAGAGCCCAATTAAGTAGTCCAATGAATTCTGATTATCCTACTACTCACCTACAAGCATCTCATACAAAAAGACTCCAACTGACCACCAGTCACATTCTCGCCCATAGTAACCATCACCACCCTGGGACTTCAATACTTCAGGAGAGATATAGTCTGGTGTCCCCACAGCTGTATCACATCGTACCATACCTTCCTACAAAAAGGAGGAAAACAGCCAGGCCCAAATATAAGATCCAAAATTGCAAACCATTTCTAAGAGCTTATGCAGCCTAAGCAACATTAACAGATCAACATCAACTTTCATCAACAAATACTCTTTTTTGAATGGGTATTTTAACATTTTTAAATTCTAAGCTACTAAATCCAGAACAAAGCACCAGAGCTGTCAAGCACAGTGTAAGCTACTTTAAAAACTTCAGTTAACATCCAAGAAATAATCAGAATTGGATCTAGGCCCTGTAAACCCTGCATAGCCTCTCCTACTCATGCTAGTATAAATGTGTCATATACTGACAGGATGTACCACAAATAGGGAAAGCTCCTCTGTTAGCATAAATGGGTCAACATCAGAGATTTTGCTAACAGGATCAGTTAGAGTGCAACTTTTTCACCTCCGACCCAATATACTTAATGCCAGGAAGACTAAATGTAGACAGGGCCTTGAAACTCTAAGCAGACTTCAAAACAGGTAACGTTTGACATTCCTCATGCACCTGAGAAAGGGTCAGCAGGAAAGAGATCAGTCACACTGGAGCTTGCATCTAGAATGCTGAAGCTACAACCACATGCCCCTTTCCAGTGCCATTCAGGCACTTCTGAAATAATCCTATCCCATTGCTAGAAATGGATCAGTAGAAAAACTTGCATAAAAATATATAACTAAGCAAATATAACAAATATAAATCCAGTGTTGCATATGCAGCAAATCCAGAATGCACCTAAATTAAGCTCCTATGCTGAGTAGTTTCTCACCCACAGAGTAACCTTTCTCTTTCAAGACTAGAAAAACCCAAGACTAGGCTCAAGACTACTCAGTTAGCTTTGTTTAGAAAAGCACAAAATGTAAAGTGTTACAGACACAAGTTTACTTCTGTAATGCTAATATATAGCAAAGTTTCATAATATTTTTTCTTTCTTTTTTTTGCACTTACAGCTTAAACACTAGGATAATCTTTTTCTACATTTCAAAATTCCTCATTGTTAAGAACGCAAAGCGTCAAGGAAAAATGCAGTTTAAGTCAAAACAAAGCCAAATTGTGTGTCAGCTATTCCACTGAAGTGGACTGTTTGTGACTTGAGGCAACTCCTTGAATTCGTACACACAACCTGCACATGGTTTTCATTGGTCTCTTTTATTTATGGCAAAGTAGCTAAATACAGTGATTTGTTCAAAGCTCCTGGAATATGTTGAGAACACAATGTACATATTACATAAACCCTATTAAGCACCACATATTTCAGATTGTTTTCCTCATATATATGACCAGGCTGACAAAAACAAAACGGAGTTTCACGTAGGGAAGGGAACAACAGTGCTTCACAGTACATGAAATACTGTTGAAAAAACACATATTTTTAGTGACCTCAGGATATATTTTAAAAAATAAATAATTCTATGACATTCTTTAACCTGTTTTCTTCAGATTTGTCCTTTTGCTACATCAGCATATGGCTAATAAGTACAATTGGGATTCAGCAGCTTGTACATCAGTTCTGATTCTTT
Organism: Dromas ardeola; assembly: GCA_013398915.1. Classification (NCBI taxonomy): domain Eukaryota; kingdom Metazoa; phylum Chordata; class Aves; order Charadriiformes; family Dromadidae; genus Dromas; species Dromas ardeola. Next base: position 193,926 of record VYZM01009985.1, on the reverse strand, counting down.
CACTACTGACACACTACATAAAAATTATCTCACTTATTTGCATAGACTTTTGATAACCAAAGACTGAAAGAAATAATCTAGAGGAAACAGAGACAATCAAAGCCTTGATTTCAGGAAGTTTCTCCAGCAAACGGTACAGAAGTTGATACAGTCCCTACTTCAAGAACCATTCTGTGTTCTACATCGCCATTGAATAGAAAAAAGAACAGTAATGGAAACAGACTGGAACTTTCAACTCTTCTCATCTAGCTAAAAAGTTTTCAGTTATTTTCTTTTCACTTTTAAGTATGTTTTCCTTTCACAAACAGAAAAGCAAAATTAAAAACATACGTTTACCTTATTCATCTTCATACAAGTACCAAAATCTGCTAGTTTTAAGTGACCAGCTTTATCTAGCAGCATATTATCAGGCTTCACATCTCTGAAAGCAGAAAAGTTTTCATGAAGTAACTGATGAAGTACAGCACTTCTAATGTTGTTAAATATACTGAAGCAAAATAATATTAAGAAACAATTATCAAGAAAGCGTAATGTGAATTTCAGGAGAAAGTATATTTCTGGGACCTCAAAGGAGATCTGTGGCCGCAACTGTGAAATGAAGTGCAGTGGAAATGTATCGGTATACTCAGAGTAATTTTGGTTGGGAGGCATTTTTGTAAGACCCCTGGTTCAACTGACTGATCAAAGTACAGCTAACAAAGTTAGATTCAACTTCTAAGTTATATTAGGTTTGTCAGGGTCAAAACCAATCAAGTTTTGAATTTTTTTCAAGGATGGAGATTACTCAACCTCTCTAGGATTCCCTNATGGAGATTCCTCAACCTCTCTAGGATTCCCTTCCACTGTTTGACCACTCTCATAGTAAAAAAATATTTCCCAATGAATAGCTAGATATTCCCTTGCTGCAATTTGTGTCATCCATTGCCTTTCACCTTTTCGGTATGCAACTTCAAGTCTGGCTCCACCTTTTCTATAAAGTCCTGTTGGGCAGCTGATGACTGAAACTTTCTATCTCACCTGAACACTGTTCAGGTTGTGAATGAAAACATAGTGCTGACCCCAGTATCAACCCTCTGATGAATTGCTGCTAGCTGACTGTTGGCTGGACATGGTACTACTGAGCACAACCCTTTTGTTCTACCTATTCAAACTGTGTCTTTCCAATCTGGCTACGTGAAAAACCTTGCTGAAGTCAAGACAAACACCACACACTGCTCTCCCCTCATCAGTGGAGCCCATCACCTCATCACAGAAGGTAATTGGGTTGGTAAGACGTACTTTACCCTTGGTAAATCTATGCAGGCTGTTCCCAATCACCTTCCCATCCATGTGCTTGGAAACAGTTTCCTAAGAATTTACTCCATAAGATTCCCAAAGACTGCCCTCAGGCTGATCAGCCTGAAGTTTCCCCGATCCTTCCCTCTTTGCCCTTCTTGGGGCAAGACGGGTATGCCATTTGCTTCTTTCCATTCACCAGGAATCTCCCAATTGCCACAACGTATCAAAGGTGATAGAGAGCAGTATCGTAAGGATACTGGCCAGCTCCCTCACGACCCTTGGTACATCCCACCTGGTGCCTTGGATGTGTGTTTGCATAACTGTGACTCAGCTTGATCTTCCCCTGCCACAGCAATGCTTCACTCTCCCAAGCTCTGCCACTAGGCAAAGGGACCTGAGAGATCTGAAAGCAGACCTTATCAACAAAGGCCGAGGCAAAGGCAGCAGCTTCAGCTGTTTCCACGTCCTCTGTCACTAGGTCCCTGATCCATTAAGCAGTGGGCCCACATTTTCACCTGTTTCCTTTCATTCCTCTGATTTGAACAGACTAACTCCAGTAGAAAACAAATTCCAAAAAATCTGGTGTCATAATAATCTAATTTTTCAGGAAAAAACCTTGCTGTGCTGCTGGCAAATTCTACTGCCTGGTTTCTAAAGCTTGCAATACACGTGTACAAATGGATCGTTCAGATAGTCAATTTATCCAAAAGGCATAGCATAGCTACATAATTAATGATGCTCTAGATCCTACTCAAACAATAGATTAGTAGGGTTTTTTGCTTTGCTTTTTTGCAAAAGCTTATGTGTTAACACTGTTACAAATTGAGAATTTCCTCAAACGTCTTCCTCAAACTCTTCCTTTATTTTCTGTTGAAACAATTATTCTTCTGCTCCTAGGTTAATATAATTGAAAGCTAACAACAGATAAAAGTTCAACTATCAAAAAGAAAACTTCTCAACGTGAGAAGTGACTATATTTCACTTTAGGGCAAGTACATAATATGAAACTAAGCCCTAGTTCCCTATTACGTCACTTCACTACGGCCCTTTGCTCTGCACCTCAATTTTCCATCTCACCCCTTACAAGGAAATATGTAGCTGGGAGATTTTCCTCACATTGCTCACAGATTCTTGTTTAATGGGTCACTGATGCCAGCCGAGGCTTCAAACGCAGAGCACAGAGTTAATAATTCCTAACAGTGGATACTACTGCTATCAATTTCCAAAACAGATTTTTCTAATCAAAAGAAAAGAACCATTTTGGGGCCAACATGTTTATACCGCTCTAGTTCTTGTACCTCTTGGTAAAGTGAGACAATTTTACTACTCCTCAAACTGAGGAACATCAGCCTGCTGAAAACCTTTACTGTGTATCACCTTAGACTTGTAGTTTCTGATGGCAAGAACCTTTGAAGTTATGAGATGAATAATTATGAAATAATAATGAAGAAGTAACACAATAAATTTTAAAACTGTCTAAACAATTGCTGAAGTCATTCTGGCAGCATCAGAAATAAAATGACACTTTGTAACAATGCTTTTTTTCTTTTTCACCTGTGTATAAAACCCATTGAGTGAATGGCATCTAATGCAAGTACAACTTCAGCAGTATAAAATCTTGCCCATTTCTCCGGAACATCGTAGTTGCTCATTAAATTCACAAGGTCCCCACCAGGCATGTATTCCATCACCATGTAAAGGTAACGGTCATCTTGGAATGCGTAAAATAACTGTAAAAAGCAAATAAACAAAAAACAAGTCACGGAATGTTTAATCTTTTGCTTGTTGAAAATCAAAGGAATTTCTGCACAAACTGATTTGCAGAGTAACAGAATTGCTACAACTACTGCAGAAACTTTGCATCATCCAGCAGACCTCCTAAAAAGAAATTACTCTCTAACATAAGTTTCAGACAGATCTTCCGTCCCTTCATATTACAATGGAAGGAGTAGAGTCCTGGTTACAAATTAAGATTAATGACTTCGGTGCAATAAATTTTGAGATAATTTCAAAGAAAGCTCATTGCGTAAGAGGACAAAATGCTTCCTTTTTCACTGGGACGCTAATTGACAAATACGTAAACATGAAACTACTGTATTGCAAACATCTGTCCAATTCTCTTTGTGTTATCACTAAATATTTATTATTCTATTTTCAATTTATTTATTGTTTAGAAAGTGCGCCTAAATTTTAAACAATTAAGTAAAAAAATTTCCCTTACAGCTGCCAATGCTCTGTTCAACATGAGTAATGCAAGCAGATTTAAGTTTCCTAACTTAAAACTATTTGAAAATCATAAAAGTACTATTCTGGACAATCACTCCCAGACAGACAGTAATGTAGCTACCTATTTAATCTAGGTAAACCTTGAATGATTTTGTTTAATTCTAACCTAACAGAAGAATTTACATGCTTGAGGGTAAGAACAGTTCAAATGAACAAGTTAACATGTGCACACACAATGCCTGATGATTGCTTCACGCGTGCTCCTTATAAACTTCAAAGGCAGCAATGCCTCCCAGAAAATTGTCAGTGATAACACTGAAATGAGGAAAAAATAACCAGAGCAGGCATAATTTGCAGTCGAACATACACGCAGAAATTAGAATATACAGAGGCTATGTCTTAAGTATATCTTTCTGGTATGCTAGATGCCTCGAAGAATTACTACAGAGCAGGCTCACCAATATATAATTGGCAAAGAGTTTCAAAAACAAACAGCAGAGCTTATCTTGTAAATGTTATGACAAAACACTGTTTTGAAGCAAGTGCAGTATCTGCTATCCTAATGTTAATAATGTATTTCCTTAACAGACCAATACAAGCAAAAAGGACTTTGGAAAACAAAAAATGAAAACACATTAATTCCAAGTCATGCAGTGTTGTAACAGAACTGTTCTACGATGACAATATTTTAAAAAGCATATCACTATACCTGAACAACCCAAGGACTGTTAGCAAAAGCCATAATATCCCTTTCTTCCCAGAAGAATGCAGAATCTGATCTTTTTATCATCTCAAATTTGCTCAGTAGCTTCATAGCATACACTCTCCTTGAGGATTTATGCCTTACCTATGAAGAAAAATGTGACATACCGAACACAGTGGTTTGCCACATAAACATGTTAAGAACACCACTGAATGTATTACTTTTCTTGCTTCACTATTTAACAAGTTCTAACAGACTCTTCACATTGTTATAAAGAATTATATACTGTAGGTCTACAGAATAATTACATTATCTGACAATATATGCATTGCTTTTAAAATACTTGCTAGAACTAATAAACATAGAAGTCCATAGGCATCACAGTCACTTTGTAATTTCTAGGTATGTGTCTTTAAAAGGACAAATATTGTCACCTGTTAAATATTAAGTTAAAACTACAAGCATTTTACAGTTTCTCCAACTGGTTTTCAATTCAATAAAGTAGGATGAAAAAGCCTCGTTGGCTAATCAATCACAAACAACACACAACATCTCTCATCTGTGAGAACCATGTCCACAAAAATCTGGTGTAGTCCCTGAACTGGCAGAAATTCTTCTAGTCCTGAAGGTTTGTTTAAGTGACCACATATACAGTGGCAAAAGCTAATTTTCTTGATTATGAGGAATACACATTCCATTTTATTTCAATAGAGAAGCATGACTACAATGCAAACCAAGTACTTGTGCACTTTGAGAGTATTGAAATATAAGATTCTCAAAAATATTTCCATGGGATAAAAAGAAATAAAATTTCACTGAGCTAAAGGTTTTAATATTATAAGAGCGCATCTTCTGAACACTGTATTCAGAAATAGACACATAAGCCAATACTACAGAATACATTTAAACGTAAAATAAAAGGATGTAACTTACCAACTGAACCTCCCCAAACGCCCCTCTACCGATCACCTTCACCACTTCATAATCTTCAGCTTTCATGCGCAGATCTCTCATTTTATTTACTGTGTCTTTATCTACATAAAAGAAAATTCACATTTCATATATAATCAATTCAATTAAATGCATGCATCTCATTTCAATGTTTCATAGTTAATAGAAGATACGCTGCTTAGAGGGGGGACTTCCTTTTGAACCTACCTTCCTATTGGAAACCTCTCTGCAGAATGCATGACCTCACTCTCAGTACCATAGTAACCAAAACCTGACATAAACATAATGCAATGACTCTACTGTACAATCCAATTACCGGAGATCTTAATTTGGGAATTTCTTTTAAAATAATTACCTGCAACAAAAAGCTATGCAAATATTTCATAGCCATATTGAACTTGCTTGTAAGCTGATCAGTATAAAAAGATTATTTCTGGATAAATATGCAACACATCTCAGAAAAGTATCATAAAGTACATATACAAGACACTTGAAGAAACCGTTTAAAAAAATAAGCTTCCACTTCTCTGCACTTCTATTTCTAATACTCAAAAAAGTATATTTTAATTTGAAACATGCAGTGGGAATCATTGCAATTATTTATATAAACCTGTCATTCTATGAACTACAATAATTTACAAACTCCCAGTGGGCAGATATTCTAATTCCAAATTTGGTCAAAGATTAAAACAGTCTATTTTAATCCATGTGGGTCAACACTGGCATGACATTACATGGAAAAGCTTCATGCTTCAGTATTTCTAAAAGCAAAGAACATATACTAAAACCGATACACTTTTAATAAAATAAATTATGCAACAATATTTTATTCTCAAAAATAATATTCTAGGCCTAAAAGCCAGGTTTAGAAAGAAGTAAGGACAGAGGAAGAAAAAGGAGAAAAAATGTCACTTTTTTAAGTTTATATTTTTAAAAAATGATTAGACACACAACAGAAAATTACCATTAGATTTCTACCTACACTGGCCATTATTGACAATAAAAGCAGCATATGTACAATTAAAATTCAGTAAGATTTTATTACTGCAACAGGAACAAACATAGCTTTGTTTAAACAAACACTCGGTGGCATTACTGTTTAATGTAAAGCCATCCCTTTACAATGCAGCATACCACTTACAACTGTAAATTCTGACAAATTATTTCACAGAAGGATCAAAATATTCAGTAATTTAAAAAAATAATGCATTGCCTTATTTGCCCTGCTGCAAACTGACCTACAGTGGAGGATGAGCAAGATTGCTGCAACTAAAATGCAGCAATTCTCATGACAACAATTTTCTAGTTATTGTTAATTTACTGCCTAGTAATCTCACAACAGGGGCTCCACCGCTTCTGAATGAAAAATCTGACATTGGTGCAAAAGAAAGCTAGGCACACTGTGAATGCTTTAAATGGTTTTCAATCACAAGCCTTGCCTATGGCCAAACAGAACTAAGGAAAATACATCTGAAGAGCAAACTAAACTAAAGATTTTTAAATAATGTAAACCAGGCTTGTGAGCAGTTGCGAACTGCAATTTACTGTTTGAGAGACATACTAACGCTCAATCACCTTCAGACAATATGTTGCAGTAACAACAGTGTTGGAAATTTGACAGCTGTATGCTAAGATCTGTTAAACAAGGTTTATCAGGCTGCAACATATTCAAATAGGCAGTTCTTTATCTCCCACTAAGAGTGGAGGACCCGGCCAGCTTACGCTGGATGAACAGGGGGGGTTATCTCCCATGGCAAAAAAACCTCATTCTCCAACTTGCCCTGATGTTTGATTATAAGCTTAGATGCTGTCTTGAAATAAACTGAGTCCCTGCCACAAGGTAGGGCTCTCAACCATCTTGAGTATTGACCTCTTTATTCTTTTAATTCTATATGGTAGAAAATTAATAAGGTTTTACACACTTGCAAAAATAACCTTCACAACCTTAGGCAGTAGAAGCAGATTTTGGAAGCTCAACAAATACACAATGTAAACCAGAAAAAAAAATAAGAGGGGATAAGGACTGCCTCATAGGGCAATCAGTCTACAAAATAAAGGAAGCAAACTCCCATTTTATTTGCAATCTAGAAATTTATTTTAAAGCTGTCTGGACAGCTAATACTGCAAAAAGATATTTTAAACAGTTTTCTATTAGAACTAAAATAAACATTAAAATGTTCCTATATATCTATTTATTATTTTTTCAAATAGAAATTTGAGACAAACTAGACTTCACAGTTCCCTCTAAGGCCACTACTCGCACATCCACGGCTTGCTTTCATATTTCAGTAAACACAGAAAGATTAGTGCTCTAAAGGCAGTCTGAAGTGAAATAATACGGTCTGTTCTCCACTTTCATACTACTTCAGGTCACATCTTACTCAGTATATAATTTATACCTACAAGGTATTCATTATCAGAGTGTAAATGCAAGCTTGCTTTCTTTTCCTTCACTCAGCCCCAATTGCAAAAGTGAAGCTCTTTGAGAATCACTAATGATTTCACTATTCATAAAAATTACATTCAAATTATCTGTTGCAACAAGTATTTCCCTTGCCTAACACAACTTCTCTTTTCTCTAAGTGTTTCACCACACCTTCTCTGTAAATAACTGAGTAAACAAAATGTGCATGTAACACAGTGTACGATATCAAATACAGTTTGAACTGTGAAAAGTTAAACAGAACATTTGAACTTAGGCCTTTCAGCAACCAGCTTATGCGCAAGTGAGCCATCAACTAGATCTAGTGGACTCATATATTCCCACAAATGGGGAATAATATAAAATAAACCCCACAAATTTACTATCATTGCTTACAGTTGCACCAAGTAAACTATTTAAAAACACTTTGGAAACAAATAAAAACATACATTTCCATGAAGAAATGACAAAAATTATTTTAGTCAGATTACTTTATATTTGCCATAAAAGCCACTTATTACAACGTTTGACATGCTTAAGCCTGAAAAAAAAAAATAATCTAATAACATTAGTTTAATTTGAAGGTTTGCCTGTTCAGTCCACAGGCAGAAGCAAGTCTCAAATCAGCAAATGCCTTTGCCGTGATTTCCAGAATTTGTCAGTTTGGCAGCCTTTAGAAAAGACTTATCTCTTAAATGACTTTTTGGGTTGGTTTTGTTTGCGTTTTTTTTGCTTGGTTGTTTTTTTTTTTAGTTATGAAAATTATGGAACTATGACTTCTATAAAAAAAGAAAAGATCAACTTTATTCATTTAAAATGTTATTACAGACTAGAATGTGCAGGAAATCTTGTTGTGGAAAAATACAAATACAGAGAAGAATTCTGCAGACCCATCAGCTGCTTGCACAAGTAAGTATAGCAGCTATGCAGTATAAGAATTTCATGGGATAATGAAAAGAGACCTTTTATAGTAAAAAAAAGTCTACAAAAAACAAGCTCCAGTCTGTCAGTGAACAAATTTTTAATATGTTTTCTTGACATTGTATACATGTTATATCATTTTACTTATGATACAGTTTACAATTGCTTATAATATAGTGGTACAAGAAATTACAAAGCAAGTTATGGGAATCTAGAGGGTTGCCAAGAACAAAGATAACAGGCCTTTCTCTTAAAAGGCTTTGTGCCACTGAAAACAATGCCATTTACAGCAGCAACAAACCTGGACATTCAGTTGCTGGGGATTAGATTTGTATACATAGCTGTCAGTTCTCACTAGGAAATAAACAAATAAATAATCGGACTCTTAAAACAACTTGCATCCAAAAACTTAATGCACCTCAAACCCCTAGTTGCCTTTCAGAAATCTAGAGCCGCTTTTATTGTTCATTTTTGCTGGTATTTATAGTCTTTTGGTATTTAGTAACCAAAACATTAAATACTTACATCTGTTTAAGAAGTTATCAATGTTTTTGTTTTTTCTTAAGGCAGGAAAATCCAAGTCATATACCAAAGCATCTAATCCATCCTGAAAAAAAAAAAACAAACAAGGAAAATTAAGTGTTTGGAAAAATAATTACACATGCTGCTAACTGAACAAACAAGATAAACACAGTTGTCCCCATCAATTATCCATACAAATGAAACCATTCACATTTATTTAATGATTCAGTTAGCAGTTATCTGAAACAGCTGTCATTTCTCCACTCCCATTGGACTCTTCAAAACTTAATTTCCATCCATCCTAAAACAAATATACTTCTACAAATTATTAATTACCTTAATTAGCTCCACATTTACATGAAAACATTATTTTTTCCAAATATGAAAAGAACAAATAGCAGTTCTAATGAAGTTCAATGATGTTAAAAACTCACAACGTATCACACAGTACGCACTTGAACATTAAGTGGCAACTGGCAAATAGGATAATGATGGTAATTTAATTCCACGAGTCAACCCCCCATTTTATTCATTGAATTCAGAGGGAATTTTCATGAACAAGATACTGGCTTTATACCTAGGGACAAACAGCCACAAGCCCATCTGGCATTACTACCACGGAATACATCCCTATGAACAAAACCAAAACAAAAACCACCAAAAAAAACAACAGAAAAATACAACAACAACAAAGAAGATAGTTTTAAGGTTTTCTTAAGCGCCATAAACTTCCTGACTTAAAACTTGTCTGAATTTTACAACAGGTATACCTGACTCTTCGATGGATTGCATCTTCCCAGAAAAAAAAAACTAAACCAGATATTTTTGTTGAAAACCACAGATACAGTATCTAATGAAAAATTATCAAGTATTCTAGGGAATTATATCACAAAGAATCAACCAGCATTCGGGAGTCTTCTTTCTCAACGAGGTAATGTTTAAGTGACAACTGCAAAAATAGAGAGTAAGGCCATAAAGTACAAACTGACGGATGTTAACAAAGCATGCCAGGGCAGCACTGCCATTTACTTGTCCAATTCGTACCTACATGTCTATGTCATCTGTTATCGACCTGTTGGGAACGAGATATTAGACCAGAGATATATTTGATCTAATCAGTTCAGATCTGATTAGACCTATTTTGACTGTTTTCAGGTTTAATAAAATTATGCAATACAGGATTGAAAGCTGATCCGTCAGTCTTTGACCACTACATCCATCAAGTAACTATGCCTGAAGAAAAGCTAAAGTATAAGCTTTTTTTAAAAGCTTACTTTCCAGAAACATGTATTAGAGAACACACTTAATCTAGACTAAAAAAATTAATCTTTAATCCCTCACTTCAAATTTGAACCTATTTCCCCCCCTCAGTCTATAGGAGATTTTAAGCTATAAAAAAAAAAAATCAAATGCTATCAAAATTGCAATTATTTACAGGCTTGCAGTCCTCACTTTTGAAGTATGTGAGATAGAAATTATTTACTTCAGTTATAATGAGAATAAGCAGTAAAATCATGCTAGAATTTGAAAACAGGGTAAGGAAGAAAAAATACAAGGACATTCAGAATTACTTTAAGGCAGGATGTTATTAAATTTGTTAATTTCATAAAAACATTCCTGTTTTAAGTTACCTCTTCATACAGTAGCTTAGTTTAAACAAAGAAATGTTATCATGAAAATGATAAGAATCAAGAAAAGTATAACACTATTTTCACAGCACTTAAATAAAGTCAAATTTTGCATCTTGAGCGTATTAAAGGATCACCTTTTGGGACTTACACTGCTGATGAAAAAGGAAAGCAAATGGCAATGAAAAAACTTTGAATGGATCAGTAATATAAGTAAGAGTGTAAGAGGCTAACAACAACTTGGACTCAAGACAGATGTAGAAATAAAGCTATGCAGGGTAAGTGAGCGAGAAATACTTTGTAAACTACTAGAAGACACCTTTCTAAAGAGGCATAGTTAATACCCAGGAAATCAATTAAAGAATTTCAATTATTTGGTAAATTCAACAGAGAAACCATGACAACTGCTTGTACAGCAGCACAAAGTGCACTGGTAGCTCTATACATTGAGCCCCATGCTGTGAGAAGCAGTAGGCAAAGAACATCTACCAGGCTGCCAAGGTCACATCCAGGGATTTTTAAAAGCAGATGAGTGATGGTGATGAATTGCCAAAGCTGGGAGTCCACTCTGCCCTTAAGCCTTCAAATCTGTTGAGTCAATCAATTTGTCCAGGGTCACAGGTAACACAGAAAACTTTTCCACACATCACGTAGAAGCAGAAAAGTCTCAAAATCCTGCTCTGCTCTGGGGCAGTGCCATTACCTGCTTCATTTCAGGGTTTGCTTCAGAAGCCAAAATTCAGTCTTTTTCTTTAGAGGAGGGGAGATTTTTAAACACTGAATACAACAGCATGGGACAAATGGGAATATTTACAAATTTTGAACATCAATCTTACTTTTGTAAGATACTTTTTCTTCCAAAATATTAAAATATAAACCTATGCAGAAAAATGCAAGAAGTACAGAAAGTGTCACAGTTTCATTGGTCTGTCAGGCATGTTGGGTATTTTTTTGTTTCTTTTTAAAAGCTCTAAAATAATTATGAAAAATAGAATACAAATTTTACTTTCTATATCTTATATACTATATTTATTTATATTATATAATTATACTTTTAACATCAAACATTTTAAGAGGCAAAAGCAAATTCCAATACTGTTTCACTCAGAATTCACCATGAAAACATTGCCTTTCAGATCTTATATATGAACTCTTTCAAGTAAAGCACTTAACAAAAAACCCTTTGAAATACAGATTCAAGCTACTGATCTCACATTCAATTCAAATCACACTTCAAAATCATGCAAACAACACCTAAGGAAGCTGCATGCCAACAGCTGCATATGTTAAAGGCTCTTCAATAATCAGCTCCCCTTTGCTACAGTATCCAGAGAAGAAGCTATCGTGGTTCAAAACTTTGATTAAAAAAAACCCCAAAACATAGGGGTGGCATCAGGTTCCTATAATAACGAGACTTGTAAATCCTTAATTCTCAAAATCATTAATTTCTTCAACTGAATTATGTTTCTGAAGAAAAAATAGCATGGTATTATTTTAATGGTGGACTGCAAATACAAGACTTAAGCTTAAATTAATTTTAGAGAATTGTGAATAATGGAAGTAAAATATTTGGGATACTATTGTATAACATAAAACATAGAACAGCCTTTTTATTTCACTTATATTAGCTAAACGAGAGCAACCTGTGAATGCTACAAGCTGTCCCAGTACAAAGGGAAACACAGAAGCATGTCTATTTTAAGTGGTATCACTGGTAAACAAACATGGAGGAGGAGCACACAAACTCAACAGTGAGAAGTCAATGCCGGTTGGAAGCAGTGCATGCCACGGAGATGGGAATATACTGCAGAGTTTTAGCAATAACATTTAGGAGAAAAAAAGGTAATGGCCAAATGAAAGGAGATACGATCATTATTGTTGATGGCTGCAGAGATAATGCATCTCTCAGCTTTTTTGTTTCCATCTTGCTCAATCTTTCAATATACCATCTGACTTTATTCCTAACACAGAAAGGAAGGACCATCTTTCTTTCAAGACCTATAGTAGCCATATCTCTTCCTCTTAAAGAAAAAGGATACTTACATGTCATTATAATAGGAAACCATACATCCAATAGTTTAATATGCTTTATTAAAATAAGAAGGCCTCATTCTTATGATTTTTTTTTCCCCAGTTGGATGGGTTCAACATATTTTAGTATGTATCTTCTTTAAATACAGCACATCCTGTACTTCTAAGAAACACATATTGTAGCTTAGAGGTATTTTCAGCTAACGCTAAATTCTACCTTATTCTGTCATTACAGAGCAATTTTCCTGTTTAGCTTTGGGTTCTACACAGACATTTTCCTTTTATGTTAATAGTTAAATTGGATTACTAAAATAAATTTATAAAAGCAAACATATGACTTCCATTTACATCTTACATGGAAACAGCGTTTCAGAGGTGATTAAAAAAAGAACGGGGGAAAAAACTTCCTTTCTAATGTCCTTCACTCAAACAGTTTCATGATCTGATACAGTCTTTTCTATATCACATTTGTCTAAAAACAACAGTTGTATCAACAGTTTCATCAACTATATAAAATACCTAATTTTATCCTGAAATTGAAAAGAGGCATACTAGGAGGACATTACAATGTGCAGAGAGTTCTTCCAAACAAAAGCAACATTTCCACGTATTCTGTTAGTTTGGTTTCACTTATTACTACACCACACTTAGAAGTTACAAGAGAATAGATATATGTAGTGAAATCAAAGGTCAGACTGGATTCATATAATGCCTCCAGAAATGATGATAAGGGTGTCTGGGAAAGAGGATACAAACAACTCAAGCATATAGCAGTACTTCTCTAGTGTATTTGTGAGCCAGACATGCCACTGTCATAGTTAACAGCTCTAGCCAGAATTTTCTTCAGTGATTTTGTCTAAATATTTTCTGTACCCGTTTTAATCTCTTGCATTCACAGCATCATATAGATATGAATTCCATTGCCTATCAGGCTGTGTGAAAGTGTACCTAATTTTGAGCTTGCCATTCTTCAGTCACAAAAGAAACAATAACTCTTTACGCACCTGCCCCAAGACACAGCTTTACATACTTCCATCATTTCTCCCTTGGTCATCTCTCTTCCAATTATCCTGTATGACAGCTATTCCAATTCCTACCACCACCACCACCAGAGCTTTTTTATTTCTACTGTATACTTTTTTAATCAGGGGGAAACTGTAAATAGTATTTAAGTTGTGAGCACACCAAAAATACATAATGCAGTACAATGTTTCCTGCTCTGCTCTTCATTAAATTTTAAGTAATTAACTGAAAAATTTGGTTTATTCTTATAGTCACTGTGTACTAAATTGATTCTTTCACAAACCTAGGTACTATAAATCAAAGCTACTTCAACATTCAACAACACAAGTATGTAAAAATGAGAAGCTTTTCTCCCATGCAGTCACTCAACGTTCATCAATGCTGAACTTCACCTACAACTTTTCATCACCCAGGCACCAAAGAATATTAATTTCTTCTGTAATTTACTGTAGCTTCAATTTTTACTATTCTATCATCATTAATGAATCATTATTCACCATTTTAGATCCCTTATGACTGTGAAATAGCACAGACTTGTTCGACTCCATTACTGATCTCTGTTTTGAATAAACTGATCACCAGCTCTCCATTCATCCATCCATCCATCCATCCACAAAACAAGCCTAGCCCAAAGCAGTTTATTTCTGATAAAAAGGTTAAATGAAGAGCCTTATCAAAAGCTTTTTGTTATCCTCACACTCAGCAATTACTTCAAGGAACTCCACAAGGTTTGCAAAGCATAACTTCCTTCCACAATAGGTGCATTACCACTTCCCCATCATAACACCTGTTCTGCTATTGGGCTTGGGGGTTCCTGCCTTATCCACAAGATTTTTTTTCTTCAATAGAAAAAAATAATAAAAAAGCTATATATTTACCATCTTCCTTACTACTATTGTCAAAACAGTTTTAAGCACTAATGTAGATAAACACTAAGGTTATACAAACACGTGCCTCAGAAAGACACAAACAGGTACAAAGAAAGATGGATAAATATCAAGCAGTCTCATCATCTCAGCAATCTTACTGTGTCATTTTTTTCAAAAAACATTTCTAGTACCACTTTAGCTTGAGAGAGATCCTCCAGCATGAACACTGTAAAGGATTCCAGTATGGAAACACCTCTAAGTTTGTTTATGAAGAAGCGCACAGAAAGATTTCTGCAACAGCCTTTTCCTTTTACTTTCCCTTCATTTTTTCTAAAAATACAGAATGCAGTAACATAAAAGTTATCATTAACACACACATTAAATATGCAACCTATTAGCACTGAATTTCTCAGGCTGTTATGCAAACTTCTTTTCATTAGATTTCTCTAACATGTACTGGTTTTCTTCAGTTTGGCTTAAGCCCATATAAATTGGATTTTTGCCCACATTTTGGTCTATACCCATTTCCAAAGTTTTAATGCATCAATCTGATAGTCCTAAAATGACTGTACTGGACCACCTAACTCTGTATCTACATTCCTTAATCTCAAAAATCACTGCAATTATGTATTGCTGGCTTTGTTCAGATGTTTGAATTAATATTAATGCAATTTTATAGCAAAATTTACTGTTAGGATATTTCAAAATATACTCCATCAAGCAACTTCAATTCAGCAAAATATTATCTCGGGATTCATAAGTGATACAAAGTAAACAATACAGTATTATGATCTGCAGTATCAGGATACAGTTATAGCATCTTTATATTTTGAATTTTTTATTTCATACACATTTCATTATGACATAGTATCATCTAGTGGAAGCATATGATAAAGAAAAATGTACTAAATTCAGTCGAAACTGTTATTGAGACACTTGTTTATTTTACTATTTTCCTAGCATTCAAAAAACTAAAAAAAACTTAATGGGTATTATCAGCATCAAAATTTGCATTCCTTGGACCAACTGGCAGCTACCCAAGTTTAAAGTCTTTGCTACTTTTCCTTTTTTAGAGAGACCAAAGTAAGTCTTAAGATCTACAACTCTATCCATATTTTAGTTCCTTGTATTGTAGCCATTTTCCTAATTATTCGTATAGTACTAAAACTTCCCTCCATCCTTTAAATCAAAAAACCTGACTGGTCTTGATTTTCATGTGTTCATCATAATTTGTCATAATGCCTTGTCATACATAAGTGATCTTGGTGTCGACTATTGAAACAGAGAGCCTACTTAAGTATGTAAGTGAGAAGCTATTTTTTATATCCTGTTTTCAAACATGCATGAAAAATAATACCTAAAATCCATCATTAAAAAAATAAATTATAAGTTTCTTTGAATTGTTTGAATTATCAGATCTTTGAATTCTCAGAAGGACCTGGAGAAACTGGCAGAGAAGAATCTCCTGAAGTTTAACAAAAGGAAATGCCAAGTCCTGCACCTGGGGAGGAACTGCCACAGGCACCAGTACAAGCTGGGGGCTGACCAGCTGGAAAGCAGCTCTGCCAAGAAGGACCTTTGGTCCTGGTACACAACAAAGTGACCGAGAGCCAGCAACCTGCCCTCACAGCAAAGGCAGCCCACATCATCTTGGGGAAGAGGGAGGTGATCCTTCTCTATTCAGCACTGGTGAGGCCACACCTGCAGTGGTGTGTCCAGTTCTGAGCTGCCCAGTACAGAACAGACATGGAGACACTGAAGCAAGTCCAGCAAAGTGCCATAAAGACAATTAAGGAACTGGAGCATCTCTCATACTATGAGGCTGAGGGAGCTGGGACTCTTCAGCCTGGAGAAGAGAAGGCTCGAGAGGGGAATCGTATCCATGTATGAAATGGGAGGGAAAGAAGAAGATGGAGCCAGCTATGCTTTAGGTTTGCATAAAGGTAATTCCTGCACCAAAAATACCCTTTAAATCCCTGTCAGTGGGGCAAGTGATAAACAAGAAAACCTCATTACAAGGCTTAGCTTTGCATGATTCACGTTTTTCGGCCCTCCAAGTAAGTCCACAGCAGCCATTACTCCTTTGTGACATGGACAGTCGTCTTCTGATGCTACTGACTGAATCGAGAGAAAACCTCAGACCCCTCTTCGATACCTACTATTTTAGGAAATACCCTACTGCAACTTCATTGGTAAGGAAAACACACACACGGGACTTTCCTCTGGTGCCCAACGTTAATACTTTTTTTTTTGTCCATTTATTTATTAAATGAGCAAGTGTAGTATACCTGAGAAACAAGTAAGCGTGGCCAGCAGATCAAGAGAGGTGATTCTCCCGCTCTACTCTGTTCTCGCTCTACTCTGTTCTCGTGAGACCCCACCTGGAATACTCTGTCCAGCTCTGAAGCCCGCAGCACAAGAAGGACATGGACCTGTTGGAGCGGGCCCAGAGGAGGGCCACAAGGATGATCCAAGGGCTGGAGCACCTCTCCTATGAAGACAGGCTGAAAGAGTTGGGGTTATTCAGCCTGGAGAAGAGAAGGCTCCGGGGAGACCGTATCACACCTTCCAGTCCCTGAAGGGGGCCTATAAGAAAGCTGGGGAGGGGCTGTTTGCAAGGGCATGTAGTGATAGGACGAGGGGCAATGGTTTTAAACTAGAGCAGGGTAGGTTTAGATTAGACATTAGGAAGAAGTTCTTTACAATGAGGGTGGTCAGACACTGGAAGAGGTTGCCCAGAGAGGCGGTGGAGGCCCCATCCCTGGCGACATTCCAAGGCCAGGCTTGATGAGGCTCTGAGCAACCTGATCTAGTTGAAGATGTCCCTGCTTACTGCAGGGGAGTTGGACTAAATGACCTTTAAAGGTCCTTTCCAACCCAACACATTCTCTGATTCTATGAAGTACTAAATAGATCTATACAACTCAGTAGTTTCAGGTAAGAACACTATTTGAAAGCCAACTTTCAGGCCAAAGCCAACAGTGCTACATTTATCTATCTTTAATCAAGTACACAAAAGATCCCTCTACCTTGTTTTAAGTTAATCACATTCATTTATTTTGCTGTCCAGAGAACAGAAAACTGCAATTTAGTACTTCATCTTTAAAGTGGACACATCAATGTAGACAGAGTTAAGACACCTCACTTAAGAATTTTCATTACATTGTTAGACTAGGCAAAGTATACAAACTGACATATGAGCCTGAGTACAAGGCACTTGATTCATTGCTCATTCTCGTTGCCAGCATGATACAATTCTACAGAGCTCGTTACTTCTTCGTATCTTGCAATACTCATAAAGAGCTTTTGCAAATTTAGGTTAAATACACAGCCTTTCACAAAGAAAATTTTTTTTAACTCAGTAAAGAGCTAAGAATTTAAGTCAGTAAAGATTTAAAATCTCAATAAGTAGATCTTGAAATCTCAAGGCAGGATTATTGAAAGCAATACAGCTTACTGCTTTCCTTTCAGCCTTTTTAAAGAGTTACTCCATGTGTAATTTGCAATCTTCACCCATATCATGTTCTGTGTAGTTACATACGTAAGTATATGCACTTGCATTCTGTTCAAAAATCAACTGTTCAACATTTTTACTGATAAATTACTAGAGTATACACTTCCTACATGACTCAGTAAATTATAAACTCACATACGTCTCAATATATATTGATACACACACATATATGTATGAAATACACACTGTCACTAACACCAGAGCCCACAGACCTCTCAATATTGGTAACATCCATATTAGCACCAAAGGAAGCCTCAGGTGCAAGTCTACAGACAGGCATACATACAAGTAGTAATGCCCTTTCACAGGCAAGTAGTTTTTCTGGGCATTGCTGGTTTTCCACTGCAGTAATGTATCTTACCACCTGAAACATCTCCTAAAATAAAATGCAGTGCAAATCTGTGAAATCAACTTATATACGGTAAGCATGCAAGAGTACTGTCAGTATCCAGTATACATGTAATTCAGAGAACCTAAAAGCATCAGGCTTCCGCTAAAATTGAGGGTAAGTCATAGTTCCTTCACACCAGCAGCTCTCTCTGTCCACTGACTAGGTGCACCAACCTTGGATCCAAAGATCTGTTCTGAATGACACGTATTCAAGGCTATTTTATGCCTAAAGTATGGAAAGTTCACAGTGTCTGAAGATGCATTCCAGACAATGTATTTCAATGGGGTTTTTCTTCCCCTCCAAACTCAAATGCTATATTACAACACTAATTTCATTACACTAGGATATTTTATTGTGGTTAATAGTCTTTACAGCAAAACTTAAATTTATTGCATTAGTGTTCTATTATTTCAATTTAGCATCAGAATTAGTTCCATTTAATATTACATCTTTAAGAACAACTATCAGATGAGAGAGCAATGTCTTCAAGGAAGATGAAAAAATATAGACCAAAATATCACCAAGACTATATTTCAGTAAAATTTAAGCAGAAACAGGTACAATAGATATTGTTTGAAAATAGTTCAGGAAGATATGTAACAGCAACAAAAGCTGACTGATATTAAATCAAATTATATTATTTAATTTTGCAGCAAGTGAGATATCTGGATATTTGCAGCTTATTTTCCTTAAAAAAGGTTCACTTGCATGGGTTGATATGCTTTGTGGGCAAGTTTTGCAAACTGCAAATCTTCTATACAAAATGCAGCACATTGTGCCATCAATAGAATTCCTTACATAAAAAAAGACTAAAACAGTTGTATAACTATCTGGAGGGCTACGTAGATTCTTGATATTTTGATGTGTAGAAAATAAGAAAATAGATGGCATACTTTAGGTTTAAGTCATTTATCAAGCCATATTTGTCTCACACTAGGATTAAATAAAGCGTAAGTACAGCTTCTTAAAATTGCCCCTTTCAATAAAACTGCATTAAAATGTGTTGAACACAAGTACGCTTAAAGCATATATATTTAAATAGTGTTAAAAGAAGAGGGAATACTGGTAGTTAAAGAACTGACTGATGTTTATCACCATGGAAGCAGCATTCCACAGCGAAGTTAACACTTGGCATTAAAGTGTCTCATAGGTCTAGAGTTCCCAGCTACTGTAACAACTGCAACTGGAGATGAGCAGCCAACCTGACATACAGCAGGGTAACACTACCTACAGAAATACCTCGTGGGGGGAAAAAAAATGACCTCACATCTTTTCGAGTTCTCAAAGTCATCATATTCACCGAAAATGTAAGCCAAGCCCTGCTCCCCCACCTAAAATGTAAAGTAACTACTTAAGAAAATTTAAAAAAAAAAAAAAAAAAAAGGACAAATCTCACTTGTAAATTACATCAACAAAAGTCCTTTGAGCTCCCCACAGCTTTCTTAGTTATCCTGGGAAGATACATTCTTCCACAGGCAGCACATAGTAACCTACTGCTTCCAGTTTAGAAATCCTAGTATCTTCATTTTAAACACACACACTTATAATTACCAATTTAGATCAATGGGAGTCTACACTCTAAGGAACACTTACTAGAAAGCAAAAGATGTATAAAAATTAACACTATGGATGCAAATGCTGGTATATAACTTCCCTTCAATAAATGGTACAGAAGACAGACAGATGAAAGAAAAAAGAGAAACTGTTTTCAGTCCCAGCTCAAAAGTCTTAGACTTCATTGGGCAACAGCCTGCAAGGAATCAGGCAAAGACTTCAATGAAAGGAAAACAACTGCACAATTCCATTAAGAAATAGTGGTATTTAGCAAAGGAAATAGAACCCGCTCCACATCTGTTGCTTGGGAAATTGCTGTCTGCCTCTCAGATTTTTTTCCAGGCAGGTATCCATGAAGCCAGACTTCAGGAAGCAAGTGTTAGTCAGCTGGACAAGATGGGAATTAGCAAGATACCAACATGTTCATAAGAAGAAACATAACACATTATTGCAAACAAATAAAAGTCCATTAGCTCTTGTAAAAGTTGTTTAATACGCAAAGCAACTTTACTTTTACCATAATGTGTTAAGCTAACAGATCTAGAGTAAGTTTTCCCATCAATAGTTTAAATTGCTGCCTCTAGCTGCCCCACTATATCTTCGTCTGAAAAGTGTTATCTCTGCTATGAAAAAAAAAAAAAACAACCAAGCCAAAAAACATTACCAGCAAACTTTGCAATATAATAAGTCAGTGGAAAGGTAATTCATTTTTCTATAAAGCAAGAATACCTCATCAGCCATATAGTATCTATTGTCACCTGACCTGGACTATGTTTGCTGCAAACAAAACTGTGTGTTGACTACAGATATAAACAATAAGCTATAAAACAATAAAAAGGTAAGTTCTGTCTTTAGCTTGACAACTCAGTCTCTGGAGATTAAATTAGTTCAATAACTATGCTTTAGAAAAGACTCTCCAAAAAGCTGTATCAAAGAAAAAACTAAACTCTATTACTACTAATA
The DNA here is from genome assembly GCA_013398915.1 of Dromas ardeola. Lineage (NCBI taxonomy): Eukaryota > Metazoa > Chordata > Aves > Charadriiformes > Dromadidae > Dromas > Dromas ardeola. Next base: position 172,930 of record VYZM01009985.1, on the reverse strand, counting down.
CCATCTAGCCTGCAAAAAAAGAACACAGTGACTGGAGAGAGAGGCTAGACAAACTGAAAGACAAAGTAGTACTTAATTTTTTAAACAGAAGCCAGTCAATTAATTTAATAACTTTCCAAGAAAGAGTGAGAATATCATAATTTTTCCAGCCGTCTGGAAACACTGCACAAAATCTCCCTTATCCCCCCACCAAAAGGGAAATTCTTCCCTAAAACTCTAGAAAATAAGTAAAAACACTTTTTCAATTAGAGGTAAATAGCCATGACAGAAGTCCAAAAATGAAGGTTATGAAATTATACTAAAAACACTTTGTAGAAACTGAGTTAGTAATTTGTGAAGCAATATACCTTTCTTTAGTGTTACATGCAACCTACAGTCTGAAAAAAAAAAATATGGGAAGTTGAGCACAACTCAAGCAGAGTATCAACTCTGAGAAGCTTCTCTGATTGTGCAATCTCCTGTCAGAGCTCTAGCTACATTTCTGCAATAAACATTCCATCACAAGCAATCACACGTCAAACAGATATTTGAAATATGCAACTAAACAAGAACTTAACAGTGCTTAAGAATTTGTGCATCATTATGCAGTTTCATAACACAAACCCTAGCAAAGCCCATGTATTGATTAAAAGAATAAAACAGATTTATGTATACATAAAATCAATGTTTTTCTATATTTAGTCTTTTTTCAATTCTTGTGGCTATACTAATAATGATCTTAAAGTAATTTTTTTTAAAAAAAAGGTTATAAAAATTCTACGAGAATTATTTTAGATATAGACAAATTACTCCAACTGTCAGGTACTAAGATACTTTAGAATTGACAAGATTTTGTTACTAACAGGAACAAAACAGCAAGTTTCTCAGGGATTTGCACTGCTAATATAGAACAAAGCACTTCTGCTAACAAATTATTTCCAGATTCCAGAATCCAATGCATTACATTTATAAATTGACCTAAAACGACATGCTTTTTTACCCACTACCTTTAAGCAATCAAAAAACAGGTGTGATAGAGACATGCTCTCTTTTTCAAAGTCTACTTGAAGAAAAAAATGATACCATGTACAGACTATTAGTAACACAATTTTTAACTTACAGTGGATGCTTAAGTGTATTTTAAAGCCACTATGAGTGACCAATTTCAGGTCAAGAAATACTTCAACAGCATTTAAAAACAACCTCTTCTAAGCACTCTTTTTACCCTTTCTGGCATGATAATACAGTCATGACTAAAATCTTGAATGCTTTGGACTGCATGTAAAAAAAGAGAGGTGTAACTATAAAATCAAAAACCTACAAGAAAACATGGTTCCATATTCAAGTACTGAAATGAGAGAACAGAACCAAAACTGCCCATGGAAACTTAGGGTGGCTTTTTCCAGTCGCAAATTTCTCACATGATAATCAACAAGGATTTTATCATATGCAACACTGCAACAATACAAGTCAGTTTACCTGGGATTTTCAAGTACAGTATTTCAAAACTAGAGGAAGAAAGGAAGTATTATGAATTCATTAGTAGGATCCAACACTTTTATTTCTAAAAGGCCCAGAGATGTTCTGATTTAGTAGGTTTGCAAGTTCGTTTAGGGACAAGTTTTTCTATGTTCCTTTCAAGCCTTGAGACTCAAGCATGAGGAAAACTGAAGCCATTAACTTCATATACCAAAAAACAAAGTATGTCCCAACATTTCCAATACAGTTGCTCAAGCATGAGACACAGACAGCAGAACGTTGTAAAACAGTGGTATTCAACTTTTAGAACACTGTGTATTTTCACCAAGCCTGGTACCGTAAGGATGAAAAATACTAAAATGCTAAGAAATAGCTGAAAAATAACTCTTCCACCAAGTTTTCCAGATACACTGATATGAACAAGTCATGTTTTTCCCTAATACTGTTCTCCCTGCATAACACTTCAGAACTTGGGAGAAATACCCCCCCACCCGAAGAGGATGCAGTAGGTGGATACGTATGTCCTCCAATGGCACAATTTTCTTTAGATTTAGAAGAGGGGAGAAAACAAATCTTAGCCCAAGAGGAATGAGAGCCAGGGCTGTCTGGACCATTGCCACTACCATGGAATCTTGTCAAAGTCTCTCCTTCCTGTCCTTACAAGGGAGCAAGACTGAGCTTGGGCTGATTAACTTAATCTCCACAGGAGATGAGGGCAAGCAATATTTTTGTCACACCATAAAAACCTGTCATTAAACAAGTAAGAGCACAGTAACATTACATTTTCTGTTCCTTCGTCCCACAGACCATTTTGTGTAGCTGTCACTTAGTTTCTCATTAAGCAGAGAGCAAAACTGATGAAAACATGTTTCCTAAAAACTAAAACAAAAGATAATGAAAGGGTATGTTTGACTTGCATCCAGCTTCTATATGGTGTTTTTTTTCCACAGCATTTGTTTTATGAAAACATTTTTCCAGCATCCAATTAAAAAAAAAAAAAGCACTACTTTCTTGGAAATCTACATGAACTAAGGGACACTGCCATACCTGGTCTGTATGTTTATATATATAAGAGAGTGTGTGTGTGTGTATATATATATATATAAAAAAATAAATAAAACCAGTGGCTCAAAAACCACGTCCAGTCAGGTCAGGTAGTATCTGCTTCTTCCCATCCATATAAACTCTGTGTTTGTAGAACACCTAGTAAAGCAGGTTCCCAATTTCTAAATACTACAAAATATCAACAAGTGATATTCCAGAACATATTTAAAGGCAGTAGTATCTCTCAAGAATTCAGAGTTAAACTTTTGTCAGACCTCCCGCACTTTACTTTCCAGAAGTCCTTGCTGGTCCACAGAGCTAATTTCTGAAGAACTGCATAAATACATGCATGTAAACAATCATCGTGGAAACAGATTCTTGTTACCAACCATGGTCATTTGGTAACTCAACATACTTACTCAGTCTCAGAGACTTAAGAGGAAATTAAGAAAACAGTTATGTCTTTCATGGTATTCAAACAAAACACACTCTCATTGAAGTAAATTCTGTTATAAAAGTTAACTAGAGTCTGAATTACAGATAAGCCATTTGAGGAAAAAAACCAACCACTTGGCAATAAGAAAGGTCTAACAGCAGAAAGAGAGAGAATGTGTGTGTGTATACATTCTGTATACATACATTTATTTACACATGCCAAACAGCCAACCCTTAAAAATAATCAAAAAACCCGACCTATCCCTTTCATTTTGATTCACATTTTTAAAATTGTTTGCTTGGCAGGAGAAATAAGAAAGACCAAACACTACAACAGAGACACACACTCTTTTGCACTTGAAAAATTACAAACAGCTCATAGCACAAAGCTTTACTCTTAAGACAAAGTCTTCAGAGAAAACAAGCAATGCAGCATTGAAAAACCTCTTAATCCATTTATTCTCTGGAAGATAAGATGACACTTAATCCAGTTTAACAGGTTTATTTAAAAAACAATTTTTATAAATGAGAACGCAGGTTGAAAGACTACTTTATCACTTACAATATTGTTCTTTTTTCTACATATTGCTGTAAGGAAACAAGAACACAGCAAAACATTAACTTCAAGTCAAACCAAACCCCTCTATGCATAGACAGGTTTTTCCTTCTGAAAACCAGTATGAAAGTTCATGGCTGTCCAGAAGACAAGAGCAAGAAAATTCAGAAAAAGAGCTGAGTGGAATAGTTCTAAATTCTCACGTGCTGTTTCTACATAAAAGTTACTCTTAACAACCAAAGGTCTGAAAATCCTACAACCTGACTCCCTCTGGTTCCAAACACTATTCCACATAATGAGCATGTCAAAAACACATTTTGATTCTTAATTACCGAAGTGCCAAAGCCATCAATAAGTTTGGCAGAGCCAGCAGTAAGATCTTAAGAATGGCAAAGCAAATAATAAGATATTATAGCTTACATTTTTTATCCTATCCTCAGAATAAATTCGCTCCTTTTGGTAAAAAGGGAAAGGCATACCTTTTAGTATCTTAAAAGGTAAGCGTAGCTTACATCTTCAGTTCTGTCATGAGTCAACTACCAACACACTGTGTTCTGAACTAGTAGAAACACAAAGAGAAAGCTGATGGTAAAAGGATAACTAAAAGATATCCTGAATTAACCTCTTTTCCTTGCCACACCGCAGTAACAGTGCTTGAATTTGCCCATTTGGCAGAGCAGATGTTGCAGCAGCTACTTTCTTCAAAACCGAATGGAGGATGCCAATAGCCTAACACAAATGCAACCAAGAAAAGACCAAAAGCACTAGCTGGGGTTTGTTCTTTGCACTGAATTCTTCTGATGCATTTTTATTTCACCTAATACATCTCCTGCTATTAATCATGATTGTTGCCCCCCCCCAAAAAAAAAAAAAACCCAAAACACAAAAGGAAAATAAATTTTAAGAGGCATATATGTAAGTACTACAGCTACTGCATGTTGCACAAGGGCGGTAGCTGTATCAGACACTGATTTACAAAACAAAGATGCTGTTGCAGTAAGACTGTGGCCTCACTCTTGATGGACGCTGACCTGGGGATTGTTGCTATAGATCACCCTAACACCTGTCTGATTGTAGAAGTGAAATTCTAAAAAGAATCTCCAGCACTTCTAAGTTTTATTACAGAATAATAATATGTTGAGGAAAAAATACACTTGAAGTAAGAGCATAGTCTGGGAATTTTTGTTTTGTTTTTTATTCTTAAGGCTCCATCAGAAAGACATCAGATTCCACCAATTACTTCTGTTACCTTTTGAAAGTGTATTGATACGCGTACTTGAAGTCACGATTTTATGCCCAAATAAACTGCGTATATTCATGCAGTAAATACTAAATTTTGCTTGGTTACAGTTGACTGTATATGGTAACAAACTTTCATTATCCCAATTATCTGTATTACTGCCATACTCATGAAAAATAATTACATCCCATTTACTGAAAACGTCATTCTACGCTAATTCTTAATTTGACAGTTATATATTAACTGAGCAACTTCTCACCTGAAGCCATCACGAGACAAAAGTGACTGAGTACATAAGAACTCCTACTAGCTCTTGGTTATTTTGCAAGTTTCTCTTAGCTTAGCAAAGACCTTTCCCCAACTTAAATGGATAATTTGAACTTGCTGGTTTAAAACTTAGGAATATTTTTTTCCTCCTTCCAGATAGAGTTCATCTTCACTTGAAAGGTATGAAATGTCACAAAGAGAAAAAATTAACTCTACAGGAGCTGCTTTTCCTATTTTCTTTTTTTAAAGTCAGATACTATTGCGATTTACAGTTGCCATTTAGGATGAAAAATATTTTAAAAAATACCTAACAGCAGTTTATCTTTTTGTCCATTTAGAAATTAGATTTGTTGTGTATGCATTCTGTGGTTGAAATTCCTCCATCTCTTCACGCCACCAGATTTAAAGATTTTTCTCCTTAAGACTGTTTCTTTTTTTATTATTCTGACTGGATCTGACGTTACAAGACAATAACATGAACACTGGGCTGCTCAGCATAGATACCATATCCTGTATAGTGTCGCCTCAGAAAATCGGACCTTGACAGCTACAGCTGAGAAAGCAATTTGTACATATAGTGTACGTAATTACTTAACTAGCACTGCTGCAAACACAGCGTTGCACTGATTCAAGGACTTCACTGATGCTTTGAAACAAGAACTAGGAAAAGACAAGAGGAAAACTGATCAGCGTAACACTTGTACAGATATTTTCTCAAAAGCTTGAGAATCACAGAGCCATAGAAATGCCCAGATTGGAAGGGACCTCGAAAGGTCATCTGGTCTAACCTTTCATGGAAAAGGGAGCCTAGATGAGATTATCTGGCACCCTGTCCAGTTTCATCTTGAAAACCTCCAATGATGGGGACTCTACCAGGTCCCTGGGGAGGTTGTTAGTGATTCTTCTCACTGTAAAAAATTCCTTTCTTATATAGATAGGAAACCTCTCCCACTACAGCTTGTACTCATTGCCCCTTGTCTTCTCCATGTGGCTCCCTGTGAAAAGATAGCCTCTATCCTCTTTGTAGCTGCCCTTTAAGTACTGGGATACTGTGATGAGATCCCCTCAAGCCTTCCCTTCTCCTGTGAGACTCCTTCAGTTTTCCCTTAAAAGGCAGGTTCTCCAGCCCTTTGATGACCTTTGCAACCCTCCTTTAGACTCTCTCCAGTCTGCCTGTGTCTGTCTTGAATTGTGGGAACCAGAACTGGACACAGCACTTCAGGTGCGGCCTGACCAGCACTGAGTAGAATGATTGCATCTCCATTTCTGCTAGTAATGTCCCTGGGGATGCAGCCCAGGATCCAGTTTGCCTTTGTTGCTGCAGCAGTGTTCTGCTGACTCATGTTTAGTTTGTTGTCCACCAGGACCCCCAGATCAGCAGGGCTGCTGCCCAGCCACACAGACCAGAGCCTGTACTGGGCTCTCTGGTTATGGCATCCCAGGTGCAAAACTTTGCACTTGTCTTTGTTCAACTTCATACTGTTCTTAATTGCCCGCTGTTCCAGCCTGTACAGGTCTCTCTGTAAAATGGCTCTCCCTTCTAACGTGTCCACCTCACCACCCAGGTTAGTGTCAGCAGCAAACTTCGTGAGGGTGCTTTCAATCCCATCATCTTCTTTAAGAAGATGTTGAAAAACATGAGGCCCAGTATCGATCCCTGGAAGACCCCACTTGTGACAGGCTGCCAGCCTAAGTAAAAACCATTGACCACCAAGAGATCTTTTGAGATATTTTTAAAATAGTCTATTTGATATCTCACCAAAATTAACTCTAATTCAACTACATATTAGCAAACTTTATGGAGATGATTCCTTGTGCCATTTTGGTGTCATCACACAGGATATAGAAATATTCTCATCATAGTTCCCTTTAACAAAATCTAGAGTAGGAAATTGTAATTTCACAGCATTGAAAACAAAAACTCTTATCAATGAAGTATTCTAAGCTTATCAATGAAGCTTAGAATACTTCAACTGAAGTTGCAGGGTTTTTCATTTTAAAGGAAAATGCATGTCAGGACTTCGTATTTTTCATCATATATGTGTATATATACATAAAGTACCATCTATGTACTAAACATAAATCCTTTCTTTCTAGCCAACCCATTCATTCAATGATGATCTCAACTGATTAATGAAGCTTTTCACAGAAAGGCTTTCCTGGAAACTTGCAAAGCACATCTTCAGAAATAAATAGTTGCATGTGAATTCATTAAGGTAGAAAAACACTACCTACTCAATATGTACGGCTAACAAGAAGGAGAATTATTTCAGAGAATTAGTGGACTTTATTTATTGTAACTCTTAAACTATTTAGGTCAATGGAACATTTCAGTGATCTTTCCCCCTTTCCTTAACATTGCATCTTCATTGGTATGTTATAAACAGTTTCACGCCTTTTGACTTAAGTTTAAAAAGTCTTCTTGTGGAGGATTTTTTGGTCATCAATATTTGCCATGTGTGCTTGAAGCCTGATGTCTGTTTTTCAAATATACCATGGCACTACCAGTGAAATTTCCCTACCTCTTACAAAGAATACAAACAGTAGCTTGTCTCCACATCATGAAACCCACAAATCGGTGGGGGAGTGCAGGGAAGTACTTCCTTATTTTAGATACAGGAAACAGAAATTCGCAACAGTCTCACAAAAAGCCTGAAGAAATCAGGAAGCCCTGACTTAAGTCACCATAGGCCAAACAAACAATTCCAATGCCAAAATCATCTTAGATTATAATCTTTCTAATTTCTCTGCCTGTTTTCCAAATCTCATACTTGGATTTTATGGACAGACAAGACTTCCTTCTACACAAAGAGCATTTTTTTTGGTTTTTGTACCTTACCACCACCCCGTAAGTGAAATCTGTTTTGTGTTCTGCAGTTAGGAATATTCAAAAGTACAAAACGACATCACAGTCTGATAATGCACTGATGCTCCCTACTTGATGGTATTTCATTTTCTAAGTAGTAGGAGAAAAGAGGATATCATGGCATATCAACTTTGATTTCAACTTTTCTGTCTTTGATTGGTACTCAGGATTTGAGTTGGTACTCAAACAAGAAAAAGTATTTAAATGGAATGACTGACTTTCCACAATCTCAAAGTCAAACGGATAAACAGTTATTTTTCAACACTGTTAAGAATGAAGTAACTTATGGTAGGCATATATCCACTGCACAAGTTTAAGAATTAACTTGAGAGTCTGTGAATAGACAGGATTGGCATTACTGACAATTATCTCTTTTATCAAATCTGCCCAATTAGTCAATCATCCTCTTTGTATCAGAACTTGACTACTTCTTTACTTCTTCTGCAGTAAAAGTGAAACAGAAATTAGCTGATCTAACAGTGAAGAACGTGAGATCTTGATAAGACATCCCTCTTCTGTGTTAAAAAATTAAGTGATTCTTGTTAAGTGATTCTTCCACTGTTACGAAGGTTACGTTGATTCCAACTCCTCTAAGAAAATAAATATATTTTGTGTAAACATCAGATTACTTCTGAAAGTAATTCTTCAAAAAACTCATAGCCATATTTCATTTTTTTTTTGCTTTTGCTAACCCATGACAAGACAAATTTTTTAAATTAAATGGAAAGACTTGACTGGTAATTCCTCTTGCAGAAGAAAGCTTACTAGTTCATCAACTTGTTTATGAAATTAACCTTTATTGGGTACTGTTGTTTCCTCCCACAAAATGTGAGTAATGCAACACCACTGGAAGGTCAGTTTGCTGATGTTGAAACATACAAGAAAGATAGAAAGTGAAAGATGTCCTGCTCTGGTACAGTTAGTCAACCTTGCATAAGACAGCTTGATTTGAAGGAAAATCTTCAGCTGCCTATTCTGGCTGAATCTTAAAATAAGTTTCTACTCTCAGGGCATCAGAAGAAGCTTCTCAACCTGGAAATACATAGTTTTAATCAATACTTTCTTTTATTCCTCACCATGTCTATGAGTTTGTCAAACTGCAATGAAAAAAGGTATATAAAAAAATTCCTTTTTTCTTTCCCCTAGAATTCCTGGTTCTCAGACCCTTCTTTTCCATGAACTTATCAAGAACTACGATAAAAGATACTCTTTGTATGAGCAGGTGAAGTTGATCTGACTCCCTTCTTTGCCAGAAGCTCAAAGAGGAGGTTGTCATGACAAAAAGAAAAGGTAAGGTCAAGAACAATGCAGCCATCCCGACTCTTCCCTGATGCTAGCCAGAACTAATTGTACAGAAGGCAGAAAGTTACATAGGAGCCATTTAATGTTGCAGTCCCAGAACCGAAGCAGCTTCAGCAGCACCAGCATCATAACACACCAATTTTTCCTCTAAATGGCATCTTTGATTATATCTCAAGCCCAAACTACTGACGAAAACGTTATGTATACATTGTATTAAGAAGGACAAAAGCTTTGTTAGGAGAGCCTGAAGGCATTTTAGGACAGAAAAGAAACAATAGGAGAAAACTTCAAAGACTCCTCTGACCTTACACTCATCAAGAATTAAGAGACATTTAGTCCTTTCCTTACTCCAATACAATCTGCCAAGTGGCATCAGTGAACAGCTCTGAGTGTGCAAGTTACTTGATACAAGATGTTCTTTGTGTTACAACTCTATTCTTTAGATAAATAACCCAGAATTCTATGGAGTATGGTCTTCCTAACAAGAGTCTTCACAGCTTACTTCAGAACCACAATGTGACTAGTTCTGAAGATTTCTCCAACCGTCTGATTTTACAAGCCAAAAGCATCTCCAAACACTTTAAGGTCATGCTACATGCAGAAACTGTATGCACAAGACAGTTTGTGGGGTATGAGAAAGGCTGAAAATAGCCGCAACCACGTTAGTAAAAGACAGAAGACAAAACCTCTTTCAGGAAGCTTACTAATCTATTCTCTACAGAGAGCCTAGCTTCTTAACGACATCTTCAATTCCGGTGTACTGAAAAAAAAAATAAAAAAACCCCCACAACCAAAAAAACAACCCAACAAAATACACAATCACATCAATAGTTCAGCTTTCACTCTGTAGGTCCTTAATGGGCATTTTGTTATTTCTGTCACCATCTTCACTCTGCTAGTGTTGGCAACAATAGCCCCTGTTTCAAAAGCCATGACAATCGTTGCCAGTACTAGCAGAGCAAAAACTTAAAGTCCTAATAAGTCTACCATTTGGCTGGCACCATTTTTGGCCTTGTATTCCTACAAAAGAGGATATATAGCATGCAATAGCATGCTATTTGAATGGTCCCAAGGCCACAACAAAGTATATCATTGGTATGTTGCCAATTGTTTAATTGCCAGTGAACTTTGTAGTAACTGGAGTTTAAGGAGGAGAACAGCAGCCCAAAGAAGATGTATCAGGCCATAAACAAACTGCTAGGTAGACTGCAGTGGCAGAAGAACCTTTCCTCTTCGCAAGGGGAGAGTAAATTCTCTCAGCTTAATACTGACAGGGTTTTTTGCGTGCCTACACTCAAAACTACTTTCTCAGAAGAGATTAGTATAACAATACATTGGTATAGTAAGATTTCATAACAAAGAAGGCCCCATGAGGGAACTCTATAATTCCAACTCTAACACTGACAGCAGCGCATAATATCAAGACAAAGTTGCAAGGCACCAGTATTACCTCTATTTTCAACTACAGCTTCATGTCCTGCCGGGTATCGTTCTGCGCAACCTGGCATCTGTGAAAAGACAGGGGGCAAGTATAACCACCACACACTCCCTGTCCTACCTTCAGTCTCGCTCCTCCCTGAAGGATCTTCCCCATCCACTCTATCATCTCCTGGCTGGAGAGGCTTCCTCCCCTCCTAAGTACCTTAACATAGATTCACTCCACACTTGTAGTTAAAGGTACTCCTAAGATCTCAATGGTGGAATTAACATGCTGGACACTGTCATCCATACTCCAGGAAGATCGAGACCAGGCTGGATGGAGCTTTGAGCAACCTGGAGGTGGGGGGCATCCCTGCCCATGGTGGGGCAGGTGTGTGTGTAACTAGGTGATCTTTAAGGTCCCTTCCAATCTAAGCCATTCTGTGATTCCAAGATGGTGCTTGTTGTATTGACACCTTGCACTTCAGCTTCTACCACAGGCAGTCTCTCCTCCTGCTTCACCTAACTTCAAGGGACAGGTTCCTGTCCCAAAAGTCTCCCACATTCCCATACCAATAAGAAAGTCCTACCCAGCCTCCCTCACTGCCTGCTGGAAGAATGACGTACTCACACAGATACAGAAAACACAATGCTACCAAGGGTCAGAATACTGAAAAACTGAAGTGGCACTCCTGCAGTTGTAAAGTGGACACCAGAGCAATGTTTCCTCCAACAAAAAAATTCTACATCTAATCTGTTTCAACCGCAGTCACAAATTAAGCTTAATGATTTTACTAATTCACAGCAACTGTCCCCTCACATAAAATCCTTATGCTTAAAGTCTCCAAATCTACTACTGCGTCCATGCAGAAAGTTCCTCTGGTCTTCTGTGGCAGATGCCTTTCAGAAAATGATTTGGGCCACAAAGAGGTTTACTGACCAAGTTAAGACCAAAACACTTAGAGAACTCTGCAAATAAATGCAAAATGAGTTTAGTTTCAGTGAATGTTATGCTCTGCTATGAAGCATCGACCAAGTAAATTATCGACCTTATTAATGCATACAAATACTTAAAGGGTGGGTGTCAGGAGGATGGGGCCAGGCTCTTTTCAATGGTGCCCGGCAACAGGACAAGAGGTAATGGGCACAAACTTGAGTGTAGGAAGTTCCACCTAAACATGAGGAGGAACTTCTTTACTTTGAGGGTGGCAGAGCACTGGAACAGGCTGCCCAGAGAGGTGGTGGAGTCTCCGTCTCTGGAGACATTCAAAACCCGCCTGGACGCGTTCCTGTGCAACCTGCTCTAAGGTGACCCTGCTCTGGCAGGGGGGTTGGACTAGATGATCTCCAGAGGTCCCTTCCAACCCTATGATTCTATGATTCTAAATGTACTGCTGAGAAGTGGAAAATTACAGGTTGCCCAGAGAGGCTGTGGAGTTTAGTGACTTCAAGATACTCAAAAGCCATCCTGGGTAACCTGCTCTAGGTGGCCCTGCCAGAGCAAGAGGGTTAGCCAAGATGCCCTGAAGAGGTCCCTTCCAGCCTCAATCATTCTGTGAAATAATGATCACTTGTATCCAACAAAATACTACTTTCACTGTGCACATGGTATTAAATATTAAAAAGGCAGGCTTCCAAATCATCTTCTAAAGTAATTGATCTAGAGAGAAGAAACGACTTTTTAAGTTTTCTTTAGAAGCTTTTAACCAAAATATGGACCTAAAATAAAGAACCTGCTTTTGTCTCAAAATCGCTATTTCCTTGGAATAGTAAGTGTAGCATCACCTATCAGTGGCCAGTTTGAGGTGAATGCCCTGACCATTCTTCCTTCACATTTTCCCATTTGAAATAACCATTACAGTCATAATACAAGTCCTACTAACCATCTTCTGAAAAACATAACTTCCCCAACCACAAAGCAGGGAAAAATTTCCTAGCTGAAATCTCCAAATGTCAGGAGAAGCTTCTAGCCTCTTCTTTGGCAAGTACATTCCAGATGACATACTTAATTTTATGTAGTCAGAGCTTTTTTTTTTGGGGGGGTCATTATTTATTTGCTAAAAAAGCAGCTCACCCTCCATAGAAACAGTATTTTCATAGCAGTCAGTGACTACATGGGAAAGTAGCCATCTTGTATTAATGCTTTTTTTATGTAGATATCTAACATCAATAAACTTTATCTGGAAGTATCGGTTTTTCTCTGAATATATTCATACCTTAGAATTTCATACATCTGAATACAACGCAGCACTATCTGAATACTATGCAGCTTTAAGGAAAAAAGATAAAGACTAATTACTCAATATTTGCATAACTGTTAGAATTCAAGGATGTGTTAGTTGTATTTTTTTTTAAGTGAATACTATGACTCATGAAGATTTGTAGGAAAAAAAACAAGTCCAACACAATTCCACTTGTGTTTCCAGATCAATAATAAGTTCTGTAGCCTAGACACACACAAGCTAGCAACTCATTTAGGTAGTTTCAGCCTACAGTCCAAAAAAAAGCCCTAGTTTGTGTTGTGTTTTCTACAGAGACTTCCAAGCATGAGGTCTCTGCATCATCTCAGACCACGCAACTGAAAAAAAAAACAACCAAACGACTCTCACATATTCCTCAATTCTGCAAAAGAAACAAAAAAATGAATGCATACAAGAAATTTAAGAGGGAAAGCTGAAATAAAGAAATCAGCAGTTGGATTTAAATTGGGACCTATTAATAAAGAGATCTTACATACTGTCCCCATGACAGTTTGTATTACATAAATATTGACAGGGAGTGGCAATCTTTCAGTTAGCTAAAGCCAACCCTTTACAAGATTTTGAGTATCAGAATAGACTTTGACCCATGCTCCAGTTAGAAGCTGGTACTGGATCCTGTGCCGGTTCTTCTCTAGCAACATGGGTAGCTAACCAGACGGAGTAACCGCTGCTCGTCCAGACAGTTAGAGTGCCCCACTTAGAGTGCTCTAACTGAAGGTGCACCATAGCATGTTATACCCTGCTGATGTTGTTTTGGATATCCATCAATATTAAAAAGCCCAAGAAGAAAAGTGACTTGAGATTACACTACAGGAGATCCAACTGTCTCAGCAGATCAAAACACTATGGGACAACAGCTTCAAAACCCTTTTCTTCTTCACAAAGATCAAGTTTCAGCTCTTGTTCAACTGTCATTAATTCAGGTGTTTATTTCAGCAGACTAAAGGGAAAGCTAAAAGATGGTATTATTTGCATTTGTCTTAAATGAGCTGTAACTGGGTGTTGTCTACATAGTGCTTACAGTTTTACCAATATTGTCTAGTCACTCCTGTGGCTTTATTGCTGCTTGAATGACAGTACAAATTAAGGCAAGGACAGAATAGTTTTCAACCATTCTCTAATTTTGTTCTCAAAGAAGGAAGTTCAGTTTTTCAATATCTCCATTTGGAACTGCAATTTCTTGATGACAAAGGAGTTTCGATAAATAGCATCAAGCAACATCCACCAAAAAAAAAAAAAATAGAAGTTTTTAATTACATGTTTTGGGACCTCTCAAATGCAAGATAAACATCCTGTATTGAGACAAACATCTCAGTATTCCTTGGTAAGAGACCTAAAAAAGCTTTTTATTTTTACGTAGTACTAAAGTATGTCCTAGGGAACTCTGCTAACAGCAACTGTGAGGCTACCAGTATCATCTGCTCACAGTACTTCTGAATATTTATTACTCAATGAGTGGCTCCTGAAGCTATCATTGTCCTCAAAGATTTACAGACCAACAGGTTGATTTTCACTTTGTCTAACAAACAAATTCCAGGTGTTTCCCTCTTCCTTCCCACCACCCCCAAAAAATGAAAACACTCCACAGTTGCCAGGGAAAAGGATATTGTTTACAAATATTTTTACTTGATAAGAGCATTTATAGTCTACTACAGGGTTTTTGGTTCTTTTTTTATTCCTTTTGTTGAAACGTGTCTTAACATCAACTTTCTATTATCACTCTTGATTAAAACTTTTTACAGGAAAAAATAATTACTTTCCTACAGCCACTAGTTTTATGAGCAGAAAAATTGGCTAAGTTAACTGTTATTCCTGTACAAAACTGACCATACACTGTGAATCAAACGCTAACATTTTGACAGCCCTATCATCTCTACTGTTAACTCTCTGAAGACTTACATAATATTAAAAAAGTCTTCTAAGAGGTACAACCTGAAATGAGAAGCCACCAAGTTACTGCATTTCCAAAGCCAACTTACAGTTGCATTTTACCTTTGATTAACATACCAAGTTACACATTTTATCATTTATTTCACGTCAACCTATATATTTCGTAATTCTTAGGGATAAGCAGGAAATGTTAACCTGCAATTATAATCAGTTTTGCATATAAAGCTTGGATATGGTAACTTAAAGAGACAATTATATTTCTACATCAGCCAGAAGTCTTATTTTAGATAGAATCTCACAGAATCATTTGGGTTGGAAGGGACCTTTAAAGATCATCTAGTTCCAACTCCCACAGCCATGGGCAAGGACATCTTTCACTAGATCAGGTTGCTCAAAGCCCTGTCAAATCTGGCCTTGAATACTTCCAGGTATGAGGCACCCACAATCTCTCTAAGCAACCTCTTTCAGTGCCTTATCACCCCAATAGTAAAAAAACTTCCTTCTTATGTCCAATCTAAGTCAACCCTCTTTCACTTTAAAAATTGCTGACCCTTGTCTTATCACTACAGGTCCTGGTAAAAAGCCTCTCCTCTGTCAGAAGAAGAAATATTCAGGTATTTTCTCAGAATATCCCCAAGTCCTTCTCTGCAGAGCTGCAGTCAATCCATTCAACACCCACTTGTGATACCTGTGATTGCCCCAACCCAAGCGCAGGACCTTGCATTTGGATCTAAAGAATGGCAGAAACACGACCAAGGAGATTTAGTCAATCATGACATTTCCCCTTATTTTGAACTACCTCCAGACAACTTACACCATTCTGAAGTTGACACTCCGCAAATGTTTGAACTCTGCTTTTTCTGTGCATGAGCTTCATTAGCAAACAAATAAGCTTCTCAGATACCAAGTTCCTCCAGCATTTTATCACTCAGATTTTAAGAGCGTAGTTAACGTGGTTTCAGTGATGGTGATTTTCGACAGTTATTTTGATAGATAAGAACTTCTAAAGTAAAGGTACTTTGAGTTAGAGTCTTTACTTTTTTTTTTAACCAAGTCCCTGACCATAAGGTCCTCAGAAGTGTTTTCTAACAAGTTAGGCAGATGGAAAAAAATGTCCAGTGACAATAGAGATTTAGAACTCCAAATCCCAAAGAGGATGCGATCTTCTCAACTCTTCCTATAAAAGACAGATGAACATGAATTCATCTAGCTAAATACGAAATAGACAATAGACCTAGGAAGAACAGGTCAATCAAGCTCTGTACTTGTGTAATTTCGGTGCAACAAAAATGGAAATCTCTTGAGACTAGGTAAACCAAGTTTGTCATATGCAGTGTTTACTGTTGTCAGTTAATTTGAAGCCAAACTGTTGAACAAGTGAAAGCTTTGACATCTTTGAAGATTAAGACCATCAAAAGTCTGAAGTTTTAGAAATCAACTACTCAAGTAATTGACTAAGTACTTGAATTATTGAGTTACTCAAGTGTCTACATAAAACATGAAATGACTCTTTGTGAGTTATTATCAGAGCAGAGAGCACCAAAAAGCATTTTCATGAAAATGTACTAGTTATTTTGAGTAACAAACATAGGCAGCTTCAGGTCAAGATGCCCCTCATCCATTCACCCGTTACACTTCTCCGTCCCCACTCTCCAAGAACTGGACACCCATAAACCCTGGGGATTTAGTAAGAAACACAGATGAGTAAGAAATCTGTTTCTATTCCAAAATTGCTATAGAAGTATGCTCACTGAATACTACTTTCCACTGCTTAATATCATTAATGAGACACTAAGCTCAAGTTAATAGCTAGTTACCTACATTGCCTTTGGCTCTACTTATCACACCTATGGTATTCACC
Organism: Dromas ardeola; assembly: GCA_013398915.1. Taxonomy (NCBI): domain Eukaryota; kingdom Metazoa; phylum Chordata; class Aves; order Charadriiformes; family Dromadidae; genus Dromas; species Dromas ardeola. The sequence goes on along the minus strand of VYZM01009985.1, from coordinate 156,331 downwards.
AGTATCTGATCATTGCACATCCTAGAGTGTGACTACTTATCTAATGCAGCCTTCACAGTCTTATTAGATCTTTTTAGGACTGTAGGACTCCTAGTACCTGATAATTTTAGAAAAAAGCAGTATGCTATGCCATGGCACATGCTTTACACAGAACTTAGGCTTTGGCCTCCTCACAGCTCATCAAAAAAGACAGCCTATCTATGATTTCCCAGCCTAGTACTAAATCAAGTGCACGGAAGCCCCAAAGAAACCAAAAAGTTTAGTTACAGACAGCTGCAACTCAGTCCATTTTCTTACTCTGTTTTTATTAGAGTTGCATAAGAGAAAACAGGAAAAATAAACACATCTCTCTCCTGCACCTCAGCTTTCTGAATTTCCTTCCTGCAGCATGTAAATTGAAGTTATATAGTCCTCAGTGTGTCTTTTCCGCCTGCTATGTTGTCAGCACTCTTCTCCCACACCTTCCTGAAACGGTAACACGCCTTCCTTTGTATCAGCCCCCCCCCCCATCTTCTTTTCTTACTGTTCTCATACTACTTCATATATAAATTTAGAATCGTTCTAGCATACAGAACCTAGCTTATGATGTTTACAAAACCCAAAATGGTTACAAAACTGACTTAAAGGTTATTCCATGCCTGCCTTTTAGTCTACAGGGGCTACAAACTGATGGGGAAGAAGAGTAAAAATAGGAACAAAATTAAGTAAAGCTAAGGAGGATAAAACCATCCTAAAAGAAGCCAAGGGCATTGCTGCAACTTTTCTTCACACAGCGAAAAAAATGTGTTTCTTCAATCTAAAGGAACTCCAGTATTTTCAGCCTAAGTGTATAGGATATCAGATGCTGAATTTAAAGTGTCCGTGCATCAGCAACTCATATATCACCACTCAGATACACTCAGTTAGCTAACACCTTTGCTCAGGAAAAGTGAAAGCAATTATAAATAACATCAATTCACAACTTTAATCAGAGTGAAACAGGTTTTTAGATTCAAAAGGTTTTATTTATTTTTCTGTATGTACACTAATCATAAAAACATGTTTTTATTTTCTTTTTAAGCGTAGCAGGCCTAGAGCCTGACAAGTCTTCGTCTTTAACCAGGGGCTGCGGGGAGGGGAATAGGGCATTCATCTCAGAAGATATTTTTAAGTGCACATCGATTACACCTAAGCATCTGGAGCACCTCTCCTATGAAGACAGGCTGAAAGAGTTGGGGTTGTTCAGCCTGGAGAAGAGAAGGCTCCGGGGAGACCGTATCACACCTTCCAGTCCCTGAAGGGGGCCTATAAGAAAGCTGGGGAGGGGCTGTTTGCAAGGGCATGTAGTGATAGGACGAGGGGCAATGGTTTTAACCTAGAGCAGGGTAGGTTTAGATTAGACATTAGGAAGAAGTTCTTTACAACGAGGGTGGTCAGACACTGGAAGAGGTTGCCCAGAGAGGTGGTGGAGGCCCCATCCCTGGCGACATTCCAAGGCCAGGCTTGATGAGGCTCTGAGCAATTTATCTAGTTAAAAATGTCCCTGCTTACTGCAGGGGAGTTGGACTAGATGACCTTTAAAAGTCTCTTCCAACTCAACACATTCTATGATTTCTTCTGTAAAAACATATCCACATAGATTACAATGGATTTGATATATAAATAGTACCCAGAATGATGCTTGTAGTGTGAATCATCACACTAAGAACTAAGTATTTAAACTCTTTAGAAAGTGTTAGGATACATAAATTCTATAGAAAAGAGCCCAAGAACCAACTCAGGATGAGAGAGACGAAACAAAGTAAAAGTCCAGCCAGCAGAAAGACTGATATAGTGACCAAACACATACGAAGTTATCCTACCAGCCCATTTCTTCAGAAGAAGCACTTTCTTTTTAACTGGTATTAGTTTACAAGAACAAGCTATCTTAAAAAACAAAAACAAACAAAAAAACCAAAAACAACATAATTCCGATGACTATACCATAAGAAGCTGCCTTTAAAAGAATAAGCAAAGGTACGCCCAAAAATCTCAGAAGATTTGTAAAAACCTGTCACTTTAAAGGACAGTCTTAAGATCTGGATGCAAACACATGCTGTAAAACTTACACAAGCATGACAGGAAGCATCCCAACAAGTTCATTCCCAAACTGACTACAGCTTAGCTCCAAACCACAACTCGTCCCTGAAACAGGGCAAATCCTTAAACTGACTAAAAGGTGAAGGAATACAGTGAAAGACTGTAAAAAAAAAAGTTACTGACAACTGCATGTTTTGATACCTGCAACCTCCTTACTATCACTGTAGGAAGGTCCCCACAGTACGGCCAGCATTAAAGCACATACTAGCAAATTAAGTCACGGTTAACATAAAACTCTGGACACTTAATTGAATCTATACTCTTGACATCTATCAATAGAAGCTGGGTGTAAAAATGTCAGATTTGACAGTAGTCTTGAGTTATCAAAATTAACACAATATATCCTAAGCATCAGAGCTCTTCTCATTAGCTGTGGTTCTAAGATGACAGATACGTAAACTGGATCAAAAGAAGCAAGTTAACTGGAAGATGCACGGCTATTTTCCTTTGTGGCAGTAATACCCACAAGGCTCTGCCAACACTTGAGAAGCTCACAAATCAGTAATAATATAAACAGAGTACACAATATCATGAGCTTGTAGAGATTCTTTCATTAGAGTCTTTTCACCTCTCCACCACCTTACACTCAAACAAGCCTTCTGCTAAGAGACATGCAGCAGAAGATGAAGAATTACTATCTCCACGCCCACCTTCCCTCCCAAACCCAGATGTCAAGAGTTCATACTAGGAACAAATTCAATTTACTTGTTCTCCTCTCTGACAACAGAAAGCCAGAAAAAAAAACACTAAAGAACTTTTATCCCTTGCTACAAAGAAATGGAATGCCCTATTTCAGCGTAGAAGCACAAATTACAATTTGCTATTATTTACGAGGATCTCTAAGCGTATCAAAGTACCCAGCTAAATCCCAAACAAATTGGCTGGATTTGGCACACACTTTGTTGAGGTACCTTCTATAATCAAAACTAAAATATCACCCACTTTTGTCAAGCAGCTACCAAATGATGTTGGTTTTATGTCAGGAAGTGTTATGGTTTGCTTTCTTATGATGCAATTATAACAGTGACAGCACTGGTTCATATCACTGAACCATCAGGTATGATCAAGCAGGGAAACAATAAGCAAGCAGCCCTCTATCCCAGGCCTAGCACACCAGTTAGTTCAAAATGCACTTAAACCCCTGCCATGACTACTTCCCCACCTGTAAGGGCATATTAATTTACACGTCATTAGTGCGCATCTGCAAATGTCTACTCTAAACAGGCTGAAGTCAGTGGTGCGGTGCTTAACCACAACAGAAGAGGACCTCACACTTAAAAAAAAAAAAAAAAAAAAAGAGTTGTTGACGAGGGAAATGGTGTATCAAAGCTATTTACAGTCTCCTGCTCACACACAGGACTGGCACTTAGGAATTACGCCTTTGTACAAAGTGCCCAAGGCCCCTTATGACAGCCGGTGAAGAAAAGAAAAGTGCATGAAGCGAGAGAGATGACAAGTCTGAGGCAGGACGGGGCGGGCGCCTCCTTGGAATGAGAGACGTTCTCTCTGCACAGAGACATTCACGCACCCTCAGCTCAACGCCGAGCAAACACAACATTAGTGCGGAGTTTAAGGAGGATGGTGACTCAGCCGTGAGTGAGAGATTCGGTCCCACAGGGTAAGAAATTCGGGGAAACGGGGCCGGGGGCCCACGGGCGCTCCCTACTCACCAGCAAACAGTCCACGTTCACTTCGGATTTGGGGTCCTTTAAAGTCACGTCGATTTTTTCAAACCGAGACTCAAAACTTTCTCCCGTCGACATGTTTCCGGAGATAAAAAGTTTCCCTTATTCCAGAGCAAAGTAAGGTTTTAGAAAAAAAAAATAATGAAAAAGTTAAAAACAGGAACGGGCGAGCACAAAAGAGAAACCACACAGCCTTCAGCCAGGCTGAGGAGCGCTTCCTGCAAAATCCCTTCAATCACAGAAGTCTCTTCTGAGGCAAGTCCCCCACGCTGCCCCGCCAAGGGGAGAGAAAAACCGAAGGAGAGTCCACGGCGGGAGGCTGCTTTTCCCCCCTCCTCCAGGCACGCACGCACTTTCCTGGGCTGCTCACAACTCCGCAGCAGCAGGTTTCCTCTCCCTCCCTCCTCTACTTGGGCCCCAGCGTCTCAGCAACCTCATTTTCCCAGCCGGGGAAGCCGCCCTGGGAGCCAGCGTAGCGGTTCCTCCTCCTCCTCCTCCTCGCCCTGCAGGAGCGGCGGCGGGTCGGTCGGTGCCAGCTTCCGAAGCGCGGCTTTCTTTCCGGAAAACCAGAAGAAAAAGCAACAACAACATAAAATAAAAAAAAAAAAAAGGGAAAAAAAGCCTGCAGAGACACCAACAAGGCAAAAATGAGAGAAAAGGGGGAGGGGGAACGTAGGAAAATCCTCTCGGCGGCCTGTCTCAGCGCCACG
>VYZM01009985.1:121494-151093 GCA_013398915.1 Dromas ardeola | reverse complement strand
TGGGGAGGGGGGGGGGAAGGGGCCGGTTTGACAGCCCGGCGGCGGCAGGGCTGGGGAGGGAAGGCGGAGGCGTGCGCGGAGCGACGGGCGGCGGGGAAGGCGGCCGTTCCGGTCAGGGGTCGGGCCGCGGGACGCCGCCGCCCGCTGTACGTCCGCCCCGGCTCCCTGAAGGCGCCTCAGAGCCGCCCGCGGCTTCCTCTGAGGGGAATGGCGCGGACGGTCCCCCCGTCAGCGCCTCGGGGCCGGCTCCGCCGTCAGGAGGGCGAGCGTTGCGCAGCGCGGGCTTCTGGTCGCTGCTGGGAGGGGACGGGTGGCAGCGAGGTCACCCCGCTCAGGGTGCCCGGGGAGATTCTGCCATCTCCATCCTTGGAGAGCTTCAAAAGCTGGCCGGACGCGACCCCGGGCAGCCGGCTGCCCTGCTGGAGCAGGGGGGCCGGAGAAGTTGGCTTCCAGAGGTCACTTCCAACCGCTGCCGCTCCGCGATCCTGTGTGCCCGGGGAAGGAGAGGCCACCTTCCCCACCAGCAGAAGTCCAGACAGCAGTGTGTGTCCTGACAAGAGCCATGTACAAGGTAGCACACTCAACTTGGAAAGAATGAAGAGAAATACGGTATTAAACATGTAACCCGTGCAGCGTGTCTTGGTGTTTCCACTTCAAACCTTATTCTCAGACTCCAGCAGGGACTGTTCCTTCAAATAAGGAAACGCCAGTAAAGTAGTGGTTTCAAATAATACAGGACAGAGGCTGCCGTACTGGTCAGTTCTTTGACTTCCACTGCAGTTCCAGAAATGGCAATGGCATTTTTGCAAAGATCACTAAAAATTATGTAGAGAATGTCAAGCCATTAATCTCTGGTCCCTGAACAGTTGCCAGTAGCAGACCTGAATCGCTAGCATATGAGTTATTTTCAATGTCATGGTTAAGAAACAAATGATCTATAGCCAAGTGCTAGGACATTTGAGGTATTTGATCGTGGATGTACACTACTTGCTATCCAGCTTTATTCCAAGAAAAAAAGAAAATACACTGCACATTTTGCTTTTTCTCATCTGCAGCTGCCTGCATCTTTGTCTTTGTTTTCTAATGAGAAGTATGTACAGTTAAAGCAAAAATACATGCTACAACAACGTTACAGTCATGTTTACTTTCACTCGTTTTGCGCTGGCTATTACCACAGCCCTTTGATTCAGAGGGTTTGGTCGCTCTTGGAAATGCAGATGTTCCATTTCAACAACCACAGTCCAAAGAGAACATCTCATGTACTCCGCAAGCTACAGGGTGTCAGCTCAGGATCATTTCATATGCTATGCAGCAAGTAATTCTTAAAATACAGAGAGAATGCTTCTTGCAGTCCTCATATCAAACAAGATGAAAATCATTTGAGTTACAGAGCCTAATTGGCAGTGCTCTTAGGGACCCAGTTTAGGCATTAAAACATATATAGGGATGATGCCAGGGCTCAGCAGGGCGATTGGAAGCGCCTCGCTGTAAAGCATGCAAAATTCATGAGGCCTGTAACAGAGTAAGGAAGAGGAAGCCTGAAGTGATACAGTCCTGAGCCGTGTTCCAGATGCTGTTTATGTGTTTTATCCAATGTCTGTGGGAAAACGTATAGGTACTCTTGGAAACGCAAAACTTGTTCCATCCTCTGCAGGCCTGCCTGCAACAAAGCTACATGGATTTTACTCTCACTTGCCTTTTGCATCTTTATATTGCTTTTTTAGCAGCAGCCCAGCTTCGACACAGTAAGCAGAGAGAAGAACCATCCCATTTGCTCGGCAACTTGGAGAATTCCCAGAGATAGGAGAGCTGGGTGTTGGACAGGCCCAGACTCAACGCATTTATTTGCTAGTGAAGGTTCTCGCCACTGGAAAAGTACACCCAAGTACCTCTACCGGTGTTTGTGGTGAGGGCAGCTGCTGTGTTTGTGTTCAGCTGTGTGCAAACTCCGTGCGTTTCAAATGCGTCTGTCAGACCAGGCTTTTCTCACGACTATGGTGGAGTAAAAGTGCTGGTCTGTCTGTCTTGAATAGAATAGAATTTGTGTAGGAGGTACTTCACCCAGCTGTCTAGGAAACTCTGAGCACTGCTTTGAAAACGTAAAAAGTGCTCTTTGGCTACAAAGAGCAAAAAGGAAAATAAATTCTAATTTTAAAAGCAGGTATGAGTTAAGTCTTTGGTGTGATAGAGTGCTCACGTTGTAACCTGAGAGTGTAACGTAATAGTTTCTAATCCAGTGAACACTCATTCACATGCTTGGATCTTGAAGCCCATTTTCCTGAACTTCTGTCAGACTATTTGTATCTATATGATTAGGAACTTGCATATTTCTAGCATTGGCCACTTAGAAATCATATGAAGTTCCATCCTACGTAACCAATCATAGTGCATTTAACACAATGTTTTAGTTTATTTTTTCTTCCCGATAACAAATAAACTAAAAATAGGTAATTTCTCCTTCCTGCATTTGTTGTGTCACATATTTTGGAATTGAGCTAGCTTTTGTTGAGTGAAATGGAAATCACTTAGCATATGTATGACCTGATAACGCTGAGCTGATCAAGCATGCAAGCCTGAAAGGTAATTTTTTCTCTCTTCAAAAGCATGTGGTCTCTAATTCTTGAAAGTGTCTCTATTTAAGCTCATGTCCATGCTTAGTAAACAAGCAAACCGATAATCCTTAATAAAATAGGAATCCCTATTTTGTAAGATATTTAAATGCTCTTGCTTTTAGTGTGATACAAATAGGACAAACTGACACTGATTTAAGAGCTGTTTGGCAGAGATTGAAATTTCCTATTAACAGAAAATCAGTAAACAATAGAATTACTACATTGCCTTCGTCTAAAACATTATACCATACTTATAAAAACTATATGTAATACTGTTTATCGTGTAAATAGCATTCTTGTACATTAGAGTGATTAGAGTGTGCATTATAAGAGGTTTCTGTAGTGCCCATTTCAGGAAATGATCAAACGGCAAGAACAGAGAGTTAACACTCTGCAAGTGTTAGTGGGGCCCGCTCGGAGCAGGTACTGTTCCCCTCATCCTCTTGCGAAAAAGCTAGGAAAAACTAAGTGAAAGAGCATGTAATAAAGTCAAAGGCCATCTAGATTTTCTAGGTCACCGAGTGTGCACCTGCAAAAGGCATACACTCTTGGAATGAGAGAAAAGGCTAGGATGCGGGACTTTCTGATGTAACCACTGACTTCAGAAGAGTTACGCAAGGCAGAAATGAGACTATATCCTGTTCACCATATTAGGCCAAGTTAGTGATGCGTGATCCACCTTCACATTCAAGTTCCTATTTAGTCAATGTGAAACCTGCAGCAGTTAAATCACATCACGTTAAGCCTGCCTTTGGTCCACCACCCTCTCTCCTTGTTTGCCTCAGCTCTAGTCCTCCGGACAGTTAATAGCGCAGGCCTGTATTACTCAAAGCTCTGAGATGAAGACTGTGTCCAACAAATCCAGCCCTTGGGCAAAACATTTTACCACTGCTAAAGCTCATCTGTGCAACGGAAAGGCCTTTTGCAGGAGCTCCCTACTTCAGGCAAGGAAGGATGGCTGCTTGTGCAGACATACCTGAACTGGCTTTCGGTAATGATAAAGTCACACCAACGTCGCTCTTGGCGGGCTTGCAAAATCTGAACAAGAAAGGCTGGGCGAGGTGGTGGATGCTGGTGGCTGTAAGTAGCTGATTTGAAGCCGGGGTTGCAGTGTCAACTGCAGCACAGCCCCCTCACCTCCCCAGGGGGCTCAGCTGCCCACTGAAAAAAATCCTTAAGGAATCGCAGACTGTGAGCTCGAGGCACAAGTTGCTCCCAGCAGCAAATGCATTAAAATGCTCTACCAACAGGAAAGAGAATGCAACGAAACGTGACAGATATTCGTTCTATCACTGACAAAAGGCATCTTGGTTCTTCCAGGATGAGGCAAAACGTAGGAACTAGAATAGAAATAGGATAGAATAGAAATGACGCAGGCAATAAAAATTACTACCAAGAGAAGACAAACTTGGATATAATAGATCAAAAGAGAATTTCGCATGGATAGACTCAACAAAAGTAGTGTCTTTCAAACGTCTGTAGATGCTGAAACAGTGCAATATGTACGCATACATATATAAATATGTATATTATATAAATATATATATATATATTTTTCCTGCATGCCACTAGCTTTGATAAAGATGTGAGGCTCCTGGCACGTGACCTTGCATATTCCAGTGTATCCCAGCTTCTTGACAAAGGGCAGTTGCCGTTTCCTCTTACAGTGCAGCGCATTTTCAGGCACTGCAGTACTTTTTTTTTGCATCCAGCGCTTGGAACCCCGGGAAGAAACTGCTCCCGCTGCCTGCACGTGGTGAGCGATGAATAAGAAACGGGGCACCCGGGTCTTTGTTTCACCTTCTTGAATGAGCTGGAAATAGGTGAAATGGTCACTTTTTGGAACTTTTGCAATGGCCCGGTTTGATGGAGAGAGTCGGGTCTGAAAACACACTGTTGAGAGGGAGGAAGTAAACTGGATGGGATTGTCTGCTCCAGTGCAAGCACAGATGCGTTTGCTGCCAGCAGACAAGGGCATAGTTGTATAAACAGCACAGCGTAGGCAGTCCCCAAGTAACTTTTGCTGTATCTGGAAAGGAGGGGAGCTGCGAGGGCGGCAATAGATAGCAATCCACAGGATAAATATCTGGTCACCATATGGCTCAGGGCCAATTTCAACCACGATTGCATACACAGCGCAGGCTTCCTTTGCTTTTTATGCTTTAAAAGTGCAGAAAAGAAGCCTGTGACCAATGTATGGCAAAAGCTCACAAAGTGATCTGAAATCAAATCAAAACAAAATTCCACTGGAATGCTGAAAGCTTCATACCTCAGTAAGGACAATTTCCGTGGCAAATACTATTTTCCCACTGAAGCCACTTGGTGGGTACAGAAAACGTTAAGATGCCAGAAATTCTTCTTTTACCCTGGGAAAAAGCTTTTTATTTTCACTATCCCAGAGCTTAAAAATGGCCTGAGTACTTCTTGCTTGAAATCTTCAAAAACCCAAATAAACTCAACTCTAAGTCAAAGAAAAGCCATGGAAAAAATTAGCCTGAAAAAAAATGAAGGTTTCAGAAAGCTAGGAGTATATTTAAGCAGGAGATAAAAATGAATCTCCTGACGGTATCATCTATCAGGATATAAAACATATTATTTGTGTCTTTTTAGTTCCATTATAAGTAGAGTGATTACCATCATTATAGACTTCTTTGACTCTTTGCAGATTAAGCTATCACGAATCTGACTTTCTGCTCTGCTATTAGTTTGTTAGCTATGAATCACATACAGCAGTAAGAATTTTTCTTCTTATTTCTCCGGTTCTTAGCCCTAAGCGCCCTCTCCCAGAACAAATTTCTCCCACCCCACCTTACTCCTACTTCCCCCACATACACAGATCACATTTCCTGTGATTGCATTAGTTTTGCAGTCCTTGCTCAAATAGTTGTTCTTCTGAAGACAAAAGTTAAAAGTAAACTGGAGTGAGTTGGAAAGTAAACTGGCTTTGATTGTCCTGGCTTTGGTTTTATGTATGTTGTCCTAAATATCTACGCTCTCTGTAAATGCTTTGCTCTGCTGAAGACTGTGTTAAATCTATAAAAAGCCGTGTTTTTTTCTTGGGACTGGTAAAGATTTACCAGTTTCAGACTTTAACAGATAATTAACTTCTAATGACACATTTTATAACTTTGCTATATAAATATACAGCATAATTCCATATAAATATACGGAAATTATTCCACATAAATATATGGAATAAACAGAGTGGGCTTCATATGATCCTTCTCTGGGCAGAATGGCAGAAGCTGCAGTTCTTGACACTCACAGCATAAATTTTTGCAACACGTTATAGACAATTCTTTTATATCATGAAGTTTCATGGGATTCTATATAGCTTGTGTCTTAAATTTAAGGCACTCAAGTGGCACTAAATATGCAGTTTTTAAAAACCCACGTTTCATATATCTATCTTCCAGATATTAAAAATTATTTTAAAATGCTTAGTCACCAGCAACAAATTCAAATTCATTGCAACTGCAGGAATTATAAATGAGTCAACGTAATAATTTTTCGTGGCTTTTAATAACTAAATCACAGACGCAGAATTACTGATTTTGTTCACACTCAGGATATTTTTAAATTCTTCTATTAAGAAGTTGTTAATGTTTGTAGAGCTCTACTACTCTTAGAGCACACCTGTAAGCTTTAAGAGAGTCTAATTTTAGAGGACAGAGAGGATTTGATTTCGATTTTTGTTATAATTCTGTTTTCGTTTGGCCATAACAACCAAACCCCAGAAATGGAAGGTTTATAGGTGTGATCACAGACAGAAAACTATGTGTATGAAAGTGTGAGCAAGCGCCTTTTCAGGTCTAGAATCAAAGGGTTAATTTCTTTGCTTGTCTCTCCCTCCTCTCCTCAAAGATAAAAGACACTAAACTTCCTACATCTTGTTGCAAAATGCCGTGCGGGTCTGTTGGGTAATTCAACTCTAAATACTTGGAAGGTGGCAATTTTATACCAGTTTTACCCCATTATTATGCTGATTACTTCGAGTCAGCGGTACTGCCTTGAACTGGTTTGAAATAGAGAAGCAGGCCCATAGACTCCTAATTTGATGAGAGAAAGAATAACGTGACAAAGGGACAAACTGAAGGCCAGGAACATGCCTCTTGCTGAGATCCATTTCAAAAGTGTGTGGGATCCAAAGTAACACCTTCTTGATGGCAAGTTTTTAGGCAGAGGGGAAAAAAAAAAAGAGGCAACTCAGCCTACTTGTCCACAGAGTCAAATATAGCCCATCCACCAGGACTGGAGAATGGCAGGATCGTCCCAAGCTGCCTCTGAGCAAGCCCTGGTGCCTGGCACAGCTCCGGAGACCTTCCAGAGTAGCTGACGGTGTACGAAACTCTCTCTCCATCACTGACCAGTTATATGAGCTTGGTTTTGTGTGCCTTACATTTCATCTGTAATGTCTTCTCCTTTCTGGAGTGACTGTGACAGAGAGAATTTTTTTTAAAGGGCAGAACTATATTTAAAATCCTCTGTCCAAACCCTGTGTGGCAATCTCCTGAAAATTCGTGTTTGCCTTTTTCTTCACAGTAGATTTGTAATGACACTCCTAACATATCATAGTGCGCCATAAGAATAGATGAAGCTGCTCTGTGAAGCATTGGATTAAAAAAAGTGCAAGGTGATTGATTCATTCATGGCCCACGGCTGTACTAATTGCTTCCGAATGATGCTCTAGCACCTTTACCATGGAAACAAGCGGTCGCATGGCAAGCAGGGCTGTCCCTCAAGAGTCTCATAAAATGAAAATATAGCTGTGAAAATGCAGTGTTTGTAAAAAGTTACATTATTATACCTCTGCAATCGCTTGCTCCTCTGTGTGTGCCAAACTTGGCTGAAACTATGGAATAAGAACAATTCAGAACTAGAGTAAGTGCTTTTAAACAAATCGAAACTACCAGTACTATGTCCAAATTATTATGGAATTTGGGTTTGTTTTAATGCAAGTGTCTTCTGTTTACCTAATTTTACGTAGTTCCCAGCACTCCTTTGCGGTGGCCATGCCATCACTTTATACCCCTATGAAGGCAGCAACATTATAGTGCCTGCACTGTAAAATGCCCACAGCAATGCAGACCACATCCGCACCGCGCTGGCAGACGTGATGGTGTAATCCAGCCGGCTGAAGTCGCAGCGGTTGCATCCTCTTACCCCAAACCTGAGTTGCCTGCTAGCCCCAGGTCGTAAGACCAGAAGTTTGTCCTTTTGCCTGTAAACGAGCCTGCAGAAAAGGGACATACGACTCCGCGCCTCCAGACTCAACCTGAGCTAGTTTCTAACCAGCTAGCTGAGGTACCCACAGCAGCAAAATTGGCCTCCACTAACCATCATGTTACTTGCCCGGACCACGAAGTGTTGCCGCAGCTTCGTGCAGCTGTTCGTCAGCCGGCTGGATTACGCCATCACATCTGCCGAGCGCGGCGCGGACATGGTCTGAATTGCTGTGGGCACTTTATGGCGCAGGCAGCATAATGTTGCTACCTTCGTCTGCGTATAAAATGATGGCACGGCCACCGCAGAGGCGTGCTGGGATCTACTACAGATTGGATAAACACGAGACTTTTTTTCACGGAAACAAACCCGGACTCTGTAATAGTTTGGGTATGGTACTTGTAGTTTCAGTAATTTGAATATAGGAATTGCAAATAGAAATCCATCCAATTATAAAAATGCATGCAATTATAACAGTCAGTGGTCACTGATGTTATCTGCACTACGGGTAAATATGGAAAGAATGTCTTGTGGCCAATATTTCTACTATTTGATGACCACATGATTATTTTTGGTTAGCTGTTACTATTTCCTTCTTGAGTCATTCCTAAAAGGCACTGAAACATCACTGTCTTATCACTCAGACAGCAGTAACTGCAACCGCCTTTAAATCAGTTTTGCAAACCCGCGTCCAGAGCATTTCCTACCAGGAGGGTGTGTGCTCTGTGTCTTGTCAACTTGAGATCCCCCCTGCTTCGTTTGACGTGAGCCGTGCGATCCAGTGTCTCATTTGGGCTGGTTGAGGCTGGACCGAGTCCAAGGGGGAGCTCACTGCAATGCGCTGGAGGTCACGCCACACCACGGGAAAATGAGGAAAGAAACGTCGGTCTTGTGCAGTGAGGGAGATGAACAGCTATTTGCCGACGTTCTTCTCAGCTGGGTGGAGGTTTTAATCCCCCCCCATCCCACCCCCAGCAGCCGGCAGATCATTTCACAGCGCTCACCTTTATAGCGTCTGTGTGAACGTGGTGGGGTGCCTTGTACTTCCGAGCACACACTTCGTTAACCGTTTCTGTCATGTCCTGATCAGACTGTTGCAAAACCCCGCACGCAGACTTCCCAAAGTGAGTCATGTCTGCTGGCGTGGATGTCTCCAAGCCGCCTCTCTCTGCCCAGAGGTGCGGAGCTGTGCAGGGAGCGTGGGAGAAGACCACCCTGGCACAGCACAACAGTGTATTTATTAAAGAGAATGCCTTAATAGAACAGAGAGGGGCTAGCAGGTTGTTGATTAGCTTCCAGATAAAATTTAATGGGTTCATTGTGACCCCTAAAGCCCTATGTGCCAGCGTGGCTGCCACGGGGGCTGGCCCCCTGTGAAATATGTCCCCCCTGGCATCTGCAGAGAGCTTGAATCTGTGCTCTGGAAGGGTGATCCCCCAGAGGGACTTGGGGTGCTGGAACATGATCTGCTCTGCACCTCCAGGTCCCCAACCTTTCTTCGCTTGTGGCATAGTCTGATTTGTCTGGTTTTAGATCCTGCCGTCTAGCGAGACTTTTCCTGTATGTCGAATCCTACACTGGGAGAAGGAGCTGCATTACTCATACATAGTTTCAAAACTGTGGGTAAACTGTATGGTTTCTTGCTCCCATAGACATATGACTTCATCCTCTCTGTCTTCCCAACTTCATGCACTAGCAGGGCTAGATTTATAAGATGATCCTCTTTGCTTTAGAGGCAGATCCACGCTGCCTTATCACCAGCTGAACAAGAATTCCTTCCTTATCACCTGGTAGTGGAAGGATCAGTGTGTGTTGAAGTGGAGTAGCTAAGTGGTATCTCATGGTTTCTACCTGTCTGTAAATTAACTGCATTCCGTTTCAATAACTTGCCTTTTCTTAATGTGTTAATTCATTTCTTGTTATTTAAACAAGAACAAAATTTGTTGGTATGACAAAATTCAAACCCTCTAAAGCGTAGTAGGCTAATACAATAATGTGTCGATATTGAACAAGTGAAAAATATTTTCCGCTCCATGACTCGTGAGCCTTCCACAGCACAGGTAACTCGGCAATTTACTCAGGTTATTCATGAGGAAGTTGTGATTAGCAGTGTGCTATTAACTGCTCAGACCCTCTGTTTTGTTGCTATTGTGCATAAAGGATAAAAAAATCTTAGGCGGCACAGTCCATTTCAAGCCCTACAATTTCCCCTCCCTAAATTACTAGGAACAAATCTATATTCAGAAATTGTTCCATCCTACTCCGTGTGCTTCCTCACTTTGTTTCCTAGCATCTCTTTCCAAGCCTGTATTGGACAATTACCTTACCTGCAGAAAATAACATCTGTAAGACTTATTTTGATTTTTTAAATGTTTATTCTCCTGTCATTGCTCAAAAAAAACCAAACCAAATTACAAAGCTATGTACAAACTGATATTGAGAAATGGAAATGCAAATTTACACGTCTTTCGCACTCAATAGCTGTTTCTAGTACTCTGCCTTTGTCCTTAGGATTTAATTAAATCTCTCACAGAAAACAGAATTTGCTAGTACTTGACCTTTGTTTTCAGAGCCCCAAAACACAAAAGGCGCTTAGAATCAATGACAATGCACAAAACACAACGCACTCCACTTAGCGCTCAGGGCAACACAATGCTCATCCTTTATATGGAGAGACCCTGGGTTAAAAAGGATTAAAATTAAGCCACAGTGTTCTTTTCTAGGTTGTCTCCTGAAGAATCGCAACCCCTGCTTCAAGCTGATTATACATTATGCAGTCCACCAGCACATGATGCCCAGCGCTAACCGCTCAAGTAATCTCTTTCTCTCACTACATAAACCATACCACCCTCCACTCTTTCTTTGTCTTCACTGGCTTCCTTCCTGCCTCTTAACTCCTCGCTTCAAGCTCCTCATCCTCTGCTTAAAGACCAAACATAATCTCCCTGCTCCCATTTCTGCTCCCGCTTCCCCTTCCTCCCAGCGCAGCCGCCCGCCCACAGCCTGCTTTGCACCGGCAGCCTCTCTGCTTTTGTTTCCCAGCTGCTCTCTCCCCCATCCTTTTAGCTTCTCTTTACACCACTTATATCCCTTTCCTACACGGCTTTTTGCAGAGATACTTCACACTTTTTCTTTCTTTTCTCAAACCGACTTCTCACTGGGTTTTTTTATGCTTCTTTACTTCGGCGTTAATGGCAGAGATTAGGTGGATTTGTGATGAACTAAAGAAAAAGTGAGTAAAATTTTAATTCTTGCAAAGCTCATTGAAACACATCTGAAAATTAACACTCTCAGCTAAAATGAAAACTGGTGGAAAGCCAATTAAAGGAAAGCATGATGTTCGGTGGCCTTGAACTGTGAAGAGAAAGATCCCTGAATGAGAAGCTGCAGAGAATAATTTTGCTTCTGGTCATGTTAACAAGGCATACATTAAATATATTCCCTGAATTAGGAGCAGTTTCAAGTCTGAAACTCTTCTTAGCCCTTGCAGGGAGGTCCATAGTAGAAGCAAGGTGTGCTCTTCCTATCGTGCCAGCCAGCCGGGCCCGTAACATTTCCTCCTGTTACTCTCTTAGTCATTTATGGTCCCATGAGCCGCAAGGAAGCCCAGTCTCAGCTTCTGTCCTACCCAGCAGCAAGCTACACCTCTCCCCACTATTCATGCAGCTGGGGAAAGCTCGTCTGCTTCCCTGAGCGAAAAAGCGTCTTTCTTCTGTCTTCTAGAGTAGTGTTGCTCGGCACAGCTCACAGGACCAGGCTTTTAGCTTAACTAGAACCTGGGCATTATTTATTATTTTTTTTTAATTTGTTGTGGGAGTGGAAGAAGCAACAAATACAAGCTAATATAGTTGAGGGAAATAGTTGAAATAATTTAAATTTTATTGTAACTGATGTTTTCATCACCAGCGTCCTGCAGAAGAATCGTCAGGTTTGCTCTGGCTTTTTCAGAACCCCTGTAATATTGTTTACAAGTATCTAAAGGGTGGGTTGAAGGAGGATGGAGCCAGACTCTTTTCAATGGTTCCCAGTGACAGGACTAGGGACGATGGGCACAAGTTAGAACACAGGAAGTTCCGTTCAAATACACGGAAAAACTTCTTTACAGTGAGG
Source organism: Dromas ardeola (assembly GCA_013398915.1). Classification (NCBI taxonomy): domain Eukaryota; kingdom Metazoa; phylum Chordata; class Aves; order Charadriiformes; family Dromadidae; genus Dromas; species Dromas ardeola. The sequence goes on along the minus strand of VYZM01009985.1, from coordinate 139,148 downwards.
GTGACAGAGCACTGGAACCGGCTGCCCAGGGAGGTTGTGGAGTCCCCTTCTCTGGAGACTTTCAAGCCCCGTCTGGATGCAGTCCTGAGTAATGTGCTCTAGGCAATCCTGCTTTAGCAGGGGAGTTGGACTAGATGATCTCTAGAGGTCCCTTCCAACTCTGAAGATTCCATGATTCCGTGATTCCATGATTGCTTACACTTTACACTGCCGAGAGGCCTCCTACATTTATGGCTTCTGGGATCCCTGGTTCTGGCCCAAATCACATATTTTGAAGCCTTCTGTAGGAAAAGCAGGTGTCCACGACTTATGAAAGTGAGGAAGACTGGGGGAGATGCACTCTACAGACAGGGTGGCACAGGTCCCATTTCCATCTTCCTTGTTGGTTAAACTGGAAAAGACTATCTTTTTTCAGAACACATTACGCTTGTAGGTCAGATACACAAATTCCCATAATCTCTGCATTAAATCTAAGGACTCGCTGTGGCATCATGTACATATATAGAGAGAGAGTATAATCTACCTCTGCCTCTGCTGGGGCCTCTCCAGCGGCTCGGCTGGCAGGAGCTGCTGCGAGGATGTGTGAATCACTAAGGTGTTCCCAATTTCTGCAGGCTGTTTTACCAGCTGCCAGGCAAGTTGCAGTGCTACAACCCGCTGCCTCGGGGACTCCTTCTTGCTCGTGGCCCTCTGCCGGGCTCTGCACAAGCAGGGGCCTGATTCCGCAGACGGATGAAGGAGGGAAAGGCAGATGTTCTCCCGAAGGAAAAAAAAAAAAAAAAANAAAAAAAAAAAAAAAGCGTGAACTAGAGACACATCCTGTACCATGACTGCACATGCCTACAGAAAATGCTCCACGTCACTCTGCTGCAGAAGCTGCCTCTCCAGGGCTTGCTCTTCCTTTGATTTTCCTATGACCAGAAATTGCAAATAACAAATTGGGAATCAAAACCTGTACCCACCCCTGAAGGCCTCTGCATCCAACAGAAACCAGTAAAAGGCTGTTTTTCTCCAGCATTTTTACGGTAATCTATTAAGCTATTTCCAGATTGTTTGAACCAAGAATAGCCAGAGAATGTCAAGTCCTCCAGTACATGGCTGTACCCTTCATTTCTCAGTGAGATACATTTCCAGGCAAGCATACAGGCCTCGACAACTACAACAAACGTTCAGATCAATAAATGTTATGTCCAAGAGGTAGATAATTTCCCCCCCCGCTGTGTTCAGGAACAGGCAATATTCTACAACCCAGCTCCTCTGCTTCTTCCCATCACATACGCCAGTCACCCTTGTTTTCGTTACTCTGTCTTCGTCCAGAGTTTTGACCTCTGATTGACTTTGAAGTTTACATATGAGGAAAAACAGTCAGGCAGCTGCTAAAACAAGCCAGGAGAGATCAAACAGTTCCGAAAGAATTAAAAACAAACAACTTTTATCTTTTTCTTTTGTGTTTACCAATACATTAACAGATCCAGATAGATGGAGAGACACAAAAATGCACATACATATATTTAAATGGTAAGATAGAAAAATTACATTAAAAGAATATTGTTTAGATTAGTGCAGCCGAACATTGAAGGACAAGGAAATTAGGAAAATTAGGAAATACCAGATTAAGATTGCTATGCTAATTTATTTCTGCCACTGGGTGTGATTATCCTGTGTTGTACAGAATGAGGCATGCATCCTGTGGGAAAGTCTAAAATATGACTGTGTCATGGAAGGGTTTGTAAGAAAACATATGCGCATGGGGAGGGACAAAAAAAGATTGCCCAGAGAGTCTTAAATCTGCTGTTTTCTAATGTATCAGGAACTGACGCTGTAGCTTAAATGACACTAATTACTGGGGCATAGGGAATCGGATGTCCTAACTTGTTTTTTAGGGAGAAAAAGGCTAGAGGAGGGCAGCCCCCTGCAACGTGTACAGAGAAACACAGATACTTGCCATTTATTCAGTAACAGAAGCAGTCATTGCAGGCATTTATTTCATCAGCTTTGGAGTGGAGGTATGATGTCAGGCGTAAGTAGGAGTCATTTGGTCCAGGTCCTGGAGCTGGAAGACTGATTAGCAGGAATCAGGTTTTGTTTCCTCTGCCTTACTAAATCTTCCTAACCCTTTTCTCTATTAAATCCAGTCCAGAAATTTCATTCTACTTTTGCTTAGGAGAACAGTTTCTCCTAATGCTTCATTGCCTATTACTATTTTAGTGTCAGTGAGAACTCGGGTCTTTAAAACGGTGATGTTGCCCAATTACTGTATTGGCAGACTGCCTTGACCTTTGCTGAAGAAACCAAGAAAAGCAAAGCAGTGGTAGTTCCCAACAGTTGCCATTTCAATGAATCTCAAGCAGAAATTCACAGAACACAGGAAAAATTTTGTCTCTGAGATGAATGACTTTGACTCCCAAAGGCCTGCCGAAAACAATAAAGATGTTAAACTTCCCAAAAGATATAAAATTTCCCAAATACTTAAAATAATATTACTACAGATATCATACAAGTGTGAATAATAATCTAAACCAGAATGTTTTTATTGAAAATAAAGCTCTACTTGCTTCCTTAGAAGTTTCTTTTTTTTTTTTTGATTTAATAAGATTACCCTGGCCTGTGAAATCTGAACTCTAAAGTGCTCTGTAACTTGGGACAGAGGCAAACCTGTCCAAGCGCTCTCCTGCCTCTTGATATTGCTTATACAGTTAAGATAATTTCCACAGTCAGCTAATTCAAATCTGCTTCCTTAAATGCTGAAATAGCGCTAAATTATAGGACGCAAATCCTACCAAGTGACAACTCTCTGCATGTCATTTTGCCTCTCTGCCATTGTCTCTCATATAGGCCATAATAAACTATAAAAAGTCCCAGTTTGGATAAATGGAACTACATTTGCTTGTGGGTTTTTTTGATGCTGAATTTCACAGATTGTTAAAATAGGCTTTGTAGAGCAGAGTATATGCAGAAATAGAATACGTATTCAGTATTAGCTTCACAGCTGAAGAATTTTGTGTACAGCTATCTTCTCCATCTATCCCTTGGGCATAAAGGCAGTGAAAGAATTCCTAAAGACGGGAAGGAAATTGCGTTGGTCAAGATCAAATTGCAAGCATGCATAATTTGATGTACTAATGACTGTCCACCAGATATTGCTGCAGGAGACTCGCCAAGATGCTAATTGTCCCCAGGACTGGAGTTTTTTTGCTTAACAAACATCTCCTCCGTTTCGTTGTGGAATGAAAGTTATCACAGCTGCAAAGACTGCTTGTCTTAATTGAACGTGCAATAGTGAGTGGCGTTGCAAGAAAACCTGATCTTAAATGAAAATCTCTGCTTGCAAACAGTAGCTATTGGTAGGGTTGCTGCAAAGATGGGAAGTGTAACTCCATAGCTTCAGCATGTGGAGTCAGCACAAGGCTCCAAGGTTAACTTCGCGGCTTGAAATTAACTCGGACTCTAGAGGAGCACGTAATTTTGTATAGCTCTTTCCACTTTTGAAAAAGTCAGGTTGTATCCTAGAGACAGTCTGACGTAGCACAGTGAAGTCCTTCTTTTGTAAAACAACTCAAAGCTGTATTTCATGGTCTCTGCATGGAAGTCTGCAAGTTGCAAACCTTGCATCTTGCAAATTGGAAGATGTCTTTTGTGACCTCTCATCTCCAGACATAAGAGCCAACAAATGGAGAGGCTACTTTGTTTACTGCTTTCTGAAGCAAAGAGGTCAGTCAACGGTCCCTTAAAAAGACTTATGATGAATAAAATATTCCTAAACACAGAAGACTCTTCTAATCTGACTTCTGCTAAGCAAGCCTGCTGTTCATCACCCCAGTGCTGAGCAGCGTACATAATGAGAAGAAATATTTCTCCATATAGCATAGAAAATTTTCTCACTTTGATAGTTAGGATTTCACTGTAGATATTAAGAAAACTCTGACCACACTAATTCTATCTGCATTGATCTGCTGGTCATGGAGGGAGCAATAGCCTCATACCAGCCAAGTAATTTTACAGTTGGTGAATGATACGGCCTTTCTCTCTAATATTTCTCCTTTCCACCACACTAAGAAGAATCCTTCTAAACATATGTTAAAACATCTGATCTGTTGTAGTTGTTACTGTGGAAATTGTACACATGGGCTTGGATACTGCTTTTGCCTGAAGAAGGTTAGATTGCAGAGGGAATACTCAGAATTACCCAACAGCTATCACACATATGCTGGATTACTGAAGCATGTAGGTGATCAGCATTTCCCATGGGCACCAGTAAAAAGTCAAGTCCTTTTCCTGTGATAATCTTTATTTCCTAACAATATTTTTCTGAAATTAAATTTGGCAGCTAATGTTCATCCACAGCCTGTATCCATGATTGTTTCAGTTTCCTCTCTGTATAAAACCACATAGAAAAAAATGATCCAGGATGAGATACATGAATTACTTTCTTTGCTGAAGATACTGTTATCTTTGCTATGATATTCCTCGACAGAATTCTTGGAAACAAATGTAAGATCAAATAGCAATAAATAATGATGAGAAAAAATAAAGATATCAAAATGGAAGAATTACTGAACTGCAGTGGTTAAAAGCTGCATCTTCATCAGGAATGCATCTAGATGCCTAAAAATAGTGTGCAATCAAAGGTCTGTACATCTGTATCAATGATGAGAAGTTACAGTCATGTCATGGGCACTCCATAATTGCTATTGGTTCCTGAAATCCTTGTGTATCTCCAAAGGATGCTGTCCAGCAATCTCAGTTGATCAAACTGTTAAGCATTTTCCTCCAAAGCAAGAGAACTTCGCAGCAGTCTGGAGCTCAATCTGGAGGAGGCTGGACAAGTTGTGAGGTGGGAGAGCAGCTGCTGATGGTGTTTTTGTTTCAACTGATGCTTGCAAGGAGGTTATTTATCCTGCTACACTTCGCAGGCTGCTCCAACTTGCCATAAGGCTTTTCTTTCTTTCTGCAGCAGGCTGAGGGAGTTGGGGTTGTTCAGCCTGGAGAAGAGAAGGCTCCGGGGAGACCTTATCAGGCCTTCCAGTCCCTGAAGGGGGCCTATAAGAAAGCTGGGGAGGGGCTGTTTGCAAGGGCATGTAGTGATAGGACGAGGGGCAATGGTTTTAAATGAGAGCAGGGTAGGTTTAGATTAGACATTAGGAAGAAGTTCTTTACAACGAGGGTGGTGAGACACTGGAAGAGGTTGCCCAGAGAGGCGGTGGAGGCCCCATCCCTGGAGGCATTCAAGGCCAGGCTTGATGAGGCTCTGAGCAACCTGATCTAGTTGAAGATGTCCCTGCTTACTGCAGGGGGCTCGGACTAGATGACCTTTAAAGGTCCCTTCCAAACCAACACATTCTAAGATTCTATGATTACTCTGAATCATGTTAGCCTACTGTATTTTGTGTAAGCGTACCCCATAGTGACCAAGGAGCTCGGGGTGGCTTTATCAGGAAGGCAACGTTGCTGTTCCTGCCCTTCTCCGTGTGAATGCACGCTCCTGCCTGCAGCACCCCTGGGGGAGCAGGTACCGGAGAGCAGCCTTACTCCCAGCGCCAGGTCAGCTCTCAGGGCTCCCCTGCTGCAGGGGAGGAAAACTCTGCTCACCTGCCCTGCAGGGGATGCACAGCCAGCAGAAAGGGCGACCGGTGAGGAGACACCCCCAACACAACGGGGAGACCATTCCTCTGAGCGAAAAATTTCCTTGGACGCTTGGAAACATTTTGTTTCTAACTGCCAGGGAAATACTGACATTTATCTTTAGTACTGGTGCCAAGTGACATTTTGGCTTGCTCAGGCTGAGAAAGTTTCTGGCTTGGAGAGAGAAGAAGAAGAAAGCAGGTAGGCCACAAGGCTCCTTGCTGCCTTTTATTTTGCCCACCTCTGGGCTGCTGCTTTTCTCCTCACTCTGCAGCAATTCATGTGGGAGGGGGATGAAGCGACTGCGGCAGCAAAGCATGGCAATGCACAACAGAAACTGGAAACAATAACCTGCATTTTGGGGCATGGTGACCAGCAACTCTGCCGGGAGCTGGGGATAATAGCCAGGGCACGGTAACCCACACTAACAGCTGGGAAAACTACTTGATGTGCTTCCAGGTTTGCTGGCCTGTCCTCCTCTCACACCTTCCTGGGGAAAGGTGTGGAGCTGCTGCTTGCTGTCAGCCCTGCCGTGCACCTCAAAAGAGTTTCTCCGTGCACTGAGTACTTGCCTCTGGGAGGTGAAGAATTTTGGTTTGCATAAATAGTTCATATTTTGTTATTGTAACTCACACAATCATAAATTGCACTCCTTATTTATTTTATTATTATAAGGTGTTATGCAGTTTATGTAAATATATTGGATTCTCTAACTCCGATTTGGACTGCTGGCTTTGCTTTCCTAGGGAGGAAGAACCCTTATTTTGGGAAAGTATATATCCACCCTCAAAGCAATTGCCAAAGGCTTGAGACCCAAATGCTGTCTGCCTGCACTGTACAAAGTGGGGAAAAGGCCATTGATGATTATTCCCTTGGGCTGAACTGAGGATGAGCAACAAAATTTGTGGAACACAGCCTGAAAAGGGGTGAATTTGTCTGCTCTCCTCTTTGGCCTCTCTCTTACAGAAGATGTTGTCTTGGGCCAGTTTCTATGTAGACAAGCTTTTTCTGAAGGGAGCTTCACCTGGGATGCTGGGGTAGCTAAGAACAACTGCTGAGCAAGAACATTCACCACTTTAGTTTGGGCAAAATACTGTTTACCCCTTTCTCACGCATTTGCCTCTCCCATTTCCCTGTTTCTCACTGGAGGCGATGGCTGCCTAAGGCATGGGAGTACCAGCAGATCCTGCAGCTGCTATGGCTGTCGGACTGGGAAGGGCACGCTGAGCTCCAAAGAGCGGCCACTGCATGCCTAGGACCCTTGGAAATCTGCTCTCTTTGCTACATGGTCCTGTTACCATGCCCAAAGTACCCCTACCCAAAGCCCCTTATGCACAGGGAGATGCCACGGCATGGTCTGACCTTCTTCATACACACATCCCACACTGACGAGGGCACTCTCTCATTTGCTTCCAGTTGCTGCTGCACAGCATGCTGATGCATAGCTGGAGCTGATCCTCTTCTTACCACCACCATGTTATTGCTTTGAGATACGAGCACGGGACCCCTATGGACACCTTGAGAGGGAGGTCTCTAAAAGTCGTTTCTGGTCCTAGCTGTGCTGGAGCCAGCACAAGTTTCCTTCATTCACAGGAAAGAAGAGAAGGAAGAGGCTCAGCAACTAGACCTGTAGCTGCCTGTGGTCAGAAAGTCTCAGGGGCTCAACTGTTGGCACTCGAACTTGCCTTCCTCTGTGGGTCTGGCCCCCTCCTGCCTGCTCGCAGCCCTTTTTCAGTCTTGCTTGTCTTCTTTGAAGGAGAGATGGAGAGGATTGGGTCAACTAGTCCTGCTTACACTGGGTGAAGTGGCTTGGGCTCTGGTTCATCAGGACTGGTTTCTGCATATCTGCAAGGTTCTCTACTCATCACAGACACCACCACCCATGCTGAAACCCCAGGTCCTCACAGTGGACCATGAGAGAAACTACAGCTTGCCACCAGCCAGTCCAGATTCCTCAGTGAGACACCTGATGACAGCAAGAGCAGGAGAGCTCAGGAAGGGGAGCCCAAGCTAAGCAGCCTTGGGCACAGCACGCACGTGTAAAGGTAACTCTGACCTGCATGCACAAAGGATCCAAACTGCCTACACTTGTGGTTTTGAGTCCTCCAGGTTTTAAATCTGACACAAAAGATTTCCTGGACCTGACTATGCCAGCTTTGTAGCATATACACAGTGGATCCAACCCACCTCACACTGGAGCTGTTGTGCACTGGCGACTGCTGTCAGGGCCTTCCTTTCCAGTTGGGAGCCAGATGCTTTTGTCCATGGACTTGTGCCTTAACATGGCATTGGAGCCAATGTGCGGAGGGTTGTTTTTACTGCAAGAAGAAATTTGTGGTGGATTCACTTTTTCCCTGAGTTAGTTACAACTCTGTTTCCTTGGACGCAGCAGAAGCCAAACAGCAGGAGGCAATTCTTTTGCTTATCCCCACCAGCTCCTGCCACCCAGAGCTCATCTGAAGAGGCGCTTCATTTCAGTTTTCCTCGGAGCCACATTCCCTGGTTTCCTCCCAGACCACAGGATTGAGTATTCCCTTGTTGCTTCATCTCTCAGATTCTTCCATCTTTTCCGCTTTTCTTTCATATATTTCCAACATGCACTGAACACCGGCCATAGCAGCTTCTTGTCTCACACGTCTTGTATGTCTGCTCTGCCACTGCTCTGCTACAGGCATTGACTTGACCCTGGTTTTGGGACTGCCAGTTTGTATAGTCTAGCTACATGGAGATCCCTTTTCATGGAACTATCTTGAATGAGGGACGACATTTCGTCAAATATTTAACTGTTTAAAGTATAAAATACCCAAGTTCTTTAAAGAAGCCCACTCCTAAGTGTCCCAGACTGCTCACTCAAAGTTAAAAGGAACTTTTTACTTTGATCCCCCTGTTCCATTTCATGTGTAGGGATGACTTCACTTCACTAGTATAGTAGAGAGATAAAGAAATATATGTGTATGTGAAACTCTCAGATATTATAATAGTGAGAAGCATAGAAAAGCCTAGGAAGAAGCTAATATTTTGTCCTTTGAAAATGGGGCTTAGGTCAGGGGAAAACCTGATGCAGAAAAACTCAGTCCTACCACAACCTTTTCTTTCTTTTCCTGCCAAACCTTCAGCCCACCTCCCGATATTGTGGGACACAGGGGAACAACTCGGGTAGGTGCGAGTGCATCGCCTCCACCCGATTACAGCAGCAGAGATCCCTTATTCACCAGGGAGAATCTACTGTGGGAATCTCCAGTCGGTTTAAGTTCACGCTTTGCTTATGCGTGCATAAGCAGAGCAAACTTGGCAGGCTGAACAGTCTGTCCCTTAGGAATATTGACAGATGAATGCAAACTCAATTACCTTGCTTTTTCATTCCAGTTGGGTTACTTGCACTGTGTACTAAGTGCATCAGCATCTGGAGTCACTTTGAACAACAGGAGAAAGCATTTTCCGGTGTCAGAAGTAGAATTTTGTACAGTATTTATAACTTGCAAACAGTCAGGGGTTTGGCTGTGCTTTGTTTCCCACCATCCTGAAACAAACAAACAAACAAACCAACCAAAACCTATGTAGAAGGTTCATCATCTCCAAGGGTTAGGGGTTTTTTTTGGGTATAGCTAAATGGCTGATAGCCATTTTGCCTATGAGCCTGTAAAACTGAAAGACGTAAAACCAGCTCCTGAATTTTCCTTACCATTCTCACCACCACCACCATCTTTGCTATCCATTACCCTGGCTCATTACTGAAAGCTGAAAACACAAAAGAAGTAAACATTAGTTAATGAGGTTTGCACCTGGGGGTGGTAAACAAAGCTGCTCTCCATGTCTGTGAGCTCTTGAAGGGAAACTTGCTGCTGTAGGAAAGCAAATCTCAGCACAGAAAGGACAGGTCTGCCTGGGATAGGGTGTGTATGCAGAGAATGGGAAGAATATTTTCATTTTTCTGATTTCATAATTAGACCAGGGATGATGAGGAACAAATTCTTTCCTAAATCTGTCCCTCCAATTAGACAATACATATTTGCCTTATCTTTGTTTTCATTGTAGCTAGAAACCGAAATTGATGCTAATCTGATTCCTTACTCCTCTGTAACTTGGGACATTTCAAACCCGTATTTTTCATCCTGGGGTTTTGTCTCAAATGGAGAGAATCGAGACTTTGTCTTGGACGTAAAGAATCAAGACTTTGTCTGAAATGCAATAATGTGGCGCATGCTAAACAAAACAAGTCTTTGTGTACCATTGTTATCAAAACATTATAGCACCAGGAAATAGCTAGACACGGACTTTCCTTTGCTAGTTAACTGCTACTATAGATCTGTTAAAGTTCAACTCATTTCACTTTTAAATCCTATCACCATAGCTGAATGCTTTGACAAAGAAACAGCCAGCCTGTAAGACGGTTCTTTACAAAATAGCAATGCACACATTAAATGAGCATGTTTTCACCTACCATTTCCTTCATTCAATCCACGACACTTCTCTGAACGTGACTTTCATTCCTGCGCCCAGGCGTGACCTCCCTCCCGCCTGCCCGGTGGAGCATCACCAGTGAGGAGGAAGGAGCCCCCCGGGCAAACCGGCCCCTTCGGGAGCTGGGCGTCAGGGCCAGGGTCAGTCCCAGTCTTGAAGATGCTGCTGTGAGTTGCTCAGTGGAAGAAACACGCTGCATGGTTTAATTTCCATGGCAGAATCTGCTCTCTTTTTCGGTGCTTTCTCCTGCACAGGGCTATGGTCTGAAAGAAAAGCAAGCTCTAGAAAAGCAGAGCTCCCTAGGAATACATACATTCAGGGATGGATTTTCTTCTTCTCTTCTTCTGGTCCTCAAATCAGGGTGAGGATTAACTCCACTGAAGAGAATGGAGCCAAACCAACACAAGTCAAAGGAAAATCAGACTGTAGTTCTAAGAAACATCTATTCCCATTACTTCCCAGACTTTTATTGCTGCAAATATATAAATCTTTGTATTAACCAGCTTCAAAGATCATAAAGCCTTAATTGTGTATGCAGCCTACCAGTAACGCAGTGTGCTGCTGATGCATAAAACACGCATAGATAGTACACAAATACACTCTGCCTGGGCTTAAATTTAGCTTTAACCACACAAAAGATATCTTTATAACTAAGAATGATGGGAAGAAAGATCTCATTCCAGACCAGATGAACAACTCATTTTTTCACTGATCCTGGATTTGGCTGACCTGACTTAAATGTGACCTAAGACATTTCTTAGTGCTTTGGAAATTGAATCAACATACTTGGGTTGGAGATGCCACAGTCAGAAAAAAAAATGGGGATTCTATTTTTAAAATTCTGCTGTTCCTTTTTAAAATAGGCCAGTGAAGCATAACTTTTCCTATAGCTGTAATTTTTCAGGCTAAGCAAACTCCAGTAATTTCAAAGGCAGTGGGAACAAGGGGTCACATGGGGCCAGCCAGAAAAAATTAACTCTTTGTTCTTTTCCAGTAAAAGCTTTCCTCATGTTATTATTGTTGAAAAGAGTCAGCTTATAAATGAAAAGGTAAGCTTTTCCTTGCAAGAAAGAGCAAAATGAAAAAAGAATGTAGCAGTAGCAGTCTCAGAGGTGTACAAGAATATTAGTGAGAGAGAGAAACACCATCAGAAATTCAGCTATGCGTTTGCTCAGTACCTATCACTAGTGCAGCACTAGATTTTGCTACATGACGACTGTCACACAGATAGTTGGTGTCAACAGGAGACTGCCAGGAGCTACAAACACCTTTCAGCAGCAGGAGGCTATGAGCCACGCAGTGTATGAACTTTTCCTGACGCTACCATCGGTGCTGAGAACTCCAAGGCCTTTCCCTAATAACATATAGCTGAAACTCTTCAGTTTTAGGGTGAAAAAAGCCATGGTCCAGCAGCATGACCCCCTTGAATACTTAACACGAGTAGAACAAATCCTTGTTTCATGATTGTTGTGTATCAGACAGCTAAACGTGCTTCATATAACAAATGTTTTATGAGCTAGTGCGTTGGGTGATTTTTAGATCATACATTTTATACTAATATCCAAATAACCCCAAAACACTGAAAAACCCAAGCATAGGTAGGTAGGCTGTCCTTGCCATTAGGATGTGTTTAGGATGGGTGGACTCCAGGCCTGAATTCACACCTTTGAGCATTGGCCATCCCACAGGTAAAGTTCCTTGGAGTAAAACTCTGCCCTTGCTTGACTTGTCAGCTGTAGCTCGGGTCTGCTGATTTTAACGAGGACTCAATTCACATTTATCTAAAATTTATTGGCCATCCTCCTGGCAAGTCATAGGGTAGATTCATTTTTTTCAATATTTTTTGAGTATGGGAATGGCATTAAAAAAACCCAAACAAATCCCAAGTGGCTTCCAACTGGGTGAAGCAATGGTAGTTTGGAACTGGAAAGGCTGGCCCTCTGTAGTGTGAAAGCCAGACTGGGGAAGGTGGGATAGACATTCAGGCTTTGAAAACACCAGCTATCTTCTGTTTGTTTGTATCTACATTTACATTGGGATAAACAGCTCTCAGCAGAAGAAAATGCAATTCATTTAAGTATTTCAGCCAAAGGACAGCAATTATAACAATAAGGCACTCCTTTCCCTACCTTCAAAGCATTTGCTAGTATCAACAGTGGACCTGATACCAAGTCCTGAGGCTTAAACATCTTCCATCTAAGCCAAGTTGACACTTCAGAGATCTGCTATTTGGATTAGACACTGTGAAATGTTAGAAACATTTTCCAATTAGAGCACTCTTGTCCCATTGATTACAGAATAGAAGTTACTTTGGTACACTGGGATGACGTTGCAAAGTCCTTCTTGAGAAATGAGTTAATTCATGCTGTAATTGCAGAGTGCGATCAGTGGACAGACTGGACACCAATAAATCTCTAGTCTCAGGCCATCTGAATGGTTCAGCAGTGCCCTCTGAAACGTCCATGGTTCCTTAGTCGTCAGGAAATGTGTTATCTTGCTAAACCACATAGATGTTTAATGATATTTTAACTTACACAGCACTGGGCTTGCATTGTTTATAAGAAAAAAAAAAACCCAGGTACAAGGATTTGAAGTTAAAAAACCTTGGTGGTCTGGAAGTGTATACCAGGAAGGAATACCCTGTAGCTACAACTTACAGTAGGTCCTCATGTTGGCATTAACAAAACCAAAGGGAGCCTTCTACAGTGTTCCTGAGATTTCTATGAGTTGATCGGAACATGCAGAACCCTTTGAGCAAAAATCTCTTTTACTTTATTAACAAATGTCTGCAGTATATAAACTATTATAAAGAATAATTGTAAAGGCTCAGTCAAATATGAATTTATTATATGGTATAAAAATGCTAAAGATAACTTTTAAAAAAGAACAGTGCATTAGATTTATGCAGTGCTATTTGATTAATGCAGTAATATGTTTTGATCCTCACTAGGGTCTAAAGTGCATAAAGAGCAGTTTTTCACCTTTGCATCTCAGAATAGATAATATAGTTTACAGCAGTGACAGTCAGTGCAGAGAATTAAGAGATAAGACAGTTAATAGCATTTAATTCTTATTTTTCCTCTTTGGCAGAACTCCAGCAAGTAATTCCACTGGGTTTGATTCAGATTTTTCTGACAGTGATACTTGAGCACTTTTGTAAAATACCATAAAATCTATGGTTGAAAAGTGCAATAAAAAGGTTAATTGTTGTTTTGTGCCTGTTACTGGAAAAGCTCTCCTGCTAAAGGAAAGAAAAAAAAAAAAAGTAGTTCCTTCATCCCTTTTTATTCCTTTAGTTTTTTAAGTATTTCTAAATTTTCATTTTTGGATTTTGTTTCTAAAAAAGCATCTTAAATATTGGGCCATAATTACATTCGTGAATGACCCTAATTGGTGCGATGGGGTAGCTCAATGCAGGCTGTTTGTCATGTTCAAAGACTGCAGCTAGATCTTACATGAAACACTTCCCTGAAAATCTAGTCACCTCAGGCAATGGCTATTTTCAATTGTATAAGCTAAATAGCACCAGGCCACCAGTCAGATGAGAAATATGCAAAGAAAAAAACTGCAGATATTTTAAGGAGCTGTAGTTCGGGGACACGGTAAATTTGGCTTTAGGACTTCCAGTATCAGATCGGAAGTTTGCAGTCACATACTGTAAAACAGTTTGGTAAAAAAACCCCAACATTATTTTAGCTGAATTCTGTTTGAAACAACGTTAGCTTTGTGCAGGTGGATCTTGGGCTTGTTCTGTCATAACAAGTTTCATCAGCCAGTTATTGACTTCTTGTAATTTTTTCATCTCCAGGAACTGTTGCCGGTCACTGGTGTCCTTTTACTGGAGATTCAAGTCAGAGCCTCTTTAATTTCTGTATTGCAGCCATTCCCAGCTGCCTACCTCACTTTGCCTCAGATGTCTTGCAGGCTATGATTTCGATATCTTCTTTTGCATCCACACTTTGCCTCCATCCTCATATGCTGAAGATGGTGAAGCAACGTGAGACCATCACAGAGACAGAGCCAGGTTCCTATCAGTAAAGAGGCACACTACGAGTCACGTGCACCCTTCATATTTCCCTAGCCCTGTCTGCCAAAATCCAGCCTGGACCCAGCTGAGGAGCTGGACACATGTTCGCGGCGTACATCCTGATGGACTTTACAATGCCATTTCCATGCAGATATCACAGGGTGGACACCAAAGAGACTGGAGCGGTGCAGGGGCAAAGCTTTGAAATGTGGTTACAAGTCTACTGACCGGAACAGATGGCCTGATGCCGTAGTGCGCTGCTGGTTCCTGAGGAGACTGGCTTATCCAAAGTGGGTACATTGGCGACTTGAGGCCAAACTTTCCTTTGTTTGAGAAGAAACGATCTCGCATCAGAAAAAAAAAGGGGGATTCGGGGGTGGTGAGTGGGCTGTCCTGGGAGATGCAGCCACAGGGGAGAAAGGTAGATAGGCAGTGCCTTCTCTGTCCTTGGGTGTTGCTTACAGGCGGACTTCAAGGTAAAAAAATTAAAAAAAATTTGCCTCTGGCCCAAGTAAGGAAGGCTGTTTAAGAGCTCTTTTCTGCTTGCATTTTTTTTGTTTGTTTGTTTGTTTTACTTCTTTTGTGGGGTGCTCTGGTTTTCTGGGCCCGTTGCCAGGGGTTGTGTGCTTTGCCAAGTGGCAGCCTCGCGTTCTTGGGCAGGCAACATCCTGGTTCCACCCCATCCTGAATGGGGTGTGCTCGCACACCCGCATGCACCGTCAAGCAGATTTTATTTCAGTCAGACGTTTGGTGAAGAGAAGTTAGGCTAAACCTGCATTTCTCCCGTGAACTGACTTCAGTGTACTGTTATAGTTAGCTATAAAAATGAGCTGTAGCTTGACATAGCGGTGCTGTACCCTTTGGAGAGATCCCAGGAGAGGAGATTCTCCCCTAGACATGCACAGGCCGTTTCCATGGTCAGGTTCACAATATCTCCTCAGGCAGCCTGTGCTGTGGCCATATTGTGGCACACTTTGACTTGAATGACAAGGGACTTCAACCGATTACAAATGATGTGGATCACTGCCACATTCTCCAGCCGGGCAGAGATTTCGCCTATGGACCATCACCCTGTCCTGGCTGAGCGACACAGGACTAACTTCTCTTCTAACGCTTGGGAGGACTGCACTTTCGAAAGACTCTAGTGTCTGAATTCATGAAAATATTTACTTTATAGCCAGCCAGGCTATGCGGGATTCAAGGCCTTGGTGTTCGAGCCTTGCCAGGTGCAGGGATGAGGAGGAGCAAGGCCTGGGCACTTGACCCAAGCTGGCCAACAGGATTATTTCATACCATGAACATCGCATTCAATATAAATTAGAAAGTTTGCTGTGCAGTGCTCTCTCTCCCTTGATGGTGGTGGTCCAGAGAACCTCTTGCCCCGGTGCCAGACCCCTGAGCCCTTCCATTCCTCCTGACGCCGTAGCGCTTTCAGAGTCCCACATTTGTTGTCTGCTGCTGGGAGCGCACAGCTTCCTGCTGATAGAATTGTCTAAGGATAATTCTTGTATATCTTAGATTAGTATCGGGATCGATACTGATTCTTTAGTATTATCGTTAATTATTTAGTCTTATCCTATTAAATCTATTTATATTTCAACCCTCATGTTTCCTTGTTTTCCCTGGTTCCCCTTCCCGGGTGGGGAGGGGTCATCGCATTACAGAATAATTGTTTAAATGACAATAAATTGTTATGGGTTTTCTCAAACCATAACACGTCCACAGACATTTACTATCACCAGGGATGGCCCGGACAGGGAAGGAAAAAAAACCTAGCAATGCAAGAGTCTAAACGGAAAGGAAAAGGATTACTTAGCTGTGTAGTAGAGAAAATAACTGCTTAAATTTCAGGCAGGGGCCGCTAGGCGGCACTGCGGCTGCGCTCCCCAGGGCCGGTGTTAGCAGCAGAGCTGTCACTCCTGTGGGGTTTTTGTTTGGTTTTGTTACCTTATGAAGCATTGACGGTTGTGGGGAGCTGTGAAAATCTATTAAAAAAAAAAAAATATTATATATTTAAAAAAAAATAATCATGTCTCACTTCCTCAATCAGGTAATTCACTTCCACACACACGCAGCGCCAAGGACGTCATCCTCCCACGAAACCTTTCCTCTGCGCCGAGGTTTCGTGGGAGGATGACGTCCTTGGCGCTGCGAATCCCCGATGACCCTGTCCCTCTCCCCCAGGACCCCGAGCAGCAGGGGTACAGCCAGGGGATCCCCCCCCTGGCTCCCAAGGGCCTCCCCTTGGAGCGCTGTAGGAACATTTTAATACGTCTCCCGCACTAAGGCTGTGCTGATCAGATACGAATCTCTCTCTGGAAGGTAAATAAAGATTTCCGCGGAAAGGAGAGAACGACAAGTAGCGCACAGGAGAAGGGCAGCCAGGAGAAGGCCGCTGTCATGGAGAACCACAGAAGCGCAAGGATGCTGCAGAGATGGAGAGCCGCAGAAATATGGACAATAACTGTTTCAGAAGAATGCAGCTCTAAAATCATAGGAACAAAGTGATTTTAATAATCTATTAGTTGCTATATAGCAATGGTAGAAATGTCATCAGTGATACAGGCAGGTGAGAAGCTTCAACCAACATAACTGTGCTGTCATTAAGAAACACTTCAAGGGGATTTGTTAAGACTCTAATTTTTGCCTCAAGGTTGCCTGGGATTTTTGCCTATGCACAGTATAAACTGTAAGATGAACAAAGGTTGGCAGTGGACTTACTTTAGGAATTTCAATAAATACCCTAGTTTTGCATTTGGAGAAAAAAAACAAGTGGTGTCACTGCTGTGGAGGAAACACTAGGTGCCCCAAAAGACTCTAAGCAACAGCTGTGATACCAGACATCTTAAAATCAGAAAATGTGCATCATTAGCACCCCAGAATTTTCAAAGAGCTGACAGACAAATGCTTTGAGTCACTAAAACTCACTTTCAGAAGAACTGGAATTCCAGGGATCTCCAGCGGGTGGGAAAGAAGTTCACGCTGGAACAGTATTTTGAAAGACAGACAGAATAACTCAGGCAATTCAGGCTGTGAACATCTGTCCAGCCCATAGCCTGACATTGCCTGGATTCTTCCCTTGGGAAGATTACAAGAATGCTGCCAGAGCGTGCAAAGATGAAACAAGGAAAGCCAAGGCCGCCTTGGAACTAAACCTGGCAAAGGATGTCAAGCTCAACAGGAAGGGCTTCTTCAAGTATATTGGAGGCAAAAGGAAGACCAGAGAAGTTGTGGGCCCACTGTTTAATGAGACAGGAGCCATGGTGACGAA
This sequence comes from Dromas ardeola, assembly GCA_013398915.1. Classification (NCBI taxonomy): domain Eukaryota; kingdom Metazoa; phylum Chordata; class Aves; order Charadriiformes; family Dromadidae; genus Dromas; species Dromas ardeola. Next base: position 121,767 of record VYZM01009985.1, on the reverse strand, counting down.
GGATGCGGAGAAGGCGGAGTTACTGAATGCCTTCTTTGCGTCGGTCTTTACTACCCGTCCGAGCCCCCAGGAGTCCCAGGCCTTGGAGAAAGTAACGGGGCAAGAGGAAGACTTTCCCTGGGTTGAGGAGGATCAAGTGAGGGACCAGTTAGGTCAATTAGATATTCACAAGTCCATGGGCCCTGATGGGATGCACCCGAGAGTGCTAAGGGAGCTGGCGGAAGTCATTGCTGGGCCGCTCTCCACCATCTTTGAAAGGTCCTGGAGAACAGG
>VYZM01009985.1:108787-120664 GCA_013398915.1 Dromas ardeola | reverse complement strand
AAAATGATTAGGGGACTGGAAGACCTCTCTTATGAGGAAAGGCTGAGGGATTTGGGTCTGTTTAGTCTGGAAAAGAGACGGCTGAGGGGTGACCTTATTAATGCATACAAATACTTAAAGGGTGGGTGTCAGGAGGATGGGGCCAGGCTCTTTTCAATGGTGCCCGGCAACAGGACAAGAGGTAATGGGCACAAACTTGAGTGTAGGAAGTTCCATCTCAACATGAGATCTTTACTTTGAGTGTGGCAGAGCACTGGAACAGGCTGCCCAGAGAGGTGGTGGAGTCTCCATCTCTGGAGACATTCAAAACCCGCTTGGATGCGTTCCTGTGCAACCTGCTCTAAGGTGACCCTGCTCTGGCAGGGGGGTTGGACTAGATGATCTCCAGAGGTCCCTTCCAACCCTATGATTCTGTGATTCTGTGATTCTGTGATTCTTCTGGCTATGGGCCTGATGGAAGTCCATAGCCTGAAATGCGTGCTTCCCAAAACGACTGTGTTAATAAATACCAAAATAAAAGGAAGTAGGTTATTTATGCCAACTGACACGGATTTACAGAAAGTAGATTTTGCTGAGGTAATCTGGTATCTTTTTCAGAAGAGTAAGAGCTTAATTTGTAAAGACAGGTATGAACACAGCTATAAAGCATGAGGCTTTAGTTTTGCACAGTTCTTTAGTCATGAAGTTATTGCAAATTAATATACCAGATAGTTCAAAATCCAGTGGTTAACTCAATTTTTAATCTCAATGCTAGACAATGAATCATTTGTTCAGTAGGGGTGTTAACTAGCGGAGCTCCACCTGGATTGTCTCCTGGCCATTTTCCATTTTGATCTGTGATACAGAAGAAAACATAAACTCGTATTGCAACAGACAGACATGAAGACCAGAGGAACAGAAACGAAAATAGGTCACTGATGTAATCAGCTGGTGAACAGAAAGCAAGCACATAATATATTACTTTATCACAGGTAAACATGAAGCTATATATCTAAGAACAGAGAATGAAGGCCACAGTAGTAAGACGGGAAACTATACTTTGAAGCAATGGCTCTGGAAAAGACTCAGAAGAGAGAGGCACAGCAGCTGAATAGAAAGGGGTAATGTAATCTTTAGATGTACAGGCAGGGGTCTTCAGTCAGGCTAATGAAGTTATGGTATTTTGGGATTTGGCGCTAATTTTGCCACTATGCTGAAATGTTGGGTCTAGTTGTCCTAGGCTCAGGTCAGGGAGGATGTTGCCACATTAACGGGGGGAGAGGTCGGTGTCATTTTGCTGTGTTAGACACAGAGCACATGTGAAGGAGCTCCTAATGCTCCAGGGACTTCACTTACAGACAAGAAAATGGCATGACATAGTGAACAGAATGATAAAATTTGTGAAAGCAGAGCTTTTTATATCTGAAAGATTGATTTCCGACAGTTATCAGAGATTACTTTCCTGGAACTGAAACCATTCAATATAACTGAATCTTTCTCATAGATGGAAGTAAGTACCTTTGAGGTCAAGGTTTGCATGCTTCTCCCCTGTGACTAGGGACAAAATCATGCCCCCCAGCATAGTTATCTTAAACACGGAAAACCTTATACATTTCTGAGGATAAATGCGAGACCATTTCTTTTGCTGGACTTTTCAAAATACCAGACCAAATGACTTGATAGAGTTTCCCCCATTCAGGAGACACAATTTATTTCATCCCTCTGGCACTTCTTGGAAAGGAGGTCTGGAAAGAAAGGGTTTAGCATGTACAAGAGTCGTGCAACCAGCTCTCGATGCTGGTTATATTACCTTCCATTAATTCAGAGCTCTTGCTCAGTTTGCTACAGGGGCTCAATTCAAACGTCTTGGAAACAAAATCTGGCAAGAACAAGAATTCATGCTTTTTCCAAGGGTTTCTTCAACCTCAAGCACCCCTCTCTCCACCTTCATACTTTCTTGTTGGACTGCTTTACCGTAGAGCAGCTAATGTCAATGCTTGCCTGTGTCCCTGCATGTGGGTTTATGTGTATGCAAGCTATCTGCTTCTTAACACCTCACAACTGTATTATTTTTTTCATGTTAGCTACAGCAGCACAGCCTACATTACTGGGAAGTTAAAAGTACCTAAAAATGTCCACTCTTTTTTACTGAGCTGGTACGCAGTTTCTTACTGTTGATAGAAAAAAAGGGACCCCTGGAGAGCACATGCTTCAGTCCCCTGCTCAGAAGAGGGCTGAGTTAGCACATGCTGCTTAGGCTCTTTTCCAGTCAAGTTGTAAATATGCCCAAGGATAGAGATTCCTCAGTCCCTCTGGGCAACCAGTGCTTGAAAGGCTTTTTTTTTCCTAACACCATGGCGGAATTTCCCTTCTTGTTCCCCGATAGGCAAGTGTCAACTGGTGTTTACAGGAGGAGGCAGTATGCTTGATGGCGATGCAATGAAGGACAAACTTCTTTGCAGGGAGGTGGCATTTACATTCTTCAGCATGCTCTTGGTCTAACTGGTTGCTCAGCAACTCGTCTCCAGTGAAACCAGATAAGATTTGAGTAGCAACATTGTTCTCCCAGTCAGCGGGCAGTTAAACGACCAGGTAGTTGACCAAAGTGTTTGACAAAGTCAAAGTAGACTCTGTTTCGACCAATACTTTAATGATCCTTGTGTTTACCTGTCTCTATTTCATGCCCATCTTCTCATGCTAATTTTAGTAATTTCTGTTTCCCTCTCTCGTAGCAACTCTTGAAGGATTTTATAAACCACTCCTAATATCTCTCTGCTTTCAACTCTGACTCACTGATAGCACTAGACTCCTTCCTCAAGTCTCACGAGTGATGTACTTTTCCTGCTACCCTCAACTTCATTTAGAATTGAAAAGCTCAAAGTCTTGTAATTTTCAAGTTTCCTTTTGCGTAATGTTCAAGTTCCTGACGCTGATGTTCATGGCAGATCTAGAGGGGACCCAAGCACCAAAAGCACAGATGTCTCATAACACTAAAGTTCCCACCACAGCTGGGCCACCATCTGTAAGACACCACACAGCACATTTGGTACTTCAGGAAAAGTGTTACTCTCACGCGGCCCCTTGAAGAGGTTCCTGCTGAGCCAGGCAGCAATATGCCTTATTTTAATTTTGGGGTGCCAAAACCCAAGAGGAATCTTCTGACTTTCAACTACAAAATGTTACATAAAACTGAATTTGCCTATCAGGAAAATCCTTCCTCAAGGGCTAAGGGGAAATAAAACAACAAGAAAAAAAGCAAGCAAAGGAGGGCAAAGATACCACACATGCAGGATTACTACTGCCTGGAAGCAGAAGTCCTGTTTATGTGGTCTAATATTTTACTTCAAGTTCATAGATTGCTAAGCGTCATGAGCAAATGTATTAAGAGACTTACCTGGCTTTTTATTACTTCAGATGAACAAAAAGGCTCACAAACAAACAAGAAAACCCAGAGGGATTTGTTTTGCATAAACTGGACCTACCCTTTCTCTGGAGCTGCTGGGACATGGACCATTGTATACAATAAACACATTATAATGGAAATTAATAGAGATTAACTAATTTTAAGTTAAAAATAACTGACAGCATTAATGAGTCCAGTTTTTGTACCCCTCAGGATTTTCTTCCCCTTTTTGACTGAACAACAGCTGTTTTTGGAACTGCTTCTAATCACCAGAGCAAGCAGGCAGGTTTATTTCCCTCCTGACAGCAATCACAATCCTGTCAGTTTAACTGGCAAGAGGTACCAAGAAACCTGTACAAAAAAATCAATATGTAATCAACGTGACCTGAAACCTCGCATTGCAATCATGAGGATCCAACCCTGTCCCAGCTGGGATAGGGGGCTATATATTTGCTGTTGTGGGTTCCAAGGTGAAGCGATGCAGGGGGCTAGTCCAGCAGCAGCCTTCCCTGCTGACCAACCCAAGTCCAAATCCCACCCCAGATTACTTTCAAAATGCAAGTAGGGCCCCTCCACTGATTCCCTTTCATTGATGCCACCAGGAGACCCGCAGAAATGCAAAAGCTGTACAGCAAGTTGTTAGCAAACATAACTCACTGCACATTTGGTAGCACCACGTGCTTGAGAGATGGTAATATAGTGAAAGACAGATGCTAATCTTTACAAAACAACCAGCCTCCCTGACCCCCAGATGAATGTAACTTAGTATTAAAACCAGTAGCTTTACAAGATACTAACCTAAATTAATCTCCCAGGAAAGTTACACACAGAAAAAGAAAAAGAAGAGGGGTAGTTACACAAAAGTATTTATAATTAATACATTACAACTCATATACAAACTTCTTTTGCAAGAGGGTTTGTAGGAATATGGATACTGCAGCATTTAACTTGTTGGGTGGGTTTTTTTTTCCTTTTCTTTGAGAAACAAGAGAAACAGCTGAGAGACAAGTAGCTAAAATATTCTCTGTCTGCACACCTGGGGAGTGCAGGTTAAGACAGCTCAACGCCAAGACCCTAGAAGCTGCCCAAGAGAGGTGTGGCAGTTCTTAGACATGTTTCTGAAGCTCCGTGGCAAACCTTTGCTGTGGAAAAGCCAGCTTTCAGGTCACACCCCACAGCACACACCTACCTTTCTTTCTATGCTTCGAGAGAATCGAGCCAAGTCATCTCTGCATTCGCATACATCCATAAATTCTTTTGGAGAAGATGGGGAATTTATAAATATGGGAGTAGACAGCTCTGTAGGCTCAGAGATTTGCCTCCACAAGACTAAGAAAGAGATCTGCTGTTAACAGCACTTGAGCCTGTTCAGATGTAGTGAATGCCGGACTAACTTCACTTAGCAGCTATGCTTTTCATTAGGATAAAGTCTGGTCTACCATGATGTGTGTACCTGGTAGAAAAACTGGGAGGGGAGTGACTGTTAGTTCTGGAAGCTACACAAGCCTGGGGAATTTACCATAAGCTGCTTTAAGTAGGAATTTTGTCTGTGTAAAGGGAACAGTGACAAAACCAAAAATGGTTAGGGCTTGTGCAGTCTTATCCACCTCACCTCAAAAATATTTTCCACCTGTAAAAACCCCAAAAGCTCAAACACATCTATGGCTTTCTGGAAAAAGAAAGTCACAAACCAAGATGAAAGTTTGATACCCTAGATAGATAAACCTCCATAGATTCTAGGTAGTGAAAAACGTAAATCAATTTTTAAAACACTAAAAATGCCTTGCACTACAAACATTACACTAAAGCCATGGGTGCTGTGGGCCATGGGAGTTGTGAGAGATCTGTTTTTCACCTTTAAAATGACAGATTTCCATGGCTTGACTCCAGTATGGATCCAGGGCCAATTTTTCCGCTATTGTTAACATTCTTGTTAGTTCATGAGCAGCACCTCTTATGAAAAGCAAATAACTATTTAATAAAAGGCATCAAAAATAAAATAGCAAGTGAACTCACTGCCATTCCTCAGCTATTTATTCATTCAGAATAAATATTCCAATGTCAGCCAGCACTGACATATTGACTGATGAGATTCATTGCTCTTAGTGATAACAGCTACAGAAAACATTGCAAATTTGGAATTTAAAAAACCTTTACCATTGAGCTTCACTCATCAAACCATGTCAGTGCCATAAAAAAACAACCACTTTTGTAAACTCTAAATTTAATTGCTTATATGAAACTTTTCCTTTCCCCCTAACAAGCCAGGGGCCTACCATGCCTGCGAGTGGTTCTGTTGTGCATGTCAAATGGGGAACAGTGGAGGGAATTTTTTTTATATCCCTGTGGTAAGTGATTGGGTGATCACAAGGAGAGGGACTGCATTCACCCAGAATTGGTGGTGTATAGGTGTGCAGTCTAATCTAGGTCTCTACGCTCCTTCAAAAGTCAATGAGGACAATGAGGGCAGAGGGGCTGCCTTTTGAAGGTATTCATTTAAGAATGGGATGAAACTGCCTGCTGGAGCTGCCAAGTTATTTTCACTGTCTATAAATAAATAAAGTTAGGTTAGAGCTCAAATTTTAGACAGCTTAAAGTTAGGCAAGACTACCTCCTCTGTAAGTAAGCCCTATTCAAAAGGATTATTTCACTCTAGGCTATAAAATAGTTTGATTAGATTATATGTTTAGCAATGGAGACATGTCATTTAGGGGTAAAGGATCTAAGTTTCAGTGGTGTCTCTGAGGAAGCAACCCAGGGGATGGTGAAAGAGACAGAATATAGCTGAGTATGTTATGGAATAGTCAATACAATGCATACTTTTCCACTTTGTTCAGGTTGTATTTCATATGGTCTTGCACTTTGAAAACATTTAAACAGAAGGTAGTATTCATTTTTTATTACACATAATTATCTAAGTAGCCATGGCAAGATTGTCTTTTTATAATATCTCCTGATGAACAAAAGACTAACCCAGATCTAGATAACCCTGGGGAAAAAAAAGCCCTCAGATCTACAGACCTCATGAATGTCCTACCCATGCTTTTAAAGACACACGGAAATTCTTTATAATCAGGTTTAAGTGAACAAATCCAACTACAATCAGAAAAATCTTCTTGAATCCTTTAAAGTAATCAGTTACCATGCTTTTAATTTTCCTTTTAGAAATGATGGAGTATTGATAACATTTTGTTGTATAGTAAAAAATCGGAAAATGTCTTCCCATTGAAAGAGGTCAAAAGGCATTGTGCTAATTCCATGGTGTATAAAAACCAGGCTCAATCATAAAACCCAAATTCACACTGTATGATTAATTTCAATCAGCCACAGTCTAAAGTAATATACAGATTAGTTACTAAAAAGGATTCCACTGAAAGACTAATGAATTTTGAAAATGAATTATGAAATAAAAATTTATACAAGGAAAAAAACCATAAAAATTATGTAGAGACTCAGCTTTGACAAAACTTAGAGTTTTCCTTAACACAGAACTTACTTTTTCACAGTAGCTCTGACAGTACTAAAAAGGGGTAGTCCTTTTGCACTGCCTTATCTAAAACAAAACTGAATTTCACAAATTATTTAGAAAATTATAGAGAGAAACACTGTTACAGACTTTCTCATGCAGCACAGTTATACAGGTTCCAAAAGTTCTTCCTGTTCAAAGAATACCTTTTAGGCAGGGTAATGCATTTTCTCTTTTGCTGGCATAGAGTCTGCTGTTAAGTGCATGCTTCTTAGCAAAGGGAATGGCATCCTACAGCATCTTGCACGACAGATGGGGTGCAGTTGCCAATGTGTAAACAAGAGCTGACATTGCAATACCAAGTATTTTATAGAAAGTTCTAAAAAAACCTGGGAATCTGGCTACAGTTTCTACAGTCAGGGTGAGTGAGATTCTAGCAAGTAGCTCCACGACTTTTATACAACCATCTATTTTTTTTTTTGTGAATGATTCTATCTCATAACGCTGGTCATTCTGAAAAACCCAATCAAAATCAAGAAGGAATAGAAAGTATATGTGTGCTACTATGTGCTACTGTTGAACTTCCTGGAAAACCTGCGGACTAGTCGCTCAATTTCTGTGGAGTGAGTAAAGGAAAGATAAAACAAGTATGTTCTTATTAGTTGTAAGAAACACTCTGTCTCTTTCATCTTACTCTTTCATCTTACTAATTATTCTTTTTGTAGGAGGTGTGCTAAATATTAATGCTAAAAACACCGATGCCGAAGTATGTATTTTAAGAACATTTCAGTAAAAGAGATAAGAAAGCTTAGATATGATTATATTGGAATTACAGCAGTGTCTGTGCATCAATCTGAAATCAGTTCCTAGCTCTGCCCTCTGCCCCATGCAGACTGTCTGCATTAAAAACATTTAATTTTACACGCTTCAGCTCCTCATCTCCAGCACTGTTTCCTGTTTCATCCTATCCACCCATTTCATCCATTTAGAATAGATGTCTTTTAGGGAATAGCTCTTAAGTATTTGGATAGTACTCATTTCATAGGTGCCTCGAAGTTAAATAGACCCAATACAACTTTACAGTATTACAACTAGGGAAAGAATAATTCACATCACAATAATAAAGGGATGGATCATAAAAGACCACTGGTGATTCATGCAGAAAGGTGAAAGCTATTTAGAAGGCTCATACCAGAATTACCCATAAGGATGATGGGATTTGCTTTAGCCCCAACAAAGGAAGTCAAAGCAACATTTGCAATCAGATTTTAACAACAGCGAGACCAGGTCCATGGAATTCAGGCAAAGTTTAATATCAAAGGTTTGGTAGGCTGGATCAAATAAAACATTCATACTAATGTTTCTAGGATAGAAATTACTGGGTTTAATATTTATAAGTGATAGTCACGAATAACAAGAAATTAAAGCAGAGAGTTCCCTTGTGTGGCTATTTATTTATTTATTTGTGTTTTTTGAAACCTAATTTCTGAGGTTGGATACATCAAGTTATCAGTGAATATTTAAATGTAACAGGCATGACAAATACAAATACAACCTCTAGTTCAGAGAATGATCTAAGATGAACTGATGACCTTCGCTTTCGGGGAAAAAAAAAAGGCAGAAATCCATTGGGAATCTTGCCCTCGTGGCGAGGAAGGGGGGAACTGACAATTCCTACTATCCACAGTATTTAGAACACTATATCCAAAAGGATCTTCCTATTGCTTTCAAAACCAGCAAATATGAAGAAAGTGAAGAGATACCTAAAGGCAGGGGGAAATGTAATCCATTATAAAGGCTTAGGACTGAAGGACACCTATCAACCTCTGTAGTTCCCCTGGGGGGCCATGAATCTTTGCACAAACTGCAGTGTTATGTTCTTACACAGCCCTTTATAACAGAAGATAATATAGGTGATGGTATCTTGCCTTGTGAATATGAAAATGACGAAAACCCAACCCATGAATGACAATTTTCTTCTATGTTGCATAGTCAGGGATCAGAAAATGCTGCTTGCAAAACCAGGTGCTTTTTTGATGCTGCCTCTTTACCTCAGTATTAATTGACCTTGCTTTCCAAAGCGAGCCTCTAATTGCTGTGTGACTGCATGTGTGCTGTCAATAATTCCTAATGATTGTCTCCAATTTCTCACTGCTTGAAGTTGCACTTTCTTGTTCCCTCAAACGTTCTTTTGTTCTCGATGCCTGTATGTTCCCCAAACTGTGTGGTCTCTCCTTTATTTCACTCCACCAGCTGCTTTGGCATTCTGCGTCTTCTGTTTCAGATACATGAGTGGTTCCGCACATTTGTGTTGTGAATATCATGGCTTCAAACCCTGAAAGACTTTTATGTACCCAAACGTTCTTGTTACAGATTTTATCCTGCCATCTGATGTGCAATATGGCCCACAGATGGTACAGATGAAACCACCCTACAAGCTGTAAATGTTGATAGTCAAAATAGAAAGTTAGAAGAAAACATATAATGAATGTTTCTTCCTTTTCAAAAAAGCAAAACAAAAATAAGTCCAAATAAGAAAAGAGTTACTGCATTTAAGCTACCAGAATAATTCTCACTTATTCAGTAGATACCTCTAAGTAAAATTAAAACATTTGAAATGTCAAGGGAAATCTAGACTGCAATTACCGGGATCAATTTAGATATAATTAAGTAATCTAGATTATATGCTACAGCAGGTATTCTACAGGCACCCTGATATGCTTTCAAATCTCTCATGAACTTTTAACAGTAATAATAAAGTCACTGTCTAAATCTGCACAGGGTCATATGGCAACATTATCTCAAAGGACTGATACTGATGTTGCTTAATTATATTTTGCAGAGTATCAACAACATAACTGGGGTATGCAGCATACAAGTGGGCATATTAGAATGGCAGCCTAAACTCTTTTGCAGATATCTAATTCCAAGTTTCCAAAAAAAAAAAGTGTACAATTTACATCGGGCAAAGTGGCAAAGCTTTAGGACTTGATCCTAAACCCTGCTCTGACTTGGCAAAGTCTCCTAAATTCTGCTTCAGCTAAATTTTTAGCTATTTGTTGTTAAGGGTCATATTATCAGCAACTTTATAAATACACAGATATCACGATAATTAGGCTAATGGAGGCAGCACGTCTTCAGATAATCCACAGCTGAGGCCCAGCTCTAAGCAATGCAAGTATGTGAATAGTCCTGTCAAAGCCAACTGATTTAGCTATTCACATAAAAATTACATAATCTCAGAATCAAAGTAGCCAATGAACAAACTAGTTGCAAATCTTCATATGGGAGGTACCTTGTTTTTGAGAACAACTGTGACATAAGAATATATGTAAGAGAGTTGCGGAGCTCATAGCTGTAGCCGTGAGCTAAGTACCACCAAAGTACTACAAAGAAGTGCCAAAGAAGTTGTTAGGAAAGCAACTTCCTTTGGTATTTCCTACCAAAGAAGTTGGCAGGAAAAAAGTGCGCATCCAGAAATATAAATTCATATGGATGCATAAAAGGAAGTGATGCATATATTTTGTATATATGTGTTGCATAACCTGAGATGGCTTGAAGATTCTTTCCTGGCAAGTTTGCTATGAAGACTGCACAACGACATGCCCCAACCTTTGGTCTCTAACCTATCTACACAGATATATGGACCCATTATTACACTTTCACATCCCATTCAATGAAATGAAGTGCAAATCCGCGTGTCATAAAAAAGCATCGCTCAAATTAAACAGAACCAATAGCGAAAACCTGCTTAGAAGCTACCAGAAAAAGTGGTTAATGCAGAAAAAGGCTAACTTGGTTGAATGTTCGAAACCATCTACATTAGCTATTAGATAGACCTCCGTTTCTCATTTCTGGACCGAGCAGCATTACTGCAGTGCCACACCATTGCTGTGCCATCTCTACTTTCTCCTAGAGCTAGGGACAGTTTTTTCCCTCCCACTTTTTGATGGAAAGTCTCATTATCTCTGGTAATGAGAACACTCACTAGGATGCTGGAACTTAATCTTTTAACCAGAAAAAGGGATGTGAGAAAAGTACTGGACATCTTCTTTTTCTCAATGTCACACAGCAGCAGGTTCCTGTCAGAGAAAACAAACGCTACCACTTTTTTTTGTCACTATCACTTTTTTTCCCTCAGTTGTTGAGGCAGAAACATAGGACACTGCGTAAGATGGAGCCCTATGGTCCCAAGAGAACAAAAAGGCTTTTTGAAAGGCTCTCAAGAAATAAGCCCTTTGAAAAGCGGAAAGTGAAAAAGAGAGGGGATGCTTCATATGTTAGCTTAATCAATCAAAGGTAAAGGGAAGAAAACGCAAAATCATTTTTCCCCTCTTCAATGGATGTTTACCTTCAGAGCACCCTGCTATATTTCTAGTTTCCTTCCCATGCTCTCGCTAAGTCTGACCTTCATCTTTACACACACCAAGAATCCAAACCCGCTGCTTCCCCACGCAGACTCGGGCTCCATTTACAGCTCCAAATGTTTCATCTGTTCTGTTTCCGTACCCTCCAACGCACTCAGATCCCCTCCTCTCCACCTGCCTTGCCTTGAGCCCACTTCAGTTTAATCCCCAGTGCAAGTTCGCGCACAGTCCCCTCCTCTAGTCCATCTCTGGCGTCCTACTAGCACGCTAAGCCCCTTCAGCTTCTACTTTCCCGCTCTTGGACTGGCTCCATTTCTAACTAAACCCAAAACAAAACATGAGGTGACCCCTCCAACTTCTAAACTCTGCCCGCAGCCCTGACTGGCCCGCACCGCAGGGCCGCCCCTGGCAGGGCAGTGGAGATGGCATCCCGGTGCCATCTTCTGCCTCCCCCGGCCACCCGGCCCCGCTGGATTTCTGACAGGCTTTTGACGCTTCCCGGCCCACTCCTTGTCTCCCCTCCCCGCAGGGCCTCGTCCTTTCTCTCCCCAACGGGAAGCACCCCAGCCCGCTGTCTCCTCACCGCCCCTCGGCCGCCATGTCGCAGGCCTCGCTGCCCTCCTCCTCTAACCCCCGTCCCCCCCAGCGCCCCTTCCCCACCC
>VYZM01009985.1:74962-107685 GCA_013398915.1 Dromas ardeola | reverse complement strand
GAGGGCAGACTGCCGTCGGCGGGCCCCCTCACGGGCGGCTCTCCCTCCGGTGGTTCCCTTCGGCCGACCGACAGGGACGCGTTTGGGAAGTAAAGATAGCGGGAGGGGGGAAAAAGCCGGACTTCGCTGGAGCTGTCGGCGGGTCTCGGAGGCGGCTGACAGCCCTGTGTGAAGGGGCAGTGGTTGGTACCCGCGTACCGGCCCGGCCCGGCCCTCCCCAGCGCTGCCCGCGGCTTCCATGAAAGCTCCGAAAGGTGGAAGCTTAGTTTAAGCCACGGGATTTCGGCCGACCCCGAGGGTGGCCCACGGGTTCCTGTTTGTTTGCGCCCCTGAGCCTGCGTCCCTATCCCGAAACTTGAGAATTATCAATGGTCAGATGTGTTTAAAGTGCGCGGGACTTTCAAGGCACCTGGTGGAAAAATATTTCCCATGCTTGTTGCTTGTCAGTATGTTTGCTTTAATTACCCTGAAGACGTGACCTTTTTTTTACGTAATTTCCTTTGGCTTTCTTTGGATTGGTGACTCTTGCGACTTTTCCACTGAATGGTATTTTATGCATCATCGAAACGATATTTCATATTCTTCATACTTCATTGATACCTTGTTACAAAGAGCTTTTTAAAAGATTGAAATAAAAGGCTGCTGAAGAAGAACGTGCTGTCTTTTATTTCCTGACTTTAGGAATAACTGAAGCATAGTTTTTCTTATTACAGTTGTGACTGTTCTTTAGAGCTGGGAGTGAAGGGAGTAGGCACATGTTTCAGTTGTGGATATAGCTATATATGTGACCTCTGAGAGGACAGGTAAAAGCTTTCTGCACTCTTAAATACTGTAATGCATGGCTAAGTTTGTTTTTTGTTAACGGATATTGCCTTAAAGAAAAACAAGGATGGGTCTTCTATTGATTGAAAAGCTTATTACATATGCACTAGTGGGATTAAAAAAAAAATATTCTTTGAAAATATTAAACATTATCCTGAAGAATTTGTTTGTGAGTAGGACAAAATAGCTTGTGGAGCTGGTGGATTAACTTTTTAAATACCTCACTGCGAAGGAATAAGGATTGTGTGAGGATTCTTAGAGCTGTTGAGAAACATTTATTTATTCCTCATTTTAACACTTGTGGATTTCGAACATATGCATACTTTTTCTCATATATTCTCAAGTATTTCCAACAAAATGCTCCAGAAAGTCAATCATTGTTCAATTGTGCCTACCTGTTTAAAGGGTTGGGTTGCGAACCCTGAAGGCTTAATTATACGTCTGTTAATATAGATAACAAGTACAGTGTATGTTTCTGTTTATTATTGGTAATGTTTGTGCAAAACAAATTTTTCACTAAGGTGTTTAACAGAAAAAGAATTTAGTTATAAAACCCGATATGTATGTACCAGGAATTTTTATTAATTGGGTTTGGCTGTAGATAATGTAACAATCAGAAATAGGGATGATTTTTTGGTAAGGCAGTTTTAAGCCCAGAATGTAACACTAAAGGAAATAAGCAGTAATAGGCAACCTGATTACTGAACTTTTACTGGGATAATTAAAATATGTGGAGTTTCTTAAGATCTCATGAGGACATCACAGATGAAAGGAGGGGTGATCTGGCTGTGTGAAACGTTTGTCTAGAATTCAAAAAAGCACATTTGGTTCAAGGTCTTCTTAAACACCTAACTATTGGCATTGATATTTGGCAGTTCAACAAGTCATGTCCAAAGTATTTTGCAGATACAAGGAAGAAGAAAACTCGGTAGTGTAATTTAGGGGAGTCTAATTAGTTGCTATGGGATATAGGGAATTAAACTATTTTTAAGGGAAATCTGGAAAGATCTCTGTACTGTGAAGCTTATCATATTATGAATTCTGGGTTGTCCATTTAGTCTAAAACTAGAGTCAGTATAATGTCAAAAATATACTCTCGGAAATCTTATTAATGACAACTAAAAAAAAAATTGAATGCATTTCTCTATAATTTTCAGTGTTTCTAGGAAATTTTAAGTGGGCATAGAACTGTAAGGATTTTACTTTCAGCAGTGTAACCTTTTGTAGTATCTTTCATATTAAACATTTTCAAGTGGGTTTTTAAAAGTGCTGTTATGCTTTGCATGGTTCTGTACCATATGTTTTGTATTTAATTCTTTGAATGACCACTGAAGTGCAGCCAACTTTGGGTGAATGTGGCAACTGTTAACTAGCGCTTAGCAACACTGCACAATAATCAAGACGGGAAGTGAAGAAGAATACCATGTCTAATTGAAACTACAGGGGGCATTTAGCTAGGTAGGATGTAATTAACAAAACCTGGAGCTTGGGCATGATATTAAGGCATCACATCTTTACTCTTGTAAAACGGATTGTGGAATCATTAATGTAAAAAACACTTCAGATTTTTGGTTTTATACATCAGATGGATGGCCTCTTTGAGATGTATATGTGTTGCCTATTCTTGCATAATCATTTCTCGCACATAATGCAGAAGACACATTTTCCTTTGCTTCTAAAACAGAATCGTGAAAAGGAAGGCTGTTGAGGAGACTGACAAATGAAGGAGTAATAAGCCTTGACATTTTGACAATGATGTCTTTTAGAGAATTAGTCCTGTGAACTAGAGTTCATTAGATATAGTAAGTGATTAAGATATCTCTGATATTCTCAAACAGATTACAGTGGCAGTCATAAAACAACACTAAATTTTTACAATTAATGTGGTGTTGTTTTCTCTAAGAATAACTGACTTTCCTCAAATCCTGTCCTGTCATGACATTCCTTAAAGTGTTGTGAAAAGTGTTGCTTGAAGGAATATTTGTTCAAAATACTTTTGCCTAACATGGTTTCAATTTCACTTCCTAAAAATCCCAAACCTGATCATTTTGTTTCGTGCTGTATTCTGCGTGGAGATATATTCATGGACCAATTTTATGTCTTTTATATCCCAAACATATCTTGTTTCTAAGAACTCTGAAAATATCCTCATATAATAAGGAGATAACTAGTAAATGAACTTTCAGTGAGTCATTACAGAAGCTCATTTGCAACTCTGAGCATGGCTGGTATAGCCCCTGTTAATGGATTCGAACTTGCAGGTAGGTAGTGAAAATGACCCAAAAATAAGGAGCCATGCTGTGAAGGTGCTTATGGTGGTGAACTATCCAGTAGCATTAGGCTCTTAATATTTTAATAGAACAATTAATGCTTTTATAATGCAAAAGAAAAAATGCAGAATATCTGTTGGAGGAACTTGTAGATGAGAGAAATTTGGAGCAGTGGTTATTCACAATGGGAACAGCCAAATCTTGTACCCTGCTGTGGTTGGCTTTGACGTATCAAATGGAAGTATGGAGCTCCTTATAGAAATGGTGCTAAAATTTAATTATTTTTTATTTGAGTGACTCCTGAAGCCATGTCAGGTGACTTCTATTGCCTCACTCTGTCACATGGTAATGTCACAGGTTCTGTGAAATTCTTTTGGGACATGAGATGCCGTAGAGAATTGTGTAAATGACTATTTTCATTGAGGTGTATTTAATGTAATTCTCATTGGGTTAGCGTTTTAAGTTCCGTGGCACTTCAGAGGTTTAACTAAAAATAAACGTATACCTGATCTGAAGACCTCACAGCACATATTGTCAAATGCTTTGGTTAATTTCCATTTAACTTTTTTTCATTGCAGTTATATTGCAGTAACTAATAAAATTTTCATAAAATATAAAAGATGTGAAGAACTGTATGTTGTGACATAAAATCACCAGAAGAATAAGATGGCAGGGAGCAGCCTGAGTCAGTCTGACAAGATCTGATAGAAACCTTCAATTAATATTCCCCATGCAAGGTTTTAGACAGGTTATTCTGAGGTAGTTTTTCAAACCGATGGAGCTATGAACAGCAAAACAGTGTGGGCAGACTTAAGATACTGTTACTTAAGAGATTACCAGACATCTGTTGTAGTGGTTCTATGAACAAGCCTGGAGTGACTAGATTTTTATAAAATGCAGTGCAAAGATCCTCTTGTTCTCTCACTCCTATCTCCATCGTAGTCTGTAATTAGCTCTATTCAAGACTGTTGATGTGATCTGAGCAGAGCAGTTTGAGGCAAGTGAAGAATTTAGTTACTGAATGTAATTGTGGTCTGAAATGCACTCTATTAATACTGTTCTTTTTTTTTTTCTTTCTTTCTTTCTTTCTTTCTTTTTTAAATGAAGACTCATCTGTGCATCTCAACAAAAGTAATAGGACTTCCCTGGAACGTACAGTGGGAAGTTGTTAAGGTTAGTTAGGTGGCTGACTATTTTAAACTGATATATTTAGGGTGGCAAATCCAATTGAACATTTTGCTAGTACCTCTGTGGTTTTGTACTGAATTCTGCTGCATCTGCCTCCGCAGCACCAATTTCTCTGGAATTTGGAGTGTACATCACTGAAATTTCAGAGAAATCAGTAACCTTCTTTGGAAGACAGTTTAGGCTATTGTTTTTCTCTAGAACCATAAAGCATTTAAATTTGGCTTCATAAAGAGGTATTAGTGTGCTTATGAAAAGTTTTGCCTCTAATGTTCTGCATATTTGAGAGATATTAGGCTTCCCCTCCCCTTTCTTTTATAATGCCACCTCCAACTTTGAAACTTGCTTTCTTGTAGAGTCTCAGGTCTCTAGACATAAAGAAACCTAAGGAGACCTTTTCTGGGAGTTTGATAGTTAAATTATGCTTTTAGTTTGGTGGGATTTTTTTTCCCTGCTAATACCAGCTGTCTCTTAAAAGATAGAGATAGTTCATACGCAATTATAATGCCAATGCACATTGAGACTACGCATTCTCTGAGTTGCGTGGTCCCTTCCTTGTTGTGTTATCAGTTGAGGGAAATCAGTACAGTGTTTGGAAGTTGTTGTGTGCCTGATCCTTCACAGTCTTCCTAGTAAAGGGGAAATGTCCACTTCTTGAAAACTGAAATGAGGCACAGAATCCTTGGCTTGGTGAGATCTGAGCTCTTTGGAGCTTCCTCCATCGTACCCGCTTCAGAGGCTGTTGGTAGCGGTAAGGAAGAGCAGTTGCCAATAGCTGAGTTCAGCTGTTTCCGATGCTGAAAGGAATCTGGGCAACCACCTCTTTACACCGCAGTCACTGGTGAAATAGGGACGTTCACAGCAGAGTTTTATAAGCATTACTGTTGCCTACCCGTGTTACTGATGTCTCAGGATGAAGAGCATATGTGGCAAAATGTTGTCTTGATGGCCGTCAGTTTGGGATTTGCAGAGAGCCAAGTGTTCCATTCCCTGTCCTGAGCCTTGTGGCCCTCCACTGCTCAGATAGTACTTCATTGCTATTAGTTCTCAGTTTACTATCTCCTTGGTGATAAGGTGTTGGTTGTAATACGGTGTTTCGCAGTGTACGATTGCATCTCAGGCTTGCTATTCAGGAGATCGTGCCGTCTACTTTTACTGTTTTTGTTCCTGCCTCACTGACCACCTCCATGTGCCTTGTCAGGAAGCCCCCTGAATTCTGTGTGCCTTTAGAGCTTTAGGTGGCTTTATTCTTCTGTCCTTTCATGCTTTCAGTCCTTTTTGAGAACAGCTGTTTCATAAAGGAAGCTTAATCTTGTAATTTCTTTAAACCACTTACATGGAATCAAATTCTTCGTCCAATGAGGTGATTCCTTTGAGAAGACTGGGAATTAGGTTTTGATTTTTACAGCTACAATGCCCTTCACTGCATCAAGAAAAGGGAAACAGCTTCCTGCCAATCATGTTGTGTGTGACATTAAGAACATTAAGAAAAATGCTTTCAAAAATGTATTTGTATAGATGAAATGTTAAGATGCTGTTGTTACTTTTTCTAATCTTAATCTCTTGGAGGGAAATTCTGGCTGTTAGAACAGTGAGAAATTAGGTGGATTAGTTAAGTAGTCAGTACCAGCTCACAGAGGAGAAAACCCAAGGCGAGAGAAAGGGCAAAGGCATCCAAGAAGACTTTAATGCCTTGGATAGAGGCACACAGAACTACCAACGGGGTATTTAAAGGCAGAATTTCAGAGTAAAAAAAAAAAAAAAAAATAAAAATGCATATCCTTACAGTCCCAGTAGTTTCAGCAAATTGTGGAGGTTAGCTCTTGCCAAATTAATATTTTTTCTTATTAGGAGAGTCAGCTCTCAGTTTCCAAGCCTCTCGAGGAGGGGGAAGATGGCTTGCCTGCCAGATTGTTAGTTCATCTTCTTCTTCCAGGTCCACAATCATGATTTTAGCAGATGTGGGAGGTAAGCTGGATTTCAAGGGCATCAAGATTAAAACATTAGCTGTCGCAAGCTTTTGTGTCAAGAGCTATGGAATCTTAACTACTGAAACAGCAGGACATCTAATCATACAGGGTTTTTTTGTTTTGTAGCATTAACTTAGTAATACCCTTCTTACTATGTGCCTGAGAGTGTTTTGGGTGCTGCATGGAAAATGCATAACCAGTTGCATCCTACAGCTTAGAGGACTTCTGGAGACTTGACAAACCAGGGAGGATAGTATGTGTGTGTACATATATATATGAAAGAGAAAAGGACATGAATTAGAAATGTTGGGGTCTAACATCATAACGGGTCATAGGATTCTTTTTCTTTAATGATTGCATGGCTGAGATGTCTTATGCTGGTCTGAACTCTAACATTGTATTCATGGTTTGACCTCACATGCATATATGACTAGACAAGGAGTTCTTAGCGTGTATTAGATGTGCCACTAGTAATGTTATTTAAAACAGTGTGCCTCAGAAGCTCTTAAACAAAAGCCACCACCGAAAAAACACTTTAATTTTGAACAGGAGATGTGATCTTGTGCAGAAAAGCCTGAGAGAAAAGCAAACAAACAAAAAAACATTCTCCTGGCTGCTGTCAGCTATCATAATGAAGAGTGCTTGCTTGCTGACTGTCTGGCATGGTTGTTTTATTGAGAGATTTTGGGTGCCTGATGGCTGTGCAGATGGATGCTCAATTTTCATCTGCAGCACAGCTGGCTGGCTTTCTGTCAGGCCTGGCTTTGGGGTGATTGCAGTTGTGATGGGGATTTGGTGTAGAAAGAGGGAGGCTGTGCTTGTGATAGGGGTTAAGCACTCCCCTACACAGTGCAGTGTAGGTTTTCAGCTCCATTTGCTGTCACTGTAGTAAATCCATTTCTGATTATGTGCTAAGGCCAGACAGATTA
The DNA here is from genome assembly GCA_013398915.1 of Dromas ardeola. Lineage (NCBI taxonomy): Eukaryota > Metazoa > Chordata > Aves > Charadriiformes > Dromadidae > Dromas > Dromas ardeola. Next base: position 100,509 of record VYZM01009985.1, on the reverse strand, counting down.
ACTGCCAAGTTGAACTGGTGAAGTTGAGTGTGTATGTTGCCAGAGTTCCTCCTGCTGAAAAAGGCACATCTATATAACCTGTATGTTCAGAACATCTGAAAATTCATCCTAACGTTGTTGCTTTGATGTCTGTTCAAAGGGTGAAAAAAAGGTTTGCTTTTGATCACCGTGTTTAAAGGCTGCTGTCCCCGCAGCATAATAAATGAGAATTGGATCTGGGACTTACTTTCAGTAAAAGACAGTATTCTTCCAGATGCTTTTTAATTGAATTGTCCTGTGAAAATGGACTCAACTTTGAATTCAGTAACATGCGGTTCAGGATCTTAGGGCTGAAAAAGAGAGAGGAATGCAACAGATGCTGCATAGTTTTGATACTTGTGATGATACTGATATCTCTAAGCTTGTGTTCTCTCTTCTGATTCACCATATAAACAAGTACAGCATGAACCTCAATGTATAACCTTGACACATGACTGGATCTTTGCTTTGTAGTTGATGAGTAGTTTGTCCAAATTGCAAAAACTGCATATTGGGAAGCAGATAAAGTATTTGCATCAACAAAACATTTCATTTGCTTTGAGAAAAACTGTATTTTGTGCTGTGGACTTTTTATTTTTAAGAAACAGCCTTCAGTTCTTGTTTCGTTGTAGTCTGAGAATTACCTAGAACCTCACGTTTAAATTTGACAGGCTAATAAGTCAAAACTATTGATGCAGAGCAGCCGTGAACCAAAATACATCAGAACAGTGTTTTATTTTCACAGGATTTCCAGTGTGGCCTTGCCTTGAGCGTGAGGTTGGACTGGTTGACCTTCAGAGGTCCCTTCCAACCCGAATTATTCTGTGATTCTGTTGTTTGTTGTACAGTAGGGTAGTACAGAAAACATAAAGCTAAGCAGTACTGCCTATTGGTAAGACACAGCTTCTTGGAACAATCCATCTGGCCCAAAGGCTTTGCAAACATACTCAAGGAATAGGCTACTGACAGTATGAAATATTTTGATAACCTGCTTTCTGCTGTCATCTTTCTGGCTGTTTTTCTGCCTTGTGCTAGATATCCTTTCTGTATGTCATCAGAAATACGTGCTGATTGCACATCCAGTCACACACATCAATAGAGAGACACACTGAGTTCCATTACTGGCAGCTGTCTGCAGGTCTTGTCATGTTACTGGATGGCAACCCAGGAATGGTCTGGGGATTGAGGCATTGCTGGGCATATGTTAATGGGAAGGCTGCAAAGCTTGAGTGACTCTGTAAGAGGTTGTTTGGCCTCTCCGGGGTGGAAGATTGAGCATCAAAGGGTAATAATGATATCTGATGGACTGACTCTGATGCATTGTCTAAAATCAGTCATTCTAGATTAACGGTCATAATCAAACATTTCACTCTAAGGAAACTTAAAATAAGCCCAGTACTATTAATTGTAAACCTTTTCATGGCTAAAATAAAGCATGCATAAAAAGGAGGTACTTATTTATGTTATTTCAATCAATCATTTCTACTTATTACTTTGTTAATTGGTCAGGTTTGGGAACTGCGGTTCTCGATTATATGCCCTTGTGGATCTTTCTGATAACAGAGTTGTATGTGTGCCCATGTGTTTTATTTTTCTGGACATATCAATTCTTATCTGATGATTCAGTATGTGGGTTGCAGTTTCCCTCTAGCTGCCATGTTCTGGCTGAACATACTTCACACGTAGCAGAAAAACAGCCAAGTGTGGAAAGAAGGGGGTTGTGCTTTTTATTTCCGATTATGAAGAGGAATGGAGGCTGGATGACAACTTAGCTTTTCCTGCTCCAAATGATTATCTGAATAAAATGTGGGAAGTTGAGGTTTTGTAGAAAAACAGAGCAAGGGCTAAAGAAGAACTAGAAATTGGTAACTAGAGATTGGATGTTCTTTGAGAAACTCAATTTTACGAAGAAGTTCACTGGCAAGTTAACGAGGGCCAGCAAGCAGAACTGTTACATGATTCATAACTAATCCTTTGCCCCAAGGACAGAAAAGGAGTGGTTTTGAGGCCAATGCCTGTAAGGAGGCTGGCCTTGGGGTGAATTCATTAAAACAATTCTGTCCTCCCTGTTCCAAAGTGCAGCTCATGCTGAGAGGGACTGATAAATTTCTCATTAAAAAATGCTTGTTGAAAATGAGGTCTATTCTGGGTGTTGTCACAGTGCCTTTCTGATGTGGAATAAATCACATAAACTCTGTTTCAGCCAGTATGTGGAGATAAGAGAATACACTGGTGCATCTTCTTGTGTCCATACTGTCATTATGCGTGCCAGGAAAAACAGCCCCGAACTATGAATATACAGGGAGTAAATAGTTTAAGAGAAATGGCCTCTTTTGAAATGGGGTGATGTCAAACTGGTAAGTAAACAGTTAGCTGCAATGTCACAATATAGCCATATGAAGGATAATACTTAAATTGTATTTTTCTTTGTTTTGGAAATGAGGCTTGCAGTGATATATCTGCAGTCATTACTGGCTTGCCTATCCCTGATGTTTTGTAATTCCTTCTCTGTTTCTACAGCTAGACTTATTTTTACTCACCAGAGCTTTTAACTCGTGAACGCTGTTCTTTACCATTCTATTCCTCTTCCCATCCTTTCTTGGAGGGAAGCGCTATTATGATTTTAATAAGATTTTTGTATTCAGTTGATCTTTGGTTTCCATTTCTGCTACTACTGAATTACTTGCTATTGAGAAAACATGTTTTTGTAACTTTAGCTTAAGCTTACTACATCTGACCGGAGCAGGTCAGAGGTAACTGAGGAACGTTCTTGTGTTCTGAACACGGATGAATGCTATTATGTTCCATGGCAAAAAAGACGGGGATTTGTTTGGACCACTTACAGATGGTTTATTTTCCTGGAGAATGGCTTAGTTCAAGGTAGAGAGTCAAGTTAAGCTTCATATAATAATAGATGGAGATAGAAGACCTAGCGTTCTAAACTAGCAGTTTGAGAGCTAGAGAATCCAAAGAAAATCTGTTGTGATTCTTTTTTTTTCTTTTCTTAGAGAGAGATCCTGGAAAACAGGCTCCTCAGACTTCGCTTCAGAGGGAGATTTGGGGTAAACTTGTGTCCTTTTACACTTCGACCAAAAAATGTGCAATGTGTCTGGGAATTCTACCTTGGTCAAGGAATATGTAAGTTTCTTTGGTCACTAAGGAAAAGCAGGATGGCATACTTGAGGGGAAAAGGAAACAACCTTTCTTTCCCCTCTTATGTGGTTCTCTCTTATTGTGGCAGAGCAGTGTAAAGAACATACATTTGTGAATGTAAGAGAAAAAGCCTCTTCTAAAACTATGGTGCTTATGCAAAATTACAATGTAGGTTTTTTCCCATATGATGGATAATGTACTAGCACATAAAGAGTATGGGGGCTTCTGTTGCCATGGTATATTTCACACCATTTACACTGATGTTCAAAAGAAACAAAACTGTCACAGTCCATAATTCATCTAATATGCTATAACCAAATTACTAATGTACATTAGAGAAAAATTGTAGGGTTTTTTGTGTCTTATTTAGCCAAGTTCTGAATGCGTTAGAAAAACGGGTATATTCATTCCTGAATAACTCTGGGATTACTATGATTGTCTGACTGATCAGAGAGACTGCTTTCAGTAAAGAATTGAATTTCAGCGACAGGGCTCTCGCTAAGATGTGAAGAGGCAAGGAAAAACAGTTGTAAAAATGACGATGTTGGCCATGAATTTATGTAAATAACAACTGGCTTTCATTTGAATGCTCAGGATGATATACAGTGTGGACTTGGGTCTGCAGAAGATCTGGTTTTACTTCTGAATTCTGCCACTGAAAGAAGACACACTGCTTCTCCGCGCCTCAGTTTCCCTATCTCTAAAACGAGGAGGGTGGTGGTCCTGGGAGTTTTTTTAAGAACTATATTACAGTAATGACTAGCTGTTATGGTCTTCTGTGGCTGAGCCTGGAGGGTCCTTAGTTCAAATCTCCTGTCAGGACCTTGGGCTGCTGAGCGTCAGGCTTCTCTCAGTAAGCTCTGGACATCATAGACCAAATTGTGTTCCTGGCATACATACAAACAGTTATTAATCTGGCTTTTGCGTTCAAACCTTCTGTTTAATTTCAATTAATTAATTGAATTTAAACGCCCCTGTCTCCGGTTTCCCTGCGAGATCTGGTTGCCGTGTGCGGAGAGCCAGGGCAGTGTCTCCACCAAGATGCTTTGTGGTGAAATGGATTGGAAAGTCCAAGGCCTTTCGTCCGCAGAGCAGCGGGGGCTCTGTTTACCCACCGTAGTGGTGCTAACCAGCATCTGTGTTGGTATTAAAGGAGTATATGAAATACCCAGTGAAAATAGGCTAGGCTGCGATTTGCAGAAGGTCTTCAGCTGGCTAAAGCAAGCGGTAGTTGAGGAGGGAGTAAATAAAGCATTTGCAGGCCACATGCTGTCACAGCCTTTCCCCTCCCCCCATGCCCCCTCATTTTTTTTTTTTATTTGGCCATATGTTTTAGTAGTCTAAGTATGTGTCAGTGGTAATCCAGGCTCCACGCTTTTTAAAGGGTGATTACCCAGTTTGTTGCCGAAGTGAGACTTTTTCTTTCCCATTTAATTTTTGTGAGGGTCATAATTGTAAACCTTTTTTTTTAAAAAAAATAAAAATAAAAATAAAAAAATTGCAGATTACTCTTTGTAACTAAATTTAACTGCATCTCATTTTGTGGCCTGCTGGCCTGTTTGTATGATAGGGGATCCAACAAACCTGTTTTGTTCTCGGGATGCTAATCTGAATTTCAGAGCCTCTGTCCTTCACACCCCCCCAGCTCTCCGCTCCCCTCCCCCTGCTTTCCATGGACAGACACATCAGGTCTCTCTCCCCACTTCCACCCCCCTTCTCCCCTTCTTTCCTCCCCTGCCACAGCAGAACAGTAAATGTTGATTATCTTTTCCCACTCATCCCTTACTCAGAGTAGCTGATTCTGGCTTAGGGTGGTTATGTACTAGAGAATTAATGCTCGGAATATTCAAATGATTTGTAAATCTGCTGGTCCGTTCGTTACATTAAAGATACCATAGCCGCCCTTGGGGATTAAATTTTATGGATTTTTATAGGTTGAAGCAGGTACAGGGTTTTTGATGACTTTTAAAAAAAGGTCACCTCTCTTGTCAGGGTGTGATCAGGGTCATGTCAGTTTTATATAAAACAGTTGCGAGGAATTGTCCTCCTTGGGGAGTCATTTCTCAGGTCTCTGGTGAACCTTGGCCAAACATGGATGGCTACTGACCAGCATTGGACCCCTGCCTGGAACCCGCCTTCATGGTAGCTCTCATGGCATGGTTACAGTTAGTCACCTTCTTGCCTAAAAAAAGGACAAGTGGCTAGTGGGCACGCAGAAACACGTTGTCATTGAACAGAATAAACCCTCATACATGTTACTTAAAAAATAAACAAACCCACATACTGGTTTAGTAGATTGAAATGTATGTGTGTCGAGGAGGAGGGGAATAACACATAGGAAAAGATTTATGCCTTCCTTTGGGCTGTTGCTTGGTAACAGAAAATGCCTCTTAAGCCTATTTTTGGAGAGGGGAGGGGTGAAACTTGATTCAGTGACCATCTGTCCCGAGCTGGTTGATTTCCTGTTGAGCTCTCCTTTGTTTCTGTCAAACAATTGATTGTTACCCTTTACAAATAAGAATACTGTTGGTGACATTGCCCTGAATCAGCAGGTTGGCTTGTGGCAACCACGAAACAGACCTATTAATTTTAATTTATTTACATTTTTTTTTTTAATGTTTAGTGAGTTTTGGTGGTTCTGAGGCCACTAACTGGTTTTGTTGGGGTTTATTTATCTGTGTTGGGATTTTGTTTTGGGGTGGTTTTTTTTTCCTCTTGGGGAATGCCCATCAATGCAGCAGGCAAATGCAATAGATGTAATTGAAACATTTTTTTAAAGAGGATGTAATAATGTCCTTTTTAGTCTGAAATTGTTGGGGAAAAAGCAGCTATGGTTTTGGGCACGTTAAGCCTTCTGGCGGTGGGGGGGAGCAGAAGTTAATTGAAGTCACTGTTGAAGAAATCCCCACTGTTTCTGTGAAAACAAAACCCAGATTCTTAATTGCAAGTGGAACATTTGCTATTGTTCTTGCGTAATTGTCAGAAAATCATTCTCTGTTTGAGTACTTCCCGATGTTTGCTTAGTAGTAGGGTGCTGGATAGATTTGAACTCCGATTAGATTATTTTAAAGTCATCTGCTTTATTTATATTGCAGAAGCCTATATTTTTCCTTTAGTTTTATGCATGCAGGGTACAAGGTGCATGCACATGCAAATATGGCTGTGTCCTCTGTCGTTTGTTAAGCTGCCATTTGTTAAGCATTGCAATACTATGTCCTTCCCTGCCCTGAATTTCAGCATTCAGAGAAGAGGTTCATAGTTCCAGGTATCTGCTGCAGAAAAAGTAAGGGGGTGTGTGTGTAGAGGAGACAGGTAATATCCGCAAAAAGAGCGAGAACTCCCTCAATGCAATAGGACAATGATAGTCACTGTTATTTCCTTCAGTCAGTGAAACTCTTTCCTGGAGTATTTCCATGATGTTGTGTTACAGAAGAGGGCGAGAAAGGAAGAGTTTCAATACGAATGTCTTGGTACCTTACAGGTCTCTGCTTATTTGAGGTTAGCCTACTTATCACTCAGTAGATAATACTTGGAGGTAATTCACAAAAGTGACTTCACAGAGCGGAAGGTGTTAGAAAAGTTAATTTCCCTTTCTCTTCCATTTTTCCCACATGCTCTTCAGGTTGCTTTCCACAGGTAGAAGAGCTGTAGTCTGCAGCTTTTCAACGTGGTCCTGGGTGTTTGTCAGATTCAACTCTTTTTGAAGCTGGTGGCAAGGTGCCTACTGAACGTTGATACAGTGCGTGTTGGGTCAGGCATACTTGTGAGATTTCCTTACTTTCTTTCTTTTTAAAGTTGCACGTGGTAATTAAAAATCTGTGATTTGGAGCAATAAGGAAAGTTCATATCAAACCATGTGAATGAGCCTGTGTGACAGCACTGTGGCTTGCTGGTCAGTTAGCCCTTGCATCCTCCTTGTGGGTTGCCCATTTCCTCACCTCGCCCTCATCCTTTCCCCCTATTCTGTTGTTTGTTTGGCATACGCTGGGATCTAGCAGAGGAACAGATCCACTTGGAAAAAACCTTCTTTTTCCAGGTTACTTTTTAGATGGATCAATTCCTTGAGCCACTTTACCACTGAGTAACACGCTGAGCTTGACCAGTGCAGTGGAACATGTCGGGGTGGACGCAATCAGTACTGAGTAGAGTTTTTTTTTTTCTTTTTTAATCATTAATGCCAAGTATACAGTGAGGTGTTTTTAAACACGCATCCTCTGTCAGGTAGAGCAATCCTACTTTGGGATTAATTTGGAAATTTTGTAAACTGGATGGGTGTTTAGACATCACTTCTGTAGAATTAATTGAACATGCCTATGTGCTGCTTCTTGCCCTTTTTTTGGTAGAACGCAATAGGTACCACCAACATGCCTTTTGGTTATTTTCAGTCTATCTTGAAATTACACCGAGATCAAAAAAACCCCAGTATAAAACTAGTGACAACTAGGTTGATGTTTGGGGGCCAAGGAGTTTAAACTTAGCAATGAAGGAACTGTTCTGAACTGGTTTGAGAACTGATTCAGGTTTTTTCTTCTTCCTGTGGAACTGAGTTTCAGTGAGGGGAAAAAAATAAATAAATTTAAGAACTTGGGAATTTTATTTTAGGCTTGAAAAACTCTCTTCTAGATATTTGGAACGCAGTTTTGTCTCTGGCATAGAAAAATCGATGAGTGGTTGTTCTGATACAGTTTTTTGCTGTTCTCTTAGAAGAGCATTACTAAGCTGTATAGCTCAAATTGTAGCAAACTGACAAAAAGCCCAGTTCTCCCAGCATCTGGTGGGAGCAGTTGCATCCATGCCCTATGCAGATGACAGAGCAGTTGGAATACAGGCCCGCACTTATCTTCGTGCTTTCTCGGGTTAGGTCATACTGCACTTCTCCCACTAAAACAGATCTGATGTGTCCTTTGTTCCCAGGTAAAAACAGCAATGGATCTGCCAGTCTGAAGGCCTGTGGCTTACCTTACATACAGGAGGGCAGTAATTCTAGAAAGGGAAGTAGGTAGAAGACTGGCATCTGCTTGCATTCACCCTCTCATGTTGCTGTTGCAAGGATGGAATTATTTATGTGTATTTTTTTGTCTTCTCCTGAACGTGGTCAACAAGCGTCTGAGCAATGCTATTCAATGTCAGGGTGTTCTGTGGGGGTTTTCTTTCGGGAGGGGGAGCAGAGAGGTAGGGTCATGATCAGCTGCTTTTCAGTACCGGGTGAGTTCATGTGCGCTCCTCACGTATGTCATTGTTACAGTGCCCCTATTGCAGCTCTGACTCAGCCTCCATTTACAGAGCTGATAGCGATGCTGTCCTTAATACAAGTTGGAGAAATCTTCCTCACCTGTGATAAAAAGGCCTGTTTGTGGTTTGCGGGAGAGAGTTTGGATGCTGTAGCAATGACTTCCTGCTATAAGAAGAATGGTGCTACCCTTTCCTCCCCAGCTCCAAACCCATGTGCATCAAAGGTGAAAGGGCCAAGGTTCCCTTATCCTAGGAAGGTACATATGGCTGTCAGTACCACTGATAGGCTTTCCAGAGAGGAAGCAACAGAACAAAGGTTTTTAGGGAGCCTTTTGTTTCCGAGAAGTGGTTTTCTGATGAAGCTTAACTTTGGAAAGAAAAGCCACGTGTCCTCAATGGAGATATGTGGCCAACTACTTCATAGTCCATCATAGCCCTCTTCTGTGCTAGAAGCTATCGCCCAGGTAAACGCTTGCCTTTAGAAGATGTCCTGGCCTTGTACATGCTGGACTATGCTTATCCTCCCGTCTTTGCTTTACATTGACTTGGCTACTGACCGAGCTGCTCCACTTAGACCACTTCTGGCAGCTTTATTTCTTTTTAACTCTCTGAAAGTGCGTTGTAGGAGAACAGCTGTCATGATCAGTTCTGCCCTGTAGTTTTCTGGTCATCTAACGTGCCTCTTGGGCGATAGCTGTGAGTGGTGGGACTGTTTAGTAGTTGGCAGCAGTCTCCCTAAGAGACTGAAATTTCTGGGACTGCTTGTAACTGCTGCTTTTGTCAGTTTTTCATCTTTTACAGTGAGGGAGTGGGATCCATGGAGAAGCTTCATGGGGGTTAGATGAAATCAACTGATTTAAATTAACTTCAGTTGCTTTTCTACTTCTTCACAGTAGAGTCATTCTGGGAGGCAGTCTGCCTTCTTCCTTGCTAGAGGAGCCTTTTCAAGGGCTTGCCAAGTAGTGGCAAGCAAGCTGACCCTGCTCAAGGCTACACCAGGCCAGGCAGAAACAGTGTGTGTGATACTAGTCTGAAAGTATGAAGCAACATGTGACAGATTAGACAGAAGCTTGGAAAGAAATAGGCTTTCTGGTGATTTATGCAAATTTATACCTGGCTTTAATAATATGATTCTGAAAACGGTTTGTATGCTAAAGAAATGAATTTAAATATTTTAGGAAGCTTTCTCTTTTTTTTTTTTTTTCTTCTTAGAATTTATGGTTTCCTCTGAAATCCTTTTCTTGTACAATCTGTTTTGTGATTGTGCCTGGTTTGCCTTGTCTCCTCAGAGAACTGAGGGACAGATTGACCTGGAAATTGGACTTCTGAAGCCTAAGCTAATGTCTCGAAACCTGAGGTGTCCTTCCTCCTGCATATGGCTGGGTAAAACGTGCTCTTTTATAACCTGCTGGCCCATTGCTGTTGTGGATGTGCTTACCATTGTAGAGATGAGCCTGTTTCTGGACACCCGATTGCACTCAGGAGTGGGGAATAGCAGCTCCTTTCTATATGTATCTACAAAATGTGTGAATGGATAATGCAAGAAGGGTTCTTCCATACCTAATGACTAATTGGAGTTAATTTAGATTATTTTTTTTTATTTAACTTGGAAGTTGCAGTTGCCTGGAGAAAGACTGCTGGTTTGCCCCATGAGCAGATGAACCAATCTTGTACAGTGGGCTTTGAGGGTGTAACTTTGGTGTTTATTAGTGACGTTTAACATGATCCTGACATTCGTATAGTGCAGTGTGAAAAAGAGAATCTGCACTATTGTGTGTAAAATGGGTGTTGCCACTGTGTGGTACTGCTTTATATGTGTGTGTAAATGACTGCAAATAAACGGAGGTAGTAACTCTTACATGTATCAATGATATCCTGAAATGGTAATTTCTGTGAATGGAAAAGAAATACCTTATCTGTTGGAACAGAAGTGAGTGAATGTAAGGCAAGGTAAGACCAATGTCTCTGAACTACTGTTACCATCTTGGCTTTTTGCTACAAAGATTTCTGTCATCACATTTGTGTCCAAGTAGGCCACAATTTCTACATTTTTTTTTTTTTCACTGAGCAAAAATGTGTTCCTTCCCCTCTCTCTTTCTCACTCTCCAACACTAGTATGCTTTATCGTTGTATCTAGGAAGTTGATCGGGCTTTTAGAGAAAACTTAGTTCTGATTAATCCACAGATGTTTTGGTTGGCTATATTGCCGTGCATTTGTAGTTTGTAGTTGACTGCAGAATTTGTGGGTGAGAATAGCTGACTTTCTCTAGCTTTCTGGACAGACCTGGTTTGTACCTGGGGGGAGGAAACTGGATGTAAAGCTGTATGTATAAAGTTCAAGGAGCATTTAGGTGTTCTAGGGGTTGGGTCTAACATAATCCAGATGGTTGAGTTTCTTGCTCATTTTTCCAACGCTTTTGCCTGGAGCTTTCTTTTTTTTTTTTTTTCAGATAGCAGCAAAGAGCAAGGGGATGGACCTGGAATTAAGCTGGCTAAAGCCAGCGGTTGAGAGATCTTTGTTCTGTTCTGTCTTGCCCACAAGCTTCCCAACAGACCTCGGTGGGGGTGGGAGCATGGATCTCAATTCTTTATTATCTTTATTTTCTTTTCCCCCCTCCGTGAGTAAAATGGAAATATAGTGTTACTTAAATGAGCAGCTAAATTCCTCTTAGTGTTGGTGTTGAATTGACATACCCCGTAAAGCCCGTAAATAAACTCTGGGCTTACAGAAATGTCCTGTGTGGGTATGCTGGCTTTTTATTTTTCTTGCAGTACGCTTGTTAAAGGTGAATTATCTTTTAAGTCCGAGGAAAGCAGCTCTTCATTTTACTCTTGGAATGTGACTTATTAGTGATATCCAGAGGGGTCAGCGGCATAAATAATGTTTGTTTCGAGGCTTGTTGGGTGCAAAGGGGGTGTGTGTGTGTTTCACAGTGAAGAGAGCTGTTTTGTTTGGTGTGGCTAATCAGGAGTGAGGCTGGAATTGCTCATAGCTGTCATTCGGGTTTTGTTTCAAAGTCCAAGGACCTACTGGGAAAAACAAAAAGCTAATGAAAGCTGACTGTATTTCAGCCCAAACCCTGTGGAATCCAAAATGATGTCCTGACACTCCGTGTATTCTTATTCTCCTGCATTCCCATGGTTACTAAGGTAACAGATTTTTAGAGGCTTTACGTCTTCATTGTCAAGTATTTGCTACACTTATTGTTGCTGTTTGCAGATTAGGGCAATTTAAACAATGCCTTTTGAAATGGGGACCAAAAAATACAAAAAGAAATATAGTAGAAATGGATGTAATGAATCAATTACCCTCTCTTGTTTAAATTTTCAGTGCTACTTCTCAGAAGCTACACACAAAACGTCATACTGGTTTAGCGTAGGGATTTTGGGCATGGAGAAATGCTTTTTTTAAGGCGTGTTCATTACAGGACTCTTTGAATACAGATGTGAAGAGTACCACATGTGACTTAGTGCCTTTTCCAACCAACAGAATTGTTGTGAAGAAACTTAAGTTCATATTTGCATCAGGGTGTTGCTTCTCCTCTTATAGTACATCTAAGACAGTTACCTGAATCTTGTAAGCTGTGTTACTTTCGCATTAACTGCGTGTGTGAAATCATACTTTAAAAATTAAGCAGCCAGGGAAAAACAGGGAAATACTTTTTTTTTTTTAAAAATGTTCAACTACCTGCAGAACTTTATAGCCAAACATTCTTTGTTGATGCTTCTCTGTGTCCATTTAGCTCAAGCAGAAGTACGCTTGTTCACATTTTCTCTGGAAAGCTGGATTGTGGCAGAGATGGTCAGGCTTGTAAACGTATCTCCCAAGATGATGACTTTTTAAGTTCATTTAGTTTCTGCTTCATTCTTGAAAGTTTGTGCATTGCTGCAGCAAACATCTTCTGCATCTGTGGTAGAAGAGCTGTTTTTTAAAAAAGTTGGTGCAAATGTTGACTCCTGAAACTTGTGAGGACTTCATATCACACGGATTTGTGGGTTGACTGTTAGGTGAGTAATTTTAAACTTCTTGGGTCGTAGTTTTCTTTCTGTAAAATACGGATAATGCCCAGATACGAGTTTGGAAGGAAAACTATAGATCTCAATCTGTGTGTGTGAAGTACTACGGGAGGTTTCGATGCTGTGTATATAAGATTACATGCTCAGATCACGACATGCAAAAGATAAAGTTGGAACTCCTTCTATTCGTGATTTCCCAGTGTTTCAGTTAAGGTACTGTTTTATTTTTATTATTATTAAACTATTAAAACTATTTAATCATATATGTGCTTTAATCAAAAAACATAGAATTCACTCCACTCATACGCAGCCAACTAGTGCTATGATTGTATATTTATAACATAGTTTAAATAATTGCTCTTTTTGTTAAAAGGATGAAGTTTAAGTCTTTATTGTTTCATTGGTGTTTTTCAGTATGGTTTCTTTTCTCCGCTCCCTTTGCCTCCTAAATGGTTTTTTGCTCTTTGCCTGCTGCAGTTTAAAGCATTTAAAGCATCAGTGTTTGTTAGCGCCTTGCTGTAAAGCTGCTTATGGCTGATGTTGCTAGAAAGATAGTATGAACAGAGTTGGAAGAGGCAGGGGGAACTCTAACGCTGTTGTTAAAGCTCTTTTTAGATTAAAAAATATTACTTCAAACATATTAAATCCTTCACATTTCTGATCTTTCGCATTGCTAGTAACTGAGTTTGTGTCTTTTCATTTAACAAACTGAGCTGCTTATTATATATTCATGTATGCAACCTGTGCTTATCTTTAATTCTGTAGCTAGCAGTAGCGTTTCTGACCCTGCATTAAAAGCCCTTGTTTAAGTTTTGTTAAAACAAAATCTCTTTTCAAACTGTATGACCTACATGCCAGAATTTCAGAATAAGTAATCCTACAAGGTAATTTTCTAGGAACAAGCAACACTTTTCCTGTGACTGAAACAGTGTTTTTCATTTGCTGTCTCTTCTCCCTTTATAATAAAGCTGTGTCAGAGTAATCACCTGAAAGATTAGAGTTGCTGTGAGACTGAATGTGCGAAGTGGGTTTGGGATTGAGTTTGGATGCAGTTTGTTTGGTAGCTTTCCATGCTGCCATCTTGGACATCGCAGCTGTTTTAATGCTGACTGTTGTGCACAGTCTGACGCAGAACGTATGCAGCTGAGGGATGGTATATAATGAGTCCTTTTTGCCTGGCAGAACTGTTTCTAGTTGAGAAGAATCCTACCAGACTGGGGAAGATACAGGTACTGTTCTCTCTGTGTGTCGTTGACGTGAGTCCGTTGCTGTGTATTCTGGAGCTCTTTAGTGGACAAACCCATGCGGTGGCACTAGCGGTGGGTGAGATCCCCACGCTGCTGAAATAAATCACCACCACCGTCCACGCTGTCTTCATCTAGGCAAGACTCTCACTCTGAAAGTATGCCCTTAGATTACATTTTTTTATAAAGACAAGTTGTATAAAACAACATTCTTGCTGCTTTACTTGAGCCTAAATATAGTTTCTTTGGAAGCATGAGCTGGAGAGGGCCTGTTGAGTCCCGGTTTATTACAGCTTTGCAGGTGTTGCTGGCGGTGGTTTGTGCTTAGCTAGGGATAAAGTAGTTACCCATGTTTGGTTACAACCATCACTACCTCCAATATCAGCAAGAGGTAACTTTCTTGAGGTAGACGAGACTTAGGAGGCTATTGTGCAGATACTCTTAAGTAGGGAGCAGATTACCCCAGAAAAAGGGAGGTGACAGATGGGTGGCTGACACCAGAAGGGTGAAGCCAAATGCAGATGTAATTATTCCCTGCAACGAAGGACAGAAGGTGCTTGACATGCACCTCTCACAAATTATCGTTTTGAAGTGTTTGTAGGAAAGCCTTTAATTTGATTAGGTCATTTTCTTAATAGTTCTACACTTGCGGTTGTTACATTGTGCTGGACGAAGGTGTGATTTGACATCAAAATGTCTGTGAACATTTAGCTTTTATGATAAGCTGTTTGTAATAAGAATTAAGTCTTTCTGGTAAATATAAAAGGCTGAATGAAGGAATGCATATGTATGTATGGAAACATGTGTACTTCTGTGAGATTCCAGAAAGGATGGTCATCTTCCTTGCATCTCATTTGAAGGTACGTACAGTGCAGAAGAGAAGGTATGCAACTCAAAAAAAATTTATGTTGTGCACCACAGAATTAGAATAGTTTATGAAAATTTTAATCTTTGTTTTCATGATTTTTTTTAAACTTGCTTAAACCTGTTGTCACACTTGCAGGGCTTCTTTTACTTAAAGTGCCTGAAAGTTTGACAATAAGAGGGGAAAACAAATTCTTTATATCTTGTGAAGCTTTTGAGATCCAAAGCTACTAGTATTCAACATGTGGCAGTTGTAAGCTTACTAGGAGCACTTGTAAATTCCTTAGTTGGGGGGGAGGGGGAGAAGTCACCAAAGCGTTAAGATTTTAAGGACAGACTTGAATGCAGAAGGGTCCGCAAGAACTTGCTTTTTAAAAAAAAAAATAGAAAATTCATACTGCTGTTCTACAAACTTGGAATAACCATTGAAAGTTAATGTGGCAGGAGACTGTAGTAACCCCTGTCAGAATTTTTCCATTCTGTAATAAATACCTTCCTTCCCTGCTGGAGAAGGGGTGAACATTCACCCATCTCCGGTGCACAGACCCCCTCAGTGGAGACGTGAGGCGACTTTCACCGTGGGGAGTGGGGAGGATGTCTGGGTGCTTTGTGTATGCTCTGGCATTCCAAATATAATATAAAAGCATTTGTGTGTCCCTCAAGGGATCCTTGCACTTTGCAAATGAAAACCAACCTTCCTCCTTCACTCCTCTGCTCCTCCATCCAAAAGGCAGGAGCAAATCTTAAACAAAAATGGATTTTTTTTTAACCCATTTTTTTCTTCAATTCTACCTCTTTTGGATTTTTTAAGCAAGTTTTTTATATTTAACAGTAGACTTCATTTTTTTTCCTTTTTTTTTGTTGTTTAACAGTAACTTTATGTTCTAATCAAACTGCATTATGATTGCTCATCAGGAAGAGGAAATAAATGGAGAACTGCGGAACTGGAAGCACAGAACTGTAATAGAACCAGAATTAGCAGCTGTTTCTTACTGCACCTCAGTGGGTACTTCAGGCTCGTGGGCTTAGGTCAACATGTCCAGGCAGATACTGTTTGTTTCACATCTGGGAAATACAAGCTTACCTGATGGTTTGTAATAACTATCAAAAAAAGAAAATGTCTAGTAACAGAGCGAAACTAATCTTCATAAAATTGGTGAGTATAGAGAACCTGTGTTTAAACAAATAAGAGTAGGTAAACAGTGAGTGTGTCCAGTTTAAATTAGGCTGACAAAAATACTGGGTTTATTTCTGGGAAAAAAAACAGGGAGTAGGGAAAAAGAAGCATATTTACCAATCAAATGCTACTTGAAAATATGTAAAGAGAAGCTGAGCAGTTAAAACTCCTTATTCCTTACTCCATCTTCCTGGATTTTTATTGTTGTATATGTAACCCTGTTTTGATTTGTTCTAGAGAGGAAGTTGGTAGGTAAAAGGTAGAGGGGATCCCATGGCTGAGGCTGAACTGTGAGTTTAAGCAGACCTCCCTGTGGCACATGAGCACCCTGTTTGAGGGTACCCAGCACACTTTTACCGCTTTCTTACCGTGCCGGCAGCAGGGGAGCCGCTGGGGCAGGTAGGGTCTTCTCTTGCTGTCCCTGCTCCCTTGTTTGGCATAGGGAGCTGGGCTTAGACTAAGGGTTTTGCTTGTTATGCTTGATTCTGCCATGTACGGAAACTAAAGAATTGTTATCTGAGGAGATTTCACTAGTTTTTATGAAATGTACGCTGCTCAACTTTTTGGAGAAAACATAGTTGCTGAGACCGAGATCCTATACGTTTACTTATGCTAGCTGTCAATGCAGCAGTGCTGCCTTGGGCCTTGTATGTAAATGCTCTTGAAACACAGCATAAGAAAGCATCCATTTATTATGTGGAAGTTACAGTCTGAATAAAAAACCCAACAATAATAGAAACCCTATTTTGCTTCACACAAATTCACAGCAAATCTTTTATGCAGTCAAGTGGAAGAGCTTTCCTTTATCTAGAAACCTATGGCTTGTGTTTAAAGCACGTGTGACCTTGCCATCCTAACTATTAGAGTATTTAATTTCAACAAGAGGCAAGGAGAATTGCTATGTTAGAAAAGGCAAATGTTATGTACGTGGCAAGCGTCTTGTAATATATTGCAGGTACCAGATAAGCTTCAGTAATACATATTTCATTAGGGCATGACACTGACTTTGACACAAAGTATTTTGGACTGGGAAATCCTGAGGACAGAATTCTTCACTTCTTCATGCTGCCCTGTTCTGCTCCTCAACTACATCTCTCTCACACTTTAAAATGGTGCCAGTGTCTTCTGTTAAGGTTCTCATTGCCTAGTTTATAAGCAACTACACACAATAACTGGCGGTTCAGCCAGTCACCTTTGGAAAAAGAATGAGAAAGGATCGTTATGCTGAAAATGGCTGTTTAAATAACAAACAAGTGAAAAGCTTCTTATTTCTGTTTGAGATTTTTCTTTGCTGAGCTTCAGCTTTTGATTTCATTCCATATTAGATTGATGGGTTGGGTAGTGCCCACAAGTATTCTAGGCATGGCTCTTGAAAGACACAATATCCATTTCTGTTTATGAAAGTTGCAATAAACCATATACCGGCATATTTAATACAGAGTCTAAGTGTGCTGGCTAGAGAGCTTGTTTGGCTTTTCTTTCCATATAGGAATTACTGGATTAGCCCACGTGGAATATTGCCTTTCTGTCAACTTCTCAGATTCCATTTTAAATGCCTTCTGAAAACTTCTTTTTCATGATAATCTTAAGAAAGGAGTCTATCCGGTGGAAACCTTTCTCTTGAAAATAAGTGTTTTGGACAAACTGAAATATGTTAATGCAATCATAAGAAACTTATACTTTCAGATGGGGCATTAAGTACATGTTCTTCCTTTCAACACACTGATCAGTGATTAGATTGTAGGAGACTGTACTGGGTGCTGCGTGTGTATTTTTAGAAATGTATGTGTAATGTTTCTGTATATATCTGTCTAGAGCTACGTAAGTAAGGGTGCCAACCTTGACTGAATTTGAGAACAGGATTTTGCAACTTTGAGGTTTGGTTGTTGTTTTTTTCGTTAAAAACATTGCGTTGTTTTTTTTCTTTTTAAATGGAAGATGTTTGAATGCCCTTATTTTTAAATGGCAGTCAGAGTATTTATTTCTTACATGCCTCTCTAGATCTTTCAGCAGTAAGATATTATCCTTCAGTGGGGTAGAGCATATTTACCTCAGTAAAATCCAGGTGTGGCTGAGCACCAGAGAAAACATGTTCAAATGCCAAGTCTCTTGAATTGTGTTTGATTTATTTTACACATAGTTTGGCTGTTAAAAAAAAATAATTAAAGTTAAACTTTGAGTTGATTTAGCTGTTTGCATTCTTATGCATTGCGTGCATTTCTGTAGTTGTCTTAAAAGTCTCTTTGAAGACTGAAAGTATGGGTAAAACCAACACGATGATTTAATTGCTGGAATGTTCAGTGCGCTTCTGGTTCAAACAAGGGAATAACTTTTGTTCTTTGTGGGTAAAACCAGCCTAATGCTTTAGCAGATATATAATTTCTAGAGAAACAGCCCACTATGAATTGTATATGGATTATAAATTTGCATAATCTGAAGTTGAAGAAGATCTAAATTCTAGTAAATTGCTGTTTGTGAGTCTTCAAAAGAACCATTCACATGAGAAAAGGATGTTCGCCTGAGCCGTTAGGCAGCCTAGCAATTTATTGCCATTGACAAAGATGACTAATGAAGAGGCACAGACATTGCAGGATCAAGCTGTAAACTTCATGCCTGACACACTGGCAGCTCTTCAAAATGTCTTTTGTTGACAAACAAGGAAGATCTTGCAGCATGAATAAGCGTTGTGTCTTGCAGCCTATATTGAACAAAGATGGAATGAAATGTAAGAATATTCTTTGGTTTTGGTGAAGTGTTTTTCTCTAATGGGAGAGCAGAACATAGAAATGATTCAAAAACCATTTTGAGGCTGCAAGATTTTATTCACTTTATGTGTTCTTAAAGCAGCCTGTGCTGAACACCATTTGCTATCAGAAACAGTGATGGAATAAACAGGGGTTTCTCCTCAATAACAGTGCATAAAGAAGGGATTGGTAATAAACAGTACAAACCCATTCTTTTGTTTCTCATCTTCTGTACTTCCTATAAACTGACTTCATGGAATTTCCACACACAGCCCTTGTAATGAGACAGTGTGGGCTCTGATAAGCTGGGGACCAGCTTTCCTTTTCACCCTGAACGTGATCGGGCAGAGGCACAGGTTGCCCGGAGCGGCTGTGCAGTCTTCCTCCTCCGAGGTTTTCAAGCCTTGACTGGGCAAAGCCTCGAGCAGGCAGGTCTGCTCTCGCAGCTGACTCCGCTGTCAGTAGGAGGTTGGAATAGAGACCTTCCGATGTCCATCTCTACCTGAATTATTCTGTGATTCTAAGAATAAGCAACAGTTAAATCTGGCCTAATTAAATGTGAATCTTGCAATGTAAAAGACAGTTTTCCATATGGGTTCAACAAGAGCAAAATCCTGTTCCATTATATTTGACTTCACTGAACCAACTAGCGTATGTGCTCCTACTTGAGCCACATGTACTCTTAATTTGTCTATAAAATGTATACGAGGCAGCTCCACGGTAAATTGTGCTTGGAGGGTGTTGCTTCTGTTGTAGTTCTGCAAGCAATGGTCTTGGATCTTCAGCATGGTAATGCCAAAGTGGATTAGAGAGTTGAAATGACTCAGCCTCTCATCTGTGGAACAGCATTTCTGTGGATTGTGAATGATCTTTTTAAAGTATTAAAGTTTTAGAAGAATCCTGAAAGAATGTCTATATTATCGACATGGCAGCTCTTAAATATGTGTGGAGAAACCATAGGCCATGCAGTAGATTGAAAGTAAATTATTCATTGAGTAACCTATTCTTTGACATTTAGTGCTGCATTGGAAAAGTGATTATAACATGTCTCACTTATTCAAACTGTCCAAACTGGATGTATCTAATGATCATTAAATAGGCAATTTTTGTAATATTTGCAGTAGCCTATGAATCTTTCTCATTATTAAGTATATGGAGTGCTACAGCCTATGGTTAGATAGATATTGGTGGAATACTCTTAAGGGAGAGAATTTGCTGTTTTTCAGCTCAGTAGTACTGCAGTAGTGTGAAACAAAGGTTGAACAAGTACAAAAGATGGTTGCAGCTGACTTTGGTTTGTAGCAAGGGATACAGTGGAAACCAGCAGGCCAAAGGGGTTGTCTTCCATCTGTGCTGAAGATGCAAAGTCATGCTATCTAACGGAAAAGAAAGATGACATTGCCCTTTAGCCTGGGTTTAATGTAGGTCAGTTGGGTCACCAGATGACATGACTTTAATGGCCAAACTGCTTTTAACAATTGCCTTGGGCAGTGTTTAATTTCACTGATCTTTGCCAGCCTTCAGGAGAAGAGAGAGGAAAAATCCACCTTATCTTCTAGTTTTCACACAGTGTGTGCACTGCTGCTTCTGTGATCTTTTATGGCTGGTTGGTATAGAGCAACATGTGCCGATGTGATTATCCACATACGAGAAGTGTCATTTACTTCCAGATTGCTCACAACCCATCAGACCAGTTTGGGTTTTTTTACCTCAGTTTTTTATTGCTGAGGATCTCAGGGTCTGAGCAGGCAGTTAAGTTATAGTCACTTCTTTGTAATTGCATGTAATTTGTTCCTCCTGAAAAAGAGTTAAAACTCAGTTACTTCATTCTTTACATAGGTATATCTATATATGTATCTGTACTTATATTTTGATGACTTAATCCTCTTTTGTACTGAAATTTCTCCAACAAAACCTATTACCTTGTACACATTTTCTAGTATGGGATGAAGACACCATATACTTAACATTGGTTTGTAATAAATTTCAGGCTGGTTTCACAAAAAGGTTTGTCAGCATTCTTGGACTGTTTGACTACCATATGCAGAATTTCTAGTCAGCTTAAGTTGACCTATTATCACTCTTTCACATGCAGTATTTTCCTTCTCATTGCGAAGCACAGTAACAGAATGAATCACATCCCATAATAACAGAAGAGGAAGGGTAGAGCTGAATTCTGATAGTCCTACTTTTCTGTCCTGGTGATGGACTGGGATAATAGTACAGGGAATACGGAGTATTCTCTTTCAGAAATTCCTCAATATATATCCTGGAACGTTCATGCATGCGTGTCAGTTTTGTACAGATGCTCTGAATGGACTGCTGCTCAGAAACAATGTCTTGAGGTTGCAATAGGGAGTGCTATTAACATGC
Organism: Dromas ardeola; assembly: GCA_013398915.1. Classification (NCBI taxonomy): domain Eukaryota; kingdom Metazoa; phylum Chordata; class Aves; order Charadriiformes; family Dromadidae; genus Dromas; species Dromas ardeola. Next base: position 79,687 of record VYZM01009985.1, on the reverse strand, counting down.
TAGCTTAGTGGCCCATAATGGTGGGGGGAGGAAAAGACAAAGAAAAGCACATGTTAAGAGTCATTAAGGAGGAGAAAAAAAAAAAAAGAAAGACCAAAGCAAAAAAACCCCCATGATTCTGCCATGCACATGCATCTTTAGTGTATCTACATCTTGAAGGTCATGTGCAGTTTGTCTCCTTCCTCTCTTCTCTGCAATAACCGATAGTGAAAACGGAGAGAAAGCAATAAGGGTCATCAAAGGTGGAGAACAACTACTACTATGTAAGGAGCAACTAAGTTGACTAGACTTCAGCCTGTGAGTAAGACAGCTGAGGTCCATAAAATACCATGGGGCAGAAGGTGATAGCTGTTCATGTCTTCTGTAGAAAAAGAACTGAGGAGCCTCAAATGAAATTAGCAGGGGCCATGCTGAATGCAAACAAAAGGTGATAACTGCAAGTGTGAGGTCGGTTGTGGCACTCCTGTCTCAGGACGCAGGCATGCTGAAAGCCTAGGTGGTTTCTAAGGCAGCTGGATGAATTTATGGTTGCTGTTAAATGAGCCTTCAGCTGCAGATCAGTGGAGACTGGTAGAATATTCTGGATAATTACTACTACAGGAATGTCACAGGGTTTGTGTTCCTCTCTGAGTATCTGCTGTTGGCAACTAAGGGAAGGGAGGCTTGTGGTCTGACATGCCATGTCTTTTTTTAGGTTGTTCTGACTACCCCATCGTTCGCTTTTGATTGTGTGGGTCACTGGGTTGGATGAGATGGGCTGAGAAAAGCGTTCCAGGTCTGTTCTTTGCTCTTTCTAAAGTTTTAAGTGTAATACAGGTTAGCTTCAATGCTCGTGGCAGTGCACAGGAACAGTGGGGTATGAGTGTGACATCCAATTTTTCTTACGTTATTTAGTAACTGACACACATGCTGTGTTCTTGCTGGTTGTTAACAGCATGTGAATTATGAGGCCAAAGAGGTCTTCCTCATGACAATGGCTAATGTTTGCAGAAATGCAAAGGTCATGATCGCGACGACTTTTTTTAATGCCAACTGGATACCAATGACAATTACTGAACTCGACAGATCTTAAAGGGTCAGTTTATTGACTTACCTTCCCTGCTTTGTGAGTGGTGATGGAATCAGTGCAACCATCTGACTTCTGCGCTGCGCCAGTTTAAGTGAGTTTGGCCTTGGATAGTTTTCCTTCATATTTCCATGAAAAACAGGAGCACCTGGTTCACTAGCTTTATTTTTCTGTGAGGTTCTACTGGATTAGCAACATTATTGCCATCTTTAAAAGAGAAAAGCAAATCAACTTTTTAAAGCGCATGTTGTGCTTTTGGGATAACTTTCTTTTCCTCCTAACCTGTAGTTTAAACTTCAGTGGAACAAAAACTGGTAGTTTTGTACTTCCAGACTGTACGTGTGAATGTTGACAGTAGTGTATTTGTGACAGATAAACTTATTTTTATCTAACTTAAATAAAGATATCTTGAGTTAAGCCTAGGCTGTTCAAACTCTTTATTCAGCTTTGGCTGACAGTATGTGAATGTATGTTTTGGTTTTTATTCAGGCATAATGTCTCTGGAGGAAACTGCAGCTGTAGGAAGAGTGGTCATGGGTTGTAGCTTCTCTCCCCCAGCTCAAGTGTTCAAAATCGCATGTCCATGAACTCTGAATTGATTCTGAAGCAATTCCTCCATGGTACGGTGGTCTTGGATCTCTGTGTGCGTGCTGGACAGGGTGGGATTTTGAAAGTCTGCACTTCAGTGTGTTTTAGCCACCCCTTACAAAGATTAAAAATTGGAAATAGAGAAGAGAAAGACATTATTTGGCTCTTTGAAAACCATGATTTCCAATTACTGCACTGAGTGATTTCTGGAGCAGTAAAATACTAGGCTAGTATTTTGAGAAGGGGAGCTCAGGTCACACGCACATCAGGAGGCTGAGTCACAGCTGGAGTGGATACAGCACTAGGAAGTATCTTTCTTAATAGCCTGAGAAGACAAGAGGCATTAGATGACCTAACCTTTTTCATCTGAAATTTTTGCTCTTGTGACTTTGGTTTCCTAGTTGCCGAGACTAAGTGCGGAGGCCATCTTTTTATTTTATTCTATATAGGAAAGTTTCATCAGTGTGGAGCTGGTTAGTTCGAGCCTGCCTGAATCTGCAGCCTTCTCATGTGGGTATGGTAGGTAAACTTAATTTTTATCAGCTGTCAAAACTGTTGATTTTTTTACTAAAAAGATGAGCTTTGCTTTATGATGAGAAACCTAGTCTCAAAAGAGATTGGAAATTACACAGTAAATGACTTTGTGTCGTGATTTAGGCCAGATTGGCCAGTGACGGATGACAGGTGCTCTCCAAGGAGAGGAGGAGGAGAGATAAAGAGATTTACAGGTTTAGAAGGAACTAAACTACTTTAATGAAATATTAATAATAAAATAAAAAGGAATAATAGCAGATTTGTGTAAACTTTGTCGTAAGTTAAAAGAATTGGTTTAAAGCCATTGTATCAATGCAATAGCTGAGCGTAAGTGTAAAAGTTCTTGTTTGAGTCCTCTTGGGAGCTGGGGGGAGTGGTGGGCAAGATGAAGGTTAAAAGTCTTACCGAGGTTAAAATTGGCAATGAAAGAAGAGTGACTTCTAGAAACAAACAAGAGGAAATAGCAAATGTTTTGGACAAATATTTATTTTTTTAAAAAGTAACTATAGGTGAAACTGGTAATGTAATCTACTGAGATTTGTAACTAGTTTCTGTTACACAATTTAGTGTTCCGGTGCTTTGCCAGACTTCAGTCATTTGTGTGAAATTTGGGCTTGCTGAACAGCTGTTGCAGACTACTCTGTCCTCTTACTTCAGTCAAAGTAGTCAGCAGTTTTTGGCATCAGGCGTACAGATGGAGCAATTGCTTTGTTTGCAGAAGGGAAAATATTAGAAAAACATTGTTCTTGCTTGCCTTTTTTTTTTTTTTTAACATCCTTGTGCTCTAATAACTTTGTGCTTGGCAGGAGTAGATTTAATCTTGAGTTTGCATCTTTGCTGTTCCTTCAGAAGTCAGCCAAAGCTGTTCAAGTTAAAAGCCAAAACTTCTAGTTTATTCATGCTCAGAAACTTTCTAGTGCTGCACTGCTAAAATTCGGCCTCCTCTGGGACTCCATTACAGCTCGTGGCTGTACAACCTTTAATTGTACCCCTGGCCCTTACAAGCTGTCTGAAGGTCAGGCACTGAAACTGAGGAGATTTGTAGGGTTGGGTTTGTGTGTATGAGAGACTGATTGGATTTGGGCAATGTGCAGGTGGAAGCTACTTGACTTGGATGGTGAGGAAATGGAAATAATCATGGGGGAGAGTATGCAAGGAAGCTGAGGAAGATAGGGGGAGCTTGAAGTGAAGGCTGTAGGAAAAAAAATGAGAAAGAGATTGGACTGGCCATGCAAGAATCTGAGGGCTTGGAAACTAAAGGGGAAACACATGCTACAAGAAATCAAGATTGGCTTGGTGAGGAAGAATGATATGGGAATCAAAAAGAAATGGAAGTGAAGGGGCTGTTGAAGGCAAAGCTGGGAATGATACTGAGAATATGTTGGGAAGGAGCCTGAGAGCTGCTGAAGTGAGGGGAAAAAAGATGTGATGAAACAAAGTCCCTCTGACAAATTCAGATACAAACATGGGATCTGGTTTGAAAGTAGCCTTTGGATGATGGGAGAGAGCTGCTGGGCTGGGATAAAATTTAGGACTGGGATGATGGTCCTATGGAATGACTGGGATTTGCTAGTGAAAGGGACTGAGCTGGAGTTGGACAAACCAGTTGGGAGAGGAGGTGAGAGGGTTAGATCAGAATAATACATTTCCACAGCAGTTCATGCACTGTAATGCCTAAAATGGAATCCGAAGGGGTTTTTTAACTTTGTGGTTCTTCTGCTGTCAGTAAATTTTTTAAATCTATTAACTGACAATGTCTAGCCTCATTGCTGGTGGTCTGCATGGAGCACCATGACCTGAGGGGAGGAACTCCAAAGACGTTTGCCCCTTCCATTTGCAAAGCAGATATGGGAGAACTGAGCATCACAGTGCTCTCACTGATCTGTGGGAATACTGGCAGTGCTGCTTGACTTCTGCTTGTCTTCGTGAAAAGAAACCATCAACCAGTTGCCCCTCTTCCCTTTATCTGGGGCTTAAATATCCTCACAAGTACTCTCTGATCACTGCTGTGGCTAGGACTTTGGTGGGTTTGGCTTAGTGGTCGGGCCATGCTGCTGCTGGGATAGAAGCATGTCATGGTTGGGGTCAGGAAAACCCAAGGTCAGAGACCAAAGAAGTACAAATGTATTAATTTTGAGGGTAAGGCAGGGGTGCTGATGCCAGGCTCTGATGTGGAACATGGGAAGTGCTGGTGTGGCAGAAGCTGGTAGTCCGGTCTGAGGCAGAGGTGGGACTCAAACTCGGCACCAGAACACAGGAACGCTGGGAAAGGAGCCTGGTGAAGTGGGAATGGTTGGGAATGAGTCCCTGGGTGTCAGAAAATAGGATCAGGGATTAAGGCTAGAAATTGCAGCATAACACAAGGTTTCGGGAAAATTGGCAAGCTCCCAGAAAACCTCCTCTAAAGACTTACGTATTGCTTTCTGTTTGCATGAATGAATTTGGGGCTGATGCCTGGTAGACCAGCAGGGTGGGGGACTCCTTTCAGTCATGCGTTAAAAAAAAAAAAAAAAGTTGAATCAAAGCATAGTTGTATA
>VYZM01009985.1:48463-74886 GCA_013398915.1 Dromas ardeola | reverse complement strand
TTTTTTTTTTTTTTTTCCTAGCTTATTGCAGATGCCTGGCTTTCACTCTGTAAGGGGAGTGTGCCACAAATGTGTCTGTACTCTGTGGTGGTACCCTTCTGTTGTCTCTGGTATGGCAGGTACACTGGCTCAGAGGGATGAACAGCACTGTTTCACTGAAATCCCATTCTGAGCTCTGATTTAAGGAAGTTTAATGAAGAAGGTCCTGATAGCACTGTTAGGAGAGTAAAATAGGTCCTCTGGGAAACAGATAAGGCCCTAAATTATTACAATTACACACTCAGCTATTTCAGAAAAGGACAATTATTAACTTTTCGTTGAGGAAAAGAAGAAAGTGTGTGTGAAGGCTGGACTGAAATATTAAAAAAAGTAATTAGTGAGCTTTCATCTAGTTGAAACCAATCTCACTTACAAAGGCTAACTAGCCCCTCACTTTCATGACTGTGATAACATTCATTGATCCTGTCTGCTGGCAACAGAAAGTAGCTTAATAATTAGTGTGGAATGGGCTCATCTGTGAGTCGTGGCACGTAAGGTGATACCAGGTATCACTGAGGGGAAAATTAATTTCTAGGCATCTCGGCTGTCATATTTTTACCACCACTAGCACAGTCAGTGGACCAGAGTCCTGACTGGTAGATGCGCTTGTGGCTCCAGTTTAGCCACGATGGAGTGAGTGTAGGATTTTGAATCTGGATTTCCATGGGACTTTGGCTCCAACAAGTTAAGTGACTTGCACTGTCTTGTGCAAGGTGGAAGCTCAGGAAGAACTAAGCTCAAAGACTTGTATAAATCAATACAGTTTTTGAGCTGTGGCAAATTCTGTTGAAATGTTCAGTGTTAATTTGCGGTGGGTGTATGGAAGGGGAGGAAGTGGGAACAGATGTAACTCGATGTTTCTTTAGACTGTCCTAATGTATAACATAAGTCAGAGAATTTTCCCCGTGGTTTGCATCTTCTGTGACCCAAGGTCTAGTGTGCATAAACATTTTATTATATTTTATTTGGTTTTCTATCCCTTAAGCTTAATTGCTGTCATCAGGTTTTTGTTTGCCTGTTTTTTTTAATTTTGAGACACATACGAGGTGCTTTCCTACAATTTGTTTCACAAGACTAGATGATGTTTTGGTGTAGGCACTTTAAAGTCTTGTGGGTGCAGGGTGAGACTACATTAAAAATGTCATCTCTTGCTGGTATGTCAAACTGAATCTGAGAAGCGTTTCTATGTTAAATACAGTAAAATCAATTGAAGAAATATTTGAAAATAAAACCGTTTCTTCCTTTCTTTTCTCCTGCCTTCACCCAACCCCACTCCCAGCACTCTAGGAGTAGCCTGTTCACGTATAAAGCTTGGTTCTTCTTTCAGGACTGGTATTTAGTCGTATCCTTCTTATATGTGATGTTGTCAAGTTGTGAAGGGGCGCATCAAAAATGACAATTTTTATTTGTCTTTGTTCTACCTAGTGCGTTTGTCCTGCCTGTTTTTGGTGGAGAGAGCACGGAGTGTTGCACAGGATGGGATGGGGAAAAGAAAGAGAGCTAAGGGAAAATGCAGCACTTGGCTTCATAAAAAAAAATTTGCTTTTTCATTTTAACGCTTGAATTTTTATTTCATGTTTTTGTAACACAGGATTTGGATTCTCTTTTACTTTTTTTGAGTGTTCGTCTGTTTCCTAGATTGTAGAAAAGTGCTGTTTGTTAGGAAGCAGTCATAGGCAATGATAGCAAATGTTTTGGGCCTGCACCCATGCCGCAGTATAGAAAGGTCCCATTGATTGTAAAATTTAAGAAAATATTCAACATTACTTAGGAGAACTGCCAATCCACAGATTTCTTAAGTATGAAGACATGTAGTTGGTGGGGCTCTAATTTGTTGTCTCCCCCCAGCCCTGCTTTGGTTTACTAATAACTCTGATTCTCTCGAAAATTTTCTTCCTTCTCCACCCAACAACTGTTTTATAGCTGACAAAAGTAAGCTGTTTCCTAAACTTATCCTCTACCTACGGAGGTCATAAAAATTGCTAATGCAAACGCTGTTGCCTTCTGTTGTGTGATTCTAATAGGAAACGGATCACTGCAATTTATGGGGTACTTACCCTTTTCGGTACGTGATGAATGGCTCACTTCAAATGATGTTTCCTCATTGATTTCCTACTATTTATCACCAGAAATGACAGAGCAGGAAGAACAGAGTTTAAACATGGAGTTGATTTTGAAGATGACATCTTTTCACTACAGTGTGAATTCATGGCAATATAGCGTTTGCTGTAGTAGAGAGGAGCAGAAGACATGAAGTCAGTTCTTTTACTTTAAATTGCTCCTCAGATTAGGTATCTCCTAAACCCACTTTTTGTTATGCTGTGTTAGCTTACTCTCCCGTTCTTTGGTATGGAGAGCGGGGGATTTAGTCTGTGCAGGATTTTCATCACGCTCTGCCTATTTGTTGCCATGTTCTTGAAACAAATACAAGTGATATTTATCTGTCGTTTGTCACTTTGTCTACGTTGTCAAGTTTTTTGGGATATTTACACTTCATTTGTGGAAAAATCTATGTGCAAGTAAATTCTGTGTGATATTTAGCAAGTGACTCTGAAATAATCGTATTTTGGTGGTGGTGTTTTATTTTGCTACATGACAGTACCTGAAGAATTAGAAAAATCCCTCCTAATCTGCTCAGTTGGGCTGGATTTACTACAAAATGGAAACTGTCCCTTTAGTTCCTGCAATGTCCATATAGTCCCTTTCTCTTTGTGCTGCTATGTGAATCACTGGGCAAGACCACATATAAGCAAGGTCAATCAGGGGCAGATACAGTCCTTCAAAATATAGTTGTTTTTAAATTGACTAGAGTAGAAAATGGAGACATTCCCTTGCCAAGTAGGATAGCTTGTTTCAATTTAGAAGGATATTGCACTTTTGCTGCTTATAAGACTGGCTTAAATTCCATTGACGTAAGGTCTTTGAATACTTCAAACAGTTATAGTTCTGGAGTAAATAAAACTGTTTCATCTTCTTTAAATGTTAGTGTTAAAACTTGTTTGCATTCTTCATTTTCAGAGTCCAGTGTTAGCTAACTTGCTAGCAAAAATAAGGCAATGTGGGTTAGAAAAAAGCATGGAGTTTCAAAAGTCACATTGATAGCTACTACTGCAATTAAGTTTACTTTTAAATGGATATAAACTGATTTTTTTTTTTTAAAGGCAGTCTATGAAACCATTGAGGTGAAACGTACCTATTCCAGAGAACTTGCAATGTTTTTTTTTTAACTTTCACTATGTAACAGCACATCTGTCAGTCATTTTCTTGCATTATTTATCTGTTTCTTGAGATTTGTGATTATAACTTTGCTCTTTTCTCTCTTTCTGTTATGTGCTTACAGATTTTTAGTTTCAAACCATGTTGCAAACAATGCGAGTGAAGAATAAAGTCTGCAGACTTTCAAGTCTGTGCAGTTTCCATTTCTCTCTCTTTTTCTGAAAACTGTTTTGTGTAAATCTGAACAATCTATCAGGCTGCATGCAGATAACTAAGTAAATATTTCATATTGTCTACTTCCATGGCTAAGCATTATAGAATTGGTCTTCAGATATCTCTAGCATAAACATGCTAGATGTCGAATGAAAAAAAAGAAATGCTGTCATACCTCTCTGCTCATATTTGCTCTGAAATGGGCTTCATCTAAAGCACAAATTCTTTCTAAATGAAAAAGCACTTTTCTGTAAAACCATCACTTCCAACTTTCCTTTCCAAAATTAGTATTATCAAGTGTTCCACGCTTAACTTCACCTGCTTTCTCCCATCCTGCTACAGTTACTTTCAAAAGAACTCTGAGAATTGTGTGAGACACCTCAAAACTGACAAAAAATAGTTACCAGCCTTGCAGAACACTAGATTATATGTTTAATTCATTTACTGGGGTAAAAATTGTCCTATAAAGGGTTGCCTCATTTCCCACAGTGTTCAAGTGGAGCCACTGTGGTTAGTAACTAATCTACAATCCCTTTGGAAGGGGATGTTAATTGGGTGGACACTGAGTGCTGGGTAATTGTGTGAAGAATAGCTGCAGCTTTAGATCTGTGTAATACTGGAACTCAACACATCATTGAAAACATACCTTCGAAACCAGGAAATATTATCTGACTTGTTAGAGGGCAAGGAATAAACTACATATTTTTGTCTTGGGTATGGGTAAGGATATGGGTGGAAAAAGAGAAGGAATAATTATAGTTGGTTTTCTCTACTGTACTTCATCTTCATGAAAAACAACCATAATTCATTTCAACATATCTGCTTTTCTTTGTAACTTAGTGTTTGGTGTACATGCTTGAGTAGCAGAGAACAAAATGTACTTTTTGAAGATAAGAAATGTTCTAAATGTTCATGATGAGAACAGCATGCACTGAACAAGCACAAATCATTCAGACATCTCTTTAAGTTTCAGATGTTGAAGAGTGACTTAAAATTGGGCTGAAGTAAGAATACAGAAATATAGAGAACCTTTTTTTTCTAAATCCAGCTTTTAGAATTTATGTTCTTATTGTACATCAAACAGCTGTTGATGGCAAGTCTCTAAGTGACTGAGTTTAATAGTATTTTGGGATGAACTGCTCCCACTCTTTGCTCTTCTAAACCAGCCTTGTCTCTGACAATGGTAGAAACATCTGTCTTTACAAGTCTTCGTTTTTGCCCTTGCTGGTGGCATGGCCTGCATTGAAAGTCTCGGGTCTAGAGACCCTGACATTCTGGTGCAGCTAAACAAGAGCATCTGAATCCTGATAGTCATGGAGCTGTGGTGGGCACGTTTTTAAAGTTGGAACAAGGTTGGTTTTGAATAGTGCATGTTGCTGGAAGATCTGTCAGTCAGGAAATTTCAAAACAAGTGCAATTGCAATAAAACTTGGCAGAATTTTAATGAAGTTGCAATTGCTACATGAGTGTTCAAACCTATTTCACTTGTATCTTTGCCTCTTTATTATCTGCCTCACATTGTTAATATGTGAACCGAAGAACTGATTACAAAAGATCTGATGTAGGTTTATGGAGTATTTTAGCGACATTACCCATTACTGTTGCAGTAACATTTGACAGAGCTTCATGGAACTGTAGACCTCACTGAAAAACATCTACCTGAATTATTAAAATAATGTATGACTAAGAGTAGTGGAAAAATTCTTATGGGAGCTTTGGATATGATGGATTCTTTTCTTTATTCAAATAATTTATACTAATCATCTTAAATTATAAATCAGTAGCTTGTAGAGAACTTTAAGAAACATTTGTATTGTTTTGCTGTTTGTCTTTTAGAGGACGGATGAGAGAGACTCTTGTTATTGAGAGGAATCATGTTTTCATCATCAGTAATCTTACTGGGCAGGGTGTTTGGGGTTTTTATGTGGGGTATGTTTGTGGGGAGAGAAATTAAATAGCTGATTTAACACAGCTGTGTTATCTCTAAATACCATTATACTTTACTGTTGGTCATGGTTGAAAGTTACGTTACTGTAGTCTAAAAAACCTTGATTTTTTTTCTATTTTTCATTGAAGCTGAATATTTGAACAGAGGTTTCTATTGTAAATGAGAATTCCTGATTGCTTTGAGTTCCAAAAAGGCAGAGTTTATTTAATCCACGCTAGCTGTGTCCTACAGAAGAGCATTCCACTGAGCTTCCTTTTGCAGGTGCCAAGTTCTGCGTTGCCAGAAGGTGCGGCTGTGTCTGTCAGCAAAAAGTCAGAGGGACTGTGGTAGAGTGTGCAACCCTCCGGTTTGTTCCTTGCTACCTACTGCTGTTAAATAAATATCAAATAAAACTGTTGCAAATAAAACTGAGCTTTTATCTGTTTATCCTATGCCATGTATTTTCTTTCTTTGTTGTTTCCTGCTGTATCTCAAGCAAGTGTTAGTTGTTCACTGTTTAGTAACTTCTAGTTTCCCAACAGTTTTTTGTGGAAAGTCAAAACTTCTGGCATCTAAATGAGTTGGCAAAGAAAAAAAGTTGCACAACGTGTCATGAAACTTCTTCATCACTGTCATTTACCTCCAGGATGGAAATACACGCCGTTTCCAAAAATGCAAACTAACAAGTATTTGCATGTTTAGCACTCAGAGACATGACTTTTATTTCTGCGCATCAGAACTGTAATCATAAACTCTCTAAAATTCTCAGCTTGGATAGAGTTCATAGCAGCTTCTTGTTCATCAGTCTAGCAATGGAAAGTCACTTCCTTTGCTCTAAGAAGGGAAACAATTTATACTGTCCTACAAAGAACTGACTGGTGAAACCCCTCAGAGGGTCAACATAGAGAAGACATCAGCCAAAGCATTCTTTTTCAGTACTCTAAGAAGTCATGCAACATTGGGCTGGAGCTTCTCTGCTGGAGTCAGCTTTCCCTTTAATGCTCTTCCAGAGACTGACATACCGCCTAGAGCTCCTGGAGATACCACCTACACCTCCCTCTGTCTGCTACTCAGCCATCACGAGGGGAAGAAGCACTTGATCTGGTTAAAACTTGTCGTGGTACTGTAAATGATGACTTAGAACCTTAAGAAAGCCAGAAAGTACTAGTGGAGGTTGTTAGTAAAGAGGGAAACAAATTTTCTGTTGGTAGGGTTTTTTTTCTTCACTGGAATTACTTTGTTGCCCAACTGCCCTTTGGTCAACTCTTGCAGGCTTTAATATATGGAGACTGTGCCTCACTGTGTTACATGGAGATACTCTGTTTGGACCTGACCAGTTATACAGCTGTTGGAGTGCCGTTCTGCTGGACCATATTACTTAGCTGGTCCAAGTGGTAGTGGGGCACTGCCACAGTATGTTATTGCTGTTTTGTAGACATCTGGTTTTTGGACATCTCCAGCTGGTAGCAGCTATCATTCATTCAGCACTCTGTCATGGGGTGTAGGCATACCTCATGCCACACCTAAATGCTTCTGGTGATTTAAAAATGATTGTGCTATACCTTGGATGAGCTTGTACTGAGGAAGCTGAGTACTTGACTGCTGCTGAGCTGACGTAGACTGGGATGAACATATTTTCTAGCAGAAGGATCAGATTAGCAAATAATATTCTACTCACTGTGCAATACTTTTCTATCAGTCCCAGAGATGAACTATCCCACGTACAGCCCTAGCATGGCCCTGGAATTATTCTCATATCAAATATCATGGCATTTGTTTACAAGCCAAATGGGCCTCATCTTTTCAAAGAGATTCATCATTTCTGGTGAAGAACACCTTGCACCCAGACTCTGCTAGCTGATGACTAAGTGCCCAAGAGGTACTTAGCGTGGAGAGGAAAATGTTTTGTACTCGCTGTTGTGACAATTATTGCCAGCAAAAAACCACCCACAGTTCTGTGCTCCATGAATTTGCTCTAATGAATGTGCATATACTAACAATCTTCTATTTGACGTATACAGGGGGAAACTACCAGTAACAAATGTACTGCCTTCTTTTAAAGTAGCAGTTTGCTGTAAGGAATTTAATGTCCGGATCCATCCTACCATCAAACAGAAAAAGCATGAACGTGGTATTTCTCAATATGTCTCTATATCCAAGCTTGACTGTTTAGAGAAAGGTTGGACTTTGAAAGACACTGACCCAAGACAGCAAGAAGCTCCCCGTCAGCTATCCATCCACTATGCTGCCTGAGGAGCTGCCTGCAGCTGCGGGTGGGCTCTTTCTGGTTCTCAAGCTGCCTCCTGCCTCCAGATATCTTTGCTATGCCTGTGCTGGGGAGATACAGTCTAGTTTGGGCTGTGTGTCAGCTGCATGCTATGTAAACAACAGCAACAGTCTCAAAGGCACATCTTATCTTTGCACAAGCTGCTGCAGGTCCCAATGCTTTCCCATTCTACCACTGGCGGGGAACTACTCCTTTGCTTTCAGGCATATAATGAAAATTCAGTAGCCATATTTGTTGCTAAACTGCACCTCTGACTGACAGACCTTTAGCTTGCTTTTTGCCTTCGCAGATAGGAAGGGGAATACAGACCTGTCAGGTGAACAGTGCTAGTGCTTTTTGCATTGAAAGGCTCATTGCAATGAAGGCATATTGAAAATAATTCTTTGCAGTCCTCCAGTGATCTTTAATGCACTTGTCCAGTTCCTCTGGTCCAGTAATGCTCTATATTGTGGCAGTAAACACTTGATAAATTCTTGCCACTGGCGCGACAACAGAGAGTGCGAGTGCTCAGCTGAGGAGTAGAGAGCTTTTATGGACAGAAAGCTCTGTCATCTATTCTACTCTGGGGAGCTCACCTTTGGCTGGCCTGGGTATTTGCAAGGTTACAGCTTACCATTTANTTTTTTTTGTTCACCAGTTTTCACTCAGCATTCCCAGTCTTAAGAAAATGTCATGCCAACAGTGTGGGACTGCAATGCAGAAAAAAAAAGTGCCATTATTTCTGACGGCAAACAAGGTGGCTTGGGTATGAAGGAAGGCAGCTTTCTTGATAGCCCGTACTGGGTGAGAGGCGAAGAAAGAAGGAGGCAGTCTTGCATTTATTTTCATAGCCTGTAAACAAAGATCTGCATTGGGGTGCTTGTTATCAGAATTAGAGAATAGCCTTGAACTTTGTACCTTGAGGTCCCCATATTCCTTCTGTTTCCTATATCTTTGTGTTCCACAGCTCATGCGATTGCCCAGCCTTGCTGCCTGTGTCTCGTCAAGCCCAGTCTAGTCCCTCCCAGCTTAGGAAGTCCCCTTTCCTCTTCCCCTTTTCCTCCTAAAGTCCTCTTTAGCAACACGCATCAGAGACTCCCCTTGCTTCTCCCACCTACGCCCCTTTTGCCTCCCAACCAGCACCTTCTCTGCATTTAGCCACAGGTCTTTGCGTTTGGATGGTCAGTTCATCCGTGTCAGTGTTCCCCATCTGTGCCCCATGCGTCATGTTGGCACAAGTACCAATAGTTCCTCTGTTGATTCCTGTAGCCGGCTTGGGAAACTACACGAGGAAAAGTAGAAAACTGTAGGTGGCTGTTGCTATTGCTGCCTTAACATCTGCAAGCATAAAATGCTAGTAGACAGACAGGGAGATTGTTCTCCGGGTTGTGGCCTACAGTCGTTTTCTTACTCTTGCTCTGATATAAACAATATTTAACTTCCCAACCAGGTTGGAGCAGTCTGTATCCCTTGACATTTCATGCAATTTATGGAAAGAACACTGTGTTCACTTTCTGAATGGCTAATTTTACTAAATTGATTTTATACACCATAAATACTGCTATATTTTCTGGTGTAACTGGATGAAAGAAGACTGTTTGGAGAACTGGTCCGGGCCAGATAGCATGGACAGGGTTTTTTTTATGGAGGGATAAGTCCTGAATGAAACAGTTAAGGTCAGAGTAGCGTAGGTAAAACCAGGGGTTATTGAGCTCCTGTGACTTGGATGAAGCCACCTTTCTTGGCAAGCTCAGTAAGGGAACACACAGACTCCTGTACGCTTTTGCTTTGGTTGTTACATTGGTGAGACAGAGGTCCATACAGATTGTAACCTGATTTATAGTTGAAATAGGTCACCAAGAACCGAGTCAGACTTGCCCTGGTTGGGAGCAGTTCCCAGAGTACCATGCCCTGGTCCTCCTGACCTGGATTGGTTTCCTCCATGACAAGCAGTTATCAAAGAATTAGAGCTTTACCAGGAGTGATTAACACAATTTCCTCTCTCTCCGTGAGTGCAGAAAAGAATTAAATGGACAGAGAATTTTGTTCAAATGTTTTTCTTATTTTTTTTTGTGAAGCTGAGAGAGATGAGTGGAGAGGAACTACAAGATACGTATAAATACATATAATGTGTATATAATAAAAATAAGTATCTATATATGAGAAGACAGAATTTTGCATATTAAATGCCTGTTTTTGAAAAGTGTGCAGAATCTTCTTCTTTACATCAGGATATCTATGCTGGGTTACACCAAATCAGTATCCTCAAAGATACATTACCAGAGTGAAGTTTAGTTTGTAGTAGATAGTATCCTTTTAGAAGGCATTTTGTAATGTTTTCCCCTTAAAAACTGAAATTCCTCATAACCTTCACAAGTAAATGTTAGGACTTGGGGGAGGTAGGGTAAGAGGAGGAAACTTCCAACTGCGTTGTAAGAAAAATGATTTTATTTTGATTAATTAGGAATACCTACGAGGCCCATGATTGTGAGGAAAGGAAAGGAGACCTGGGTCTGTGATGCTGCTCACAAGAGACAGTGAAAATGGAAGCAACCATAATTCAGTTCAGAAAGCATAGTATGTGCAAAACTTTTTCCTTTAAATCTTCTGCTTTTTCAGTGCGCAGTAATGCTGACTGTCTCTACAGTTTGTCTGGATTTTAAATCAGATCAGCGTAATTAGCTAACTTTACTTATTAGCTTGAGCTGACTCTAGTGGTACAATGGTTGAATTGGTTGCCATTATATTTGTTTAACTGCTGTAAAGTAAGTTTCTAACAATAGGTTCCTACACTTAAATAGCACTGTCGAGCACTGGTGCCCTATCAATCAGTCAGACCTTTCCCTCCTGCTGTCTGCTCTGATAGACAGTTCTGCTGATGTGGGGACCCTGGAAGAAGAGATCAGGAAGAAGGGATGATGGATAAAGACCATCTCCTGTCTTGGGAGGAAATCAGAAAAATCCTTTCTTTGACTATCAACAAGCTGTTTTGTCAAGGTGTCAGAAGATTAATTATGTTCATGCAAGAGGCGAGAGCAACTGTTTCCCCCCTGGTTTTGGTGTAATGGGGTGTCATTCTTCTGAACCGTGGCAGAGAATTGCAAAGGAGGAGGCTTAAGAGATTTCAGTCCTCTAACATCACTGTCCTGTAAGCGTTTGTAAAGCTCCTCGGCATACATCCATGATACTGTGAAGTTCTGCCAGTAATTGATTAATCAAAGTATTTGTTTCAAGTGCAGCATGGACTTGATCTCATGAAACATTTGGTGCTAACTGCTGTTAAAGTCTGTCAACATTATGCGTAGTTAGGTTATAGAAAGATTAAGCTTTCAGTGAAAAGAGATGCAGAAAACCTTTCCATAGCATAATCGTGAACATGAAAACATGTAACTATTCACTAGTTTTTGAAGTTTATAAATTGGTAAAAAGAAAAATCTCCAGTAAGTATTCGTGATGTATTTTTTATTGGAGCCGAGCAACTCTGCTTAATATTTTGTTTTATCCATTGTCCTTTTGTATGTTTTTGAATAGGGTCAGCGTAAAGTATAATAAAAAAAATGAATGATCTTACATTTTAAATTAATCATTTGGGGAATAAATAAAATGTGCTAACTTGAATTCTGAACAGAATAGGTTTAGGTAAAAAAAAAAAAGTGTTTTTTTTCCTTAAAATAAAAAATCAGAGACTTGAAGAGATATACTACTTAAAATATGAGGCTATTTTGACTGTCACTTTATACATTAAGCAAGTCTCTTCAAAAGCTCTTTAAATCTTGCACAAACTATGTCAGTAGAAAGACTCCTTCCATTTCGCCTCATCTGTGACTTAGTCCCATGCTCAAATGAGGAGAGCCTTTCTGGTAATCTCTTGATTTGATATAATTCTATTTTTTTTCTTGAAAGGGTGAAGTCTTGAATTAATAAAAGGAAATTAGGGATTTCAAGAGACACATCACCTTTTAGCTTGGTTTCTTTGGAATGTTTTTTCTGGTTTTAATGTTTGCAGTGCTAAACTATGAATAGTCGTGTATTTTAATTTTTTTGGTGCATCTGTGCAGCGTTCCTTCAGTTTAATATCACTTTAAGATGTACTGAACTCTTAATATGCTACAGTTGAAATTGTAACAAACCCAAACATTTTAAACATGGACATGCCTGACCTTGAAATGCTGCTGATAAAAGCTAATGCTGTTAAATTGCATGCCAAATTAACCCTCATTTCCAAATGCTTTGTGTGTGCGTTTCCTGTAGGATAGGCTTTGATCCTACCAAGCAACACTTCTTTAACAATCAGTTATTTTTTAATGAAGGAAAATCAATGAACCAGTTTCAATGCCGTTTCAATTTCAGCAGTAGAGAAATGAAATGTTTTGGTTTGCATCCTTCTAGCACTGTGCTTTGTCTACTATATGGAATGCCTGACATGATACAGTGTTTGGCATAGAGGTAATACTGATTTTCAGCTTAAAACTTTATTTTCACGTGTGTGAACTCTATCAAGGATTACAAGTTCATGTGGGAAAGGCACAGGAAACTGGATAACGCACTGGACAAGGAATAACATTTTGAAGAAGTTTGTTTTTTAAAGTCCTGGCATCAGTAAAGATGGGCTTTAATCTAAATAAAGAAAAAAAATGTTGCTTGCCTCAAATACTTTTTTCTTGAAGCATCCAGCTTCATATTATTTTTGCAGTTGTCCATTGTGGAGCACATTTGGGTACTGTTTCATGTTTTCAGTTCAGAAGTTATGTTGCAGGAGCATCTGCCTGCACAATTGTTTTTCATTTGCATATTTTGAGAAGTATGGACTTTGTATGGGATTTAATGGGGTATAATCACGTGCCTTTCTGGACTGGTGGACCTGTGTAACTCCGGTGGTGTAAACTCCTTCTGAAATCGGACAACAGGCGTAAGCAGAAACGGCTCACATACAGATACCGGCTTTTGCTTGTTTTTGTCTGCTTGAGGACCTCGAGTGTGTTCATTTTAAAATGAAAGTGCATCTCTTTATTCTGTGACAAACAAACCACCGTCTGCATAAATTCATTTGAAGGGGACATTATCTTCCTGTGTGAACTTTGGTGGGAAGTGCTTGCGGGCCATAAAGCGGATCATCAGTCTCCCTGGGCTGGAGCCTAAATCTCGGCCTGTCTCCCTGACATCTCTGCCGGGATGTTGTGCACCTGGTCCTCCCTCCCTCTTCTCTGTCACCCAGACCCGTCCCTGCGCTTGCCCACCCGCCAGGGCTGTGTCTTGTGGGTGCTTCCCTGAGGAACGTCTCTGTCCTGGTGGCGGTTTTGCTTTTTCATTTGGAGCGGGAAAACTCACTGTCCAGTCTTTCGCCTCCCATCTTCGCTACGTCAAGACCATGTTTGCAGGCCTGGACAAATGTAGCCTTGTGCCTAGTCTGCGTGAAAATCGTTTTCTGAGCCTGTAGCCTGGATTTTGTTACCTTTCTTCTTGCATTCCTCTGCTGGAGTTTTCTTGTCTTTGTAGCATGGGACCTAAGCTCTTTATCTTCTTTTCCAAGGCCCTGAAATCCCTGAGGGTTTTTTCTCTCCGTTATCTGCCCCTTGTCTCTCCTCGTTATTGAGATGTCAGCCCCGGGACCCATTCAGGCCTTGGTGCATAATGGGGCAGACCCATCCGACCTTGATCTCGGGCCAGGCCAGCGCCGGTGAGCCCAGTCCCAGCTCACTCGCAAGATCTTGCTCATGTGGTGCTTTCGCATCTCCTGAGGCATTTTGGCTCCATGTCTGGGACCGTGGCTCCTTGGAGCCGGGCTGGATGAGCCTTCCCTCAGCGAGAGGCGGCTGGTCGCCCTGCGGACACCAGCTCTGCTCTGGGTGGTCTTTTTTTTTTTTTTTTACCCTGGCTCAGGCCTGGCCTTGCTGCTTTCAGGCAGAGCCTGAAATGTCTCTGCTCTGTGGTCCCACTCCAGAGATGGATTTTCCTGTGTATGCCAGTGCCTGCTCCTCTAGATACGAGGGGGAGTGACTGTGTTCCCTTGTGTGCCATGTTGTCTTGTGTGCATGTTTTGGAAAGGAGCCAATCTGCAGGTCAGGGTAGCATCTTTCCTAGAGTATATACTGCCAGCTCCAAGGTAGTACAAAGCATTAAAAAAGTATATTGTGCTTTACATACATACTGTGGTAGAAGACAGGCTGAGAGAGTTGGAGTTGTTCAGCCCTGGAGAAAAGAAGACTCCAGGGAGACCTTATAGCAGCCTTCCAGTATCTGGAGGGGGCCTACAGGAAAGATGGGGAGGGACTTTTTAGAAGGGCATGTCGTGACAGGACGAGGGGTAATGGTTTTAAACTGAAGGAGGGTAGATTTAGATCAGATATCAGGAAGAAAGTTTTCCCTATGAGGGCGGTGAGGTACTGGAAGAGGTTGCCCAGAGAAGTTGTGGATGCCCCATCCCTGGAAGTGTTCAAGGCCGGGTTGGATGGGGCTTTGAGCAAGCTGGTCTAGTGGGAGGTGTCCCTGCCCATGGCAGGGGGGTTGGAACTAGGTGATCTTTAAGGTCCCTTCCAGCCCAAACCATTTGGTGATGATTTTAGATGATTTAAATCTATGATTTTAGAGCCTCAAGGGGGGTGGGAGGTGTGAAGAGTTGGAAGTGAGCGATTACAGAGTGAGAAGACTCTGGATTTTCCAAAGACTTTGTTTTGTTTGTTTGTGTGCTTGTGGGTTTTTAAAGCGGCATCCTCTTTCCACTCTAAATACAAGAATTAATGTTACTTCAGCACAGTTAACCTTGATGCACAGTTGTTTCTTTATGCAGGCCCACATCGCTATCGGCCTGCTTTGAAGGACTCTGAGTTTGCCTCCAGGAACGTCTAGAGGCAAGGTTTCCCGCTTGTGCTTAGTGTTGGGGATCTGCCGCGGCATGAGTGGAAGCGAGGGGAGGCCTTCCCTCCGGAGCAGCAGCAGATGCGGCTCGTGGGCAAGCGGATTGATCATAGCAGTGCTGAAGCGCTGGTTGGAAGGGGCGTCTGGAGGTCTAGTCCAGCTCCTGCTCTTAACAGGACTGTTGCCAGCACTTGCATTTAAAATTATTTTAGAGGAGGAAGAAAAAGGTGTTAGGGTATGACCAAAAGTATTATTGTATTATAACCGAAGGAACCTTAGGAAATGCTGATAGCGAGAGGAAAGATGAAAGGTTTGTTATTGCCACTTTTTAGCAGCATTTCTCTGAGAATTTAAGAGAAAATGAATTCTGCTGAAGTGACCTTTTTTCACCTCTTACTGGCTTTTGAAAAGCCTGTGCTCCCAGAGCCATCCACACAAACACTTACCCAAATAATGAAAAATCCAAGTGCACATGCTCTAAGGGATAGTTAAGCATCACTAAAAAAAAAATTCTCATCACTGCTATTATGTTAGAGGGCAGTAGTTGCTAAGGCGAATTGATTTTTTTCCATTTTAATAACTTCAAAATGCTCTCAATCTCTCCAGAAGGAAAATGTGGTAACTCCTAAATAACTAACTAGAAGCTTTTTGAAGCCAGGAATATCCTTTTGCATATGTTTTCCTGTGACTAAGGATTTTGTTGAAACTTAAAAATAATATTTAGAAAGAGATAAATCTTGCTAAGTCCCGTACTTTTCTGTAGAAATACAGGGTAATCGAAGATGCTGTTTTTTCACTTTAAATTTGGGTGTACAACAGATAAAATGTGAGCTTCAAAAGAGGCTGTTGTGGAAAGGAAGTGAACTTGAGAAAAATAGGCAACTTAACAGGAATTTTTTTTAGCCTTCCTTTTAGCACAAAGTGTTCTTGTTACACTTGCTGACCCAGTTGTTTCACTGTTATTTTAAAGCGTACTTATTCTCTCTTTGATTTTTTTTTTCTTTCTATATTCTTGGAGGAGGAGTAATATGCAACACTTGCCTGATACCTGATATGAGATCAAACAGTCACATCTCTGCCTTCCTAAATGAGACTATTTCTGTGTAATACTATTTCTTACATTTTTTGAAAAAGAACAACCAGTATTTTTCTGTTTTGGCAGATGAACGGCTGTGAATGGCACCTTGCAATAAAATCAGTGTTTTGATGCTGTCCCTGTTCGGTCTTTCGTGTTTACCGGGGAGGGATCCCTGGTCGCCGGGTTGTTTTCGGTGCAAACACTGGGAGAATGCAGCGACCAACACGGTTGAGCTGACCTTACGTGCTGGCCTGTTCCCTGCCACTGACTGTCATGTTTCAAAGGTTAAACTAACTGTGGATGAAATGTAATCAGTAGTGCACTGGATCCTTTCCAGATCACACTGGAGGAGTGCAATAACCAGTATTGTTAGCTTTGGGAGAGCAAGAGACAGAGGTCATTACCTGTGTGCGTCTGAGCATGAGGAACCAACTGCCTTTCCTGCTACCTCCCACGTATGTTTATTTAAATCTTATCAGGAATTGGTATCCTGCTGGCCCCTGCTTTTCCAAAAAGAATGGCTGTTTATTCTTCATACACTGTAATTTTCATCCTTCTGTTGATTTCTCAGAGTTTCCGGGAGATCTTGAACCCTGTCATTAGATGGGATCTGGATCAATACTTGGGGAAGCAGAAAAAGAGCTTCCCCAGAAAAAGGGCTGGAAGAAAAAGAGTTGCTGCTTTTTTAGATGACAGTCAAAAATAGGCCAGGGTAAACCAGACAATACTCTTAAGACAGAGGCACACTGCACCAGCAGAGGAAAGATAATCTTGGTAACGTTTCCTTCCCTCGCTAGCGGGTAGCTGTGAAAAGAGCTGGTACAGTAGGAAGCTGGCGAGGGACGGAGAGCAAGCGTGGGAGGAGGAGGTGGAACAGAAGCACCGAAGTGAAGATAGCATCTCTGAGAACTGATTTCCTGTTTCTTTCCACACTCAACCACTCATTTTCTCCAACTCCATCTCTCATTTGTGCAGTACTTTCAGTCCTCTGCATACAGATCTGCAGCGGGAGTCTGCTCCCAGCATCAGATAAAAGGCTTTTTGGAAAGCACCAGAAGCGTGTAGCATATGGTGGGGAAGTACTGCTTATTGTCACGTTAGGGATTTCAAGGGTGACAGGCGGTGAAGGCGGTATTTTTTCTGCCTACTTAGCCTTTACACAACCCATCCTCTGAAACTGCCTGTACAATAAGAATAGACTTAAGTGGGGAACAAAAAATTGTCTTCCTTTTGACTTCCATGGAGAGGTTCCTACTCCATCAAAGTGTGTTGTTTTCTTTATAGATCAGCATATGGGTATGGCCTTGAAAACCAATACATTCAGCAGCAATGGAGACTTTGCCCTGGAAAGAAGAGTTATTCCGGGGTGGGGATGGGGGACTTCCATTTCAGGGCAAGTCAGACTTAATAGACCTGTAGAGAGGATTAGATTATTTTAATATATATCTTTGTATACGCTCCTGATTGTTGTGTTACAATTAACACCTGAGAATTTGAATGCCTTTTCTTTTCCAGGATCTCTCTGTATGGGTTTTTCAGCTTATGCATTTTGTGGTAGTTTCTAAAGAAGCCCTGACAAGAACAGAGGTCTGTATTGGTTTATAGGAAGGACAGCTCTGTCCTGAGGAGCTCAGTGTAAGTTCGTTATGATGTCGGGAGAAGAAAATGCTGTTATCCTTAGCCCACCTTTACCAGACTCTCTCAGGATCATAATCGCAAGCAGAATGAGCTCCTTATCAGTGTTTCCATCTGTTGCCCCCCACCTGTACTTCAAGGGTAGAATGATCTTTTCCTTATTCCTCAGTCTTCATGAGATCTCCTCTCTACTTCAGTGTGTGTGAGAGAGAACAAGGTTTTCTCTTCCTATTTACTTTTCTTATGAAATTCTTATTTTTGAAAGGTCTTTTCTTTCCTCGACCAATATCTTTTTCTTTCTCTCCATGCCAGAGCACTGGAGATGTGGAAGAACTGAGGAAAAGCACTAGCCGACACTTTGTCTATACTAGATTTCTTTTTAATTGTCCAAATAGCAGCTTGGTTTCTCCACCAAACTTAAAGTAAAATGCTTCAATATCCACTTTCATAAATGCTCCTGGGCTTTTAGCATGACAAGTAGTGTCTGTATTGGGCATGATTTCTGTATGAATGGTTTCTGCTCTACTGGAATAACTATTCTAATGTCTGGTATTTGTGGCCCAAATTTTTGCTCAAGTATAACACTTCAGGGAGCTCTGTGGGCATTGTGGAAGTCTTTATTTGGAGTGCTTTTCCACAAAAGCAGTTTTAATGTGAGAGAGGATGTAGACCCAAACTGCAGTCATAGAGGATGCAGATCAGCATGAGTAGAGAAGATGCCCTGATCGGTTTGTGGTTTTCCTGTCAGGTCTATAAGGAGCCCATCAATTTTCCGGTGTATGAGGGGTTCTTTATTCCAGGGACCTTCTGCTGCCTCTGCTGAGTGACTTTAGGAGCAAGAAATGAGTTTCTTCTACCTCCCAGGTGTTTAGTCAGCTGCCCAGAACTGGGTCCGTGGCAATCCCAGCTGAGGGAAGATTTGTGAGTCAGGTGCTTGCCTCTATGTAAAAATAACTAGAATTCCTCAAAGAGATAAAGGCTTTTAACATCAGCATTTTTACGACGGTCTGGCCACACTGTGTCTTTCTGCACAAGCAACATCAGTTAAGCAGCAAGTCCTGACAGAGTTTCTGTTCTGCTGGAGTATCTTAGTGATGAGGGAACCCAGGGCAACACAACTTGAAACCGCCTTGCTTGGAAAGGCCCATTGTAACTGAAATATGGGATCTGCTTGGATTAAATATTTGAAGATTTTTTAATATTCTGAACTGATTAGCTTGCCCTTTTGTTTAGAGTGCTCTGACATTTTTATTAGAAAGATGCTGTGAAAAATCACTAATGGTAATATACTGTCTGTGATTACCAACCGAAGACCATGTTGTTTTCTCTCTGCAGTATAAAGGCCAACTGCATTGAAGTGGATCATTTTATGTGATTACTGGCTGCATCCATCTTCATGTTCAGACTGGCTGATGGCTATAAATACAAACACTTAAGTGTTTCCCTGAATGGTGATAGGCTGAAGCTCTGAACTTCAATTTATTTTTCCTTCTCCTCAGTATAAGTGTTCAAGATAAGCCCAATGTATGACAGCATCTTGTGCTTCTCGTCCATGTAGATTTACATAGCACACACATGTGCACATTATAGCCACTTCCTTTTCCCTTCTGTGAATTTATGAAGCCATGTTTATGCCTGAGTGCTGTTTTGGATAAGAAGATATTTTTAAAAGCAGAATAATAGAATAGGGACTTCTACTCGTGTCAGTCTTCTGTCCATCCATCTTCTTTGTCTCCCAGGTCATATATACAGCAAAAGTACTATGAGCAGTGTGGATACCATGGTGATACTCGAGAACAGTTTGGAACCAGGGGAAAACCTGATGTGCACAATATCTACTCTACACCATTGGCTTTGTCCTGATGTCAGTACGTTGGTATAACTAGATGTCTGAATTATGTCTTTCCCATTTCAGATATCCTTAATGGCTTTGTATTTTTGCAAAGTCACCAGGTAGCAGAAGGTGTTTGTAGAAGTTTTTATGGCAAGCCTTTCATTGAGCCTTTATGGCAGGATCTCCATGTCGATGCATACTGGATATTTGTATGTGGACATAGCCATAGATTGGGCTTTTATGCTGTCTCTCTTAGTCTGCTGAGCTGTTTTTCTGGGTATAATTTCTCTGTGCTCGTCACTGAGAAGAGTCAGTTAGCTGTGGATGCATATGCTTGTGAAATACAATCTCTGCTGAAGTTAACAGGTCTAGTTGCTATATGTGTGCAAAAACTGGGTAAGAAATTTTGTTGTGTTAAAGGAAGGCTTGATTCCTCATCCTGTGTCAGGTTCCTGTACTTTGCATTGGCCGTGGGAGGTGTGCAGGGCACAGCTAGCAAGCTGAAAAGTTCTCTGTGTGCCACAGCGTTCCTCAGAAATTTCTTCTAGCTCATAGATACTTTATAGCAGGGCAGTTTACTGTCTTGTGAAGAAAGAAAAAGACTGGTTTTGGCTTTGAGTATATATAATTCTTCATTGCATAAGAGAGAATTGTGGCAAATTTTCCAGTTTTAGCCCAGAAAGTTTTGACTTCATAGAATCTACTGGCTTGGAAGGGACCTTTAAAGGTCATCTAGTCCAACCCTCCTGCAGTAAGTAGGGACATCTTTAACTAGATCAGACTTCTGTCTCTCTAGAGTCTACGTATTCTTATGGACTTCTGTGTCTCAATTTTGCAGTTTGGTCCTTGTGATTAAAGTATGCCTAGACTTGCTTCAGGATAAAAATACTTTGTTTAGCTTCTGATAAGGAATATAACATGACTCTTTCCTGTGTTGAGAGTGAGTCAGACAGACATGCATGGGAGGAGATGGGGACTGGAAAGAGAAGGCAACTTTCTCGCGTAATTACATGAGAATATTTGTGGTATGTGCGTTCTCTGCAGGAGACTTTTAAATACAGCTAAAACTAATGAATCTTCTGTTTGT
The DNA here is from genome assembly GCA_013398915.1 of Dromas ardeola. NCBI lineage: Eukaryota > Metazoa > Chordata > Aves > Charadriiformes > Dromadidae > Dromas > Dromas ardeola. The sequence continues at coordinate 54,736 of VYZM01009985.1, read as the reverse complement.
CAAGCCTAGCAATACATGTTAAGTCTTCTAACTGAAATCTATACGACAGATTTAAAAGTCATTATTAGGCCTTTAAAATGTCACAAAGATTCAAAGGCAAAGAGGCCGGTTTGCCTCTTTAAGTTACACTGCGTTCAGGAATGCGTTATTTCAGGAGCTTGTCCAAGTTGCTGCCCTGTCACAGCTTCATTGCTTCAAATGTCACTCCAAGTAGGAGCAGTTTTATAACTACACAGTAAATTCAAGATGGCTTAATGGAAATGATTTCTTCATGTGTCAAAATGACCCCTTTGTTTCTCATTTTACTCTTTTGTTGCCTGCAGCTAATCTGCTTTTTGGGTTATCAGATCCAAGCATCTTACAATGCTGACTCTAGCAGCGGCATTCAGCTGGAATGCTGCCTTTTGTTTACTGGTTTCACCAGGCCTCCAGTGCTTTCTTTGGTCATCTGGTGGCTCCACTAATGTGATTTGCACTCCCAGGCTCTGCAGGCAGTCATGGGCTTTTATAAGGGAATTAGAGGAAGGCCTACCACCCTGGTTGCTAATGAATCCACAGGGTATTTCTTGCTTGTGTTTTGTTTTTTCAGCTCCCCCTCCCCCCGAAAGCAGACCAGGAACTGTTTGTGGTTTTGTGGAATTTTTCTCCCCTCTTCTCGGACTTCAGTTCCCAAAGGCGCTTTACCTGGCTGTGGCGACATTCATTTTGCTTGAAACAGAAGTACCAAATCCTGTTGATCAGAATGTGCATTCGGGGTTTTCTCAGGATTTGTAAATAAATACAGAAAAATAGATGGCTACACAAATACTCAAAAATTCTTCATTACAATAAAAAATAATATACAAAAATTGTTTGTGGTACTGCTGGATGTAGTAAGGAGAGACAAACCTCTGACCTCTGCCTTCCTTTATGAAAATTCTATTAAAATAACAAATGTTGGCATATGTAGAGAAGTTGAAGTGTTTTGCTGATAAGGCTGCAGCTAGAATTGTAAAATTTTGCAAGCACACCAGAGGAAGATGCAAGTTTAGAAACACCTTCAGTGCAGTCTTATAATTTTGAGCCAGTGAACGATACAGTCAAGCAAATATTCTATTACAGTTTTTGCAAAAGCACATAGATCTGTAGTTATACTCGAGATTTATTTTTTTTAATATGAAAAGAATAGATATACTCAGAATATATGCTCAAAACATCTCGTATTCTTTTTTTCTAAAGTAGAGGAGAGATTAAGACTCTCAGGAGTTGAGTAGAATGTCAGATGCTGAGTAAGACGCCATTCCTCCTTATATCCACAACCTCTTACTTAAGTATCCTTGTGGATTTGAGTGGGGACTAATAGAGTGATTAGGGGTTTTCTCAGATTAGCCCTGAAGTTTTGTTAGGGCCGGTATTTGACTTGCACAAAAACAAGCACAATGTCAATGTTTTTAAAGCTTGCCACTACTCTAATTAAGACTCAACCGACAGTGGCAGGATCTGCATATTTTTATCTTTTCATAAAATATTTTTCATCCCTTTCTGTTGTTTTAGAATGGAAGATGCCAAATCTCTGATACAAGGAAAATCTCAAAAGGACTCTGGAAACAAATGGGCCCTTTCCATGCAAAAAAACCAGATAATACTGAATCTATTCTTATTGTTATTTACCTTGAGAGCAAGTCTATCTGTTTATCCAAGTCTGAAGAATTTAGACTGGTAAGAGTTATGCCGCTGATATGTGGTTTATAGGGTTGAGTCTTAAGAGTAGAAGAAAACTTTAGAAAAACTGAAGTACATAGTCATGTTTCAGTGCCCTCACTTTGTGCCATTCTGCAATGTTGATGCTGTAGGATTTATCTGTGATGTTTGGAGAGGGTGTATGTCTCATTTATTTATGCATGTGTTTATATTTTTGACACATTAACTGAATATTGGAGCATTAATTTCTGTTCAAAGAGTGTCAGTGAAGCTGTTGAGTTCGTGTTTCTACTTCAGGAAAAATCATGTAGAAATTCAGGTGCAGTTTTTTAATAGTGGACATATAAAGCAAGAGTATATCGATTGAGTTTTACTAGGCTGACTGCAGCACTAAAGGTCCTTATGACCCAGAAGTTTGTGACCCATGAAATCTCCGTTTTCCTTGTATTGGTAATGTATCTTGAAGTACAGAGGACTGAAAAATGCATCCTGTGTGACCGAACACATTGATTATCTACAAATGGAAAATTATTTGGGGCTTATTGCTAAAAATGCATTTGATACTAGTAAATATAAGGGGATAGGCTTAAATTATATTCTTAAGCAAATGTTCCCTGAGCAGAAATTCACTAAGGCAACACCTGATACTTACAGGTATGAATAAGATCTGCTATATTTTTCTTTAAAGTGGTGATTTCAGATGCTTGGGCATTTTGCTGATTCAGCTTGATCAGCTTGTATGCCAGTGAGCAGAAATCAAAATTTTGCTTTATAAATTGTACTTGCGTCTGTTCAAAGGAGGTAAATGACGGTGAGGAATTGGGCACAGGTATTTCGAAAAATGGTAAATATCCAAGGTTCCTGAAAACGAGCCTGTAACACACACACACACACATACACACACACACACACACACCCCCCAGCAGGCAGATTTTACAGCTCTGTCCAGAGCACAGAAGGAAGATAAATCATGGCCATCCCCCTCTCATTTTTGAAATGGTTCAACCCTGGGGTTTAACTGAAGGACTTAAAGAGTTTTTGAAGTGCAAATAGACTGGTGAAGGGTAAACCTTTTCAGAGTTTCATTTAGATGGATTTTTTTTTTTTCTATGTGGATTTCTGGCACCAGCTGAGATCTGGAAGGCCACAGGATTTTTTTGTTTTTGATCAATCAAGCAAGCAGAACTTGCCATGGGGGTGTACATTCTCTGCATACATATTGATCCTATTGTGTTTAAAAGTAGTTAATTTAATCGGGGCTTTTTGAAACCTTCCCTGCTAAGACTTGCATTAATGGAGCTGTCATTTCAAGGTCATGTTTCAGTGTCAATAACTTAATGGTAGTGACAGAAGTTACTTATAAGTTTAATATCAGTATTTCAGTTATTGCATGTTAAAATTGCATTGGATGAGAACTTTATATACATGCATGTAAAAATGTTCAGTTTCAATTGAAAAATGTTGCTGTCAGTAAATGAGAGATTTTCAAGGCAGTCTAGTCTTACGAAACACATTAACACCAACAGTTGTGTTACTATTTGCCGCTGTTTGGATCAGTACCCTTGTCCTGCCCCGTTGTATAGGGGGTTTGACTCTAAGAACCTATTTTACACCTTGTCTCTTCTAGAAAATGGTTGTTATGTCAGAGTTTTTATTCAGGGCTCTTTCTGGTAGTTTTGACCTTTTACCTCACACTTTGTCTTGTTTAAGAGCAGCAGCATGCAGAAGACGGATTGCATATTTAACTATAAACACTTCTCTCTACTGTGATAAATATTTGGAGATACCGCATGTAAGGACTGTCTGTATGATAAGATGCCCATTTGAGTGCAGAGTATAGATTTTATAAGGCAGGATACAGTTTACTACTTTATGGTCTATATCTGATGCCAAGATCTTCAAGTATTTCAGATGAAAGCATTAAATATTTTCAAGATTTTTCCTGTGAGGATGTTAACTGCAGTCTTTGTTATTTGTTTCTTTGGTTTGATTGGCTTGGAAGGAGCTTCAGAAAGTTATCCTAGATATGGTTACACACAGGGTACAACAGAGTCGGCAGTGAAAATTTGGTTCAGATACCATGGCAGAATGTGCCTGTAAATCTCCCAAACTCGGTTCTCTTATTGCTTTTCTTCCTGGTAGTTGCGGCGTGCCTTGAGCCCTGCCACTTGCTGAGGACTGGGGTTCTAGAGGATGTGGACTGAAAGGGCTGAGATGTGAGATGGAAAGCAGAGTCTTGCATACAACTCTTTCAATCATGTACCAGTAATTATCTCCTGTAAAGTTTCCTATATGTAAGTGTTTTCCCCAATTGAATGGGATTTTATTGAAGATTTCGGTGCCAAATCACTCAGTGGCTCAGAATGGGAGAGGAACTCTAAAGGGTGTGTGGGGTCCAGAGATGGGATCCTGTTTAGGAAGGACCAGACTTGAGTGGTTGTTAGTTTAATTTCCATATATTGGATGTCCAAAATTGTACTGCATGGCATACTATGGGAGAATCACTTATATTAAAAAATGGTGTATCTATACCTTACTTCTGTATCTACAGTCTGGTGGTTTGATGTTTGCCGTACTATGAGAGCGCAACAGGGACCTAAAACCATAACTCATCACAAATTAATAAATATGGCTACATACAATTAATAAATACAGCTAAAGAAGTGCATATTGTGATTTTTTCCTGACTTTACACTGAACAAAAGACATTTGGTTAATAGGCCCCCTGTCTTGGTCTTTGTTTTGCAACTCTAGCTTTTATGCCATTAAACTCACATGCTGTCAGTCTCATGCACTGTAATGATGGTTTATTTCCTGTAATGTTTGAAAACTCAACATGAGATGCTATTTAAAGCTTTGCTGAGAGAGAAGGGAATTCTTTGTATCTCACTGAGAAAAGGGATCCCCAGCATTTGTGGCATCACTTTTGTGAGTATGTCATTGGGAGATGCTAATATGACCTTTCTTTTGTTAAGTAAGAGATTTCTAGCACCACCCAGGACTCTTCAAGTCCCATTCCACTGACTGGGTGGAGAATTTGGGGCATATTTCAAGTCAGCTTTTGCTTTAGTCTTATTAGGCACAGAGTGCAGGTCTTCGTTTAGAAACAGACATCATTCTGTAGATGGGTATGTGGGTGTTGGCTAGAAAATCTATCATTCTACTTTACAATTTTTTCTAAATGGTGTGTGCTCAAATGTCAAAACATTGGGGGGCTACTTGGAATTACAGATTTATCAAGCAGCCGCAACATTAAAGTAATCTTACTCTGGTGACAATATGCATTCATCAAGGGCAGAGGCTTGCATGATGATTCTGAATTCCTGTAGAATTTAACCCAGCAACAGCTGGTCTGTAGGATGTGTAGTTTTTAACAAGGTAATGTTTGTGTTTTGGCGGAGGACTTGTGTGACACGCTGCTGAAATTGTTCCAAAGTGCCTTCATCCTCCATTCAAGTCTGTAGGGATCCTGAGACAGTTTTTGTGTGAAATTTCTCCACTCTCTCTGTGCCTCCTGATTTAATCACAGATAAATTCTACAAAATTCTTCCATGGGGTGTTAGGGGAAAAAAAAAGAAAATAAAAAGACCATCAACACCACTAACTACAGCTACAACAGAAAGAATACTCTTTTTAGCCTTTGTGTTAGATTCCTTTTCTCTGCAGTTGTTTTTCTTTTTTTTTNTTTTTTTTTTTTTTTTTTTTTTTTTTTTTTTCACTTGGGAGAGGTTTATGGTGCTGTGTCCATCAGGATAACCCTGTCTTAGGGTTGAAGTTGTATTTCTCCCTGAGTTCCTAGAGGTGATGTTATCTTTTGTTCACTCAGCACTATGGTCATTCCTAAGAGCATCTGTCACTTCAGGCATTGTAAGATGGATGAGTCTCAAGTGAACTGCTGGTTGAAGCAAATGGTGAAAATAAGAAAGGACAAGGGGGCTGGGGGTCTTCAGAGGGGACAGACAACAAGGAAGCACTGTTAGAAATCAAAAGTAAGCCAGGCGGTAATGGAAGTAAGAGCCAAGATGGATCACATGTTAGCAGATCCCACAGGTCTTGGAAACGAAGATTGGCGGCTGATGAATTCTGAAGAGATCTTCTGCATCTTGACAAAAATGCCGCTGGTTTGTTTCCTACTTCATTTGCAAGTAAGGGAGGATCAGAAGGAGATGATCTGAACGTCAGATGAAGAAATCGTATTTTTGTCACATTGTGTTCTAAGGTTAGGACAAATTAATACTGCCAATAATCAGAAAAAGGCTTAGTGGTGTTTTGTGTGTCTGAAATATTGTGTGAGAATCTGTCAGTACTGGGTGGGCACGTAACAGTACAAAACCAAACCAGCATATCGGCAGTTTAGCTTTGGGGAAAAAAAAGTAAACTTAAAATTTGTAGCCATTTGTATTTCAGAAGGTACTTAATGTTTTTAAAAGAGGGAAGATTCACTACAATACCTCTGATTTAGCTGGACTAATTGAGTTAGACATTTTAACAGAAAGAAAATTATGTAAAAAACCTCACACCCCAAACGCCAAGAAAACTCCCCCCAAGCCACTGCGAAGCAAATCCATACCCCCACCCCCCCCACCCCCCCCG
>VYZM01009985.1:0-48432 GCA_013398915.1 Dromas ardeola | reverse complement strand
AATCCATACCCCCCCCCCCCCCCCCCCCCCCGGAAGCTGAGCAAAGGTCTGTGTTTGCAAAAGCAGCCGGCTAAGGACAAAAGGCACTTACAGCCCAGTGTGTGTCAAGGTTTGGGAAGGGTCCAAGGAGGATCTTGGCTTGAAAAATTATTTTGTCACACTATTGGCATTGGTCCATAAGGGGAAGCACTGGTTGAAAGGCGAAGAAATTAAGATGATTAGAAGCTTTAAAGCTTCACAAATGGTAGAGTATCTCCCTTCTCAATGGATGTAAATAATAGATGAAAGACCGAGAGTGACAACAAAGGATCAGGGCGTTTAAGAGAATGTGTGCAGCCTGAATAGAGGTCTGTGGCCTAGGGCCAAAGGTCTTAGCTTTGAGTGTAATTAGAAGAAAATACAAAAATGTCATTACTAGCAGGTGAAATGTTCAGCACGTGTCCGAAAAATAGCAATTTCGGAGCCAGGAGCAGTTGGAATTGGATTACTGACATTCTGCAATCATTGAAGTCTCTGCAGAGCCCTACAGTTGGGTCAGGCACTGCCTGTAAACTTTGTTGGCCATCTGCGATGGCTTCACTGTCAGCATGGCGGGGATGCACAGCACAGGGTAGAATCAGTCGTCCCTGGGAATAGAGTTGTTTAATGTCCTTCCTCAGAACACAACAATCCTACCCAAAACTTTTCCTGAGTGAGAGGTGAGGGTTATAGCTGCTCTCTTAAATAGGCTGATTTTTAAAAACAGGAGGAGGGGGAGGAAGCTTAAAGCTAATATTGCTTTTTTGATTTTAAAACCTGGCTTTTGAATTCTAGGCATACAGCTGAAAGAGTCGCATTCGGTCTGGGTTTGACAGTGGGCCCAAGGCTGTGGTCCCAGCTTTAAGCCTAAAATCCCATTTGTGAGCAACAGCGAAAAGTCCTTTAAATCTTTTGGCAAAATATTGTCCATGTCCATTGAGAAACCAAATGATCTTGTCTGCCTAAGAAAGTCTTGCCAAAGTCCAGTCAATGATAACTTAATTTAAAGCGTTTCCTGATGTTAATTTCTGTTCTGTACAGCCCTAGATATTTTAGGAGTTACTCTTCTACCCCAATTCTTTGGGCTGTTTCAGATGTATTCTCTTTTATAAACTGCAATTTGTATTAGAAATGTTTTCACTTAAATACCTTTATGGGATGTCAGATAGGAGAGCAACCATCTAATTCTGATTTCAGTTTGATCTCCAGTTTAGCGTAAATAACCACTCACTCATGTAGTTTGTTTCTTTTTAAACCAATAGTAAAGTAATTACTTCTACATTATCATCTATTTTTTATGTTTCTGTGACAGTTGATTTTCTCATGCTGATGTGCTAAGTTCCTAATATTTCATATACCAACTTCAGTGCCGAAAATGTGCAGATTCTGTGACAAATTTGTACTTTACTTCTGGTAGAATGCAAAGAAGCAGCCATGCAGTTTCAACAAAGTATTCCTATAATCAAAAAGATGCTTTTTAAAGAGGTCATCCCTCCTTTCCCCACCCCAGTTCAGTTTTTGCCCCAGACCAGGTTTGAATAGGCAGGTTTTGTTGGCTTGTTATAAACTATATGCTGGCGCAAGTCATTCTAATTTTTTTTTCTCCCTTCTTATTTTTCAGGTGTACAGGAGTTTTAAACAACTTCGCAGCAAGGCTTCACAAACTCTTAACTGCATCCTTTAATCATGACTGCATTTCAAATAGGTTAAAAGGAATCTGAGAAGGTACGGTACTTGGCTTTCCTGACAGACAATGCGTTGTATGTTTGTGTTCAGCATCTGTGCTTTCATTTCCATTGGCTGCATTTTAGGAACAGTGTGGACTGTAAATAATGATTTTATTTTTGCTTCAGGCATGTACAACATCTAAGTTCTTCAAAAATCTTGAAATCCATTTCATCTAATTAAACAGCCTTCATCAAAGAAGGCTGATTTGTGCTTCCATTTTTTTTTTTATATATCCACAATGAGATCAACTTCATTATTTAACGATAGTTCTTTTGAAGCTGTAACAATTTTCTTCTGCTGTTTTACTTAGAAGCACTGCAATACCTAAGCAACTAGCTAGATATATGTTTTATGCACTTGGAGGGTGGATGTTTGTTTGTTTGTCCTCTCAAAGGGTTTAAAACAAATGGGAAGAAGAATGCAGATCTTTGTAATGATCGGGATAGATTTGCGCTTCCAGCTGAGATTCTCACACGTCTTTTTTTCTGACTTCTTAAAGGGGGCAGGCTTGTCTCGGTATACAATATTGGGCTTGCATAGTTTCTTGTTGCATTTAAATAGCCAGCGTACCCAGAAGGCTGAAGATCTATTCCTGCTTTATGACCTGTTGTATCCCTGGGGCAAGGGCAGCGCTGAGCAGAGCGAGGGGGTCATGGCCACAGCCCAGGTTCTGAGCGGGCGCTTGTGGGTTCCCCAAACTCGCCTGCAGGAACGTTTTGCTCGGCAACATCTGGAACGTGGTAGATGTCTGGAAGAGGGGGGAATCTCTAGGATTTTGCTTCGCCAGGTGCTAGGAGGAAGCAACATTAGCCTTTTTGATGGGGGGGGAGGCAGATTCTGTGGCCCTGAAGTTAGGCTAAACAATTGCAGAGGTCAAAGGACAGCTGAGTGCGGTCAATGAGACACCCTGGGGTGTATTTTGTTACTTAGTAAAAGGAGCAGCATCCTAAAACCCTAAAGGATTCTCTTGAAAATCTGTGTTGTGAAAAGGTTTTATGAGTCTGATGGCAAAAAGTGCTGATTTAGCTGAGGAATGCTTGCTTTTGTCTAAATGAAAGGCTAATCCTTACCAAATGTTGGCAGCTATTATAGTGCAGTCAATGCAGGTCTGAAAGGACAGTTAGAGTAGAAGTGTACTTTGGGATCCCAAATGTTTATCATTTTAATGGTTCTGTAACTGAAAAGATTTCGGAACTTTAACCTTTGATCCTAAAATTTATACCATGAGCAAAATATTTGAAAAAGTAAAAACCTTCCCTTATAAATTAGTAGACCTTGTTCCTTAGGGAGCTGAGCCTGCCCCCTGACAAATTCGCTTTAGATTATCAGGAAACTGTCTAGCTTAAACTATAACTTCTTTTAATCTGCTAACACTTATTCATTGTTTGAAAAAAATGTGGTGTTTTTCTGGTCTTGAGCAATTTTTGCTGTTCTTGTTTCAATGCTCACAAAAAGAAAAATAAAAATCAAAGAATAGGTTTTGAGTAATTAATTCCTATAATTTGTTTAGCATTATCTTTCTTTAAAGCGACAGCTTATTAACACTTAACATTTGTCATAGAAACAGATAAGAAATCAATGTCAGAGCCAAGACCTTGTAAATAACCTGAAAGGAAATGTAATAATGGCTGTCTTCACCAGAGAGGTGGTGGGGGAAGGAGCAGGCATGTGGCAGAAAAGGTTCAGTGCTTTTTGTTTTCCTTTGTAAGGGGGGGTTGCTGCAAGATACAACCCGGGGCCTCCGACTCTTTGGCCCTACTGTCTTACACAAACACTCATTGTCGAATTAGGAAGAAAAAGATACTCAGGAGCCAGTGGTGGTGGCATTTTTATAGTGACTAACCTGATGTTTCATCGTGATCTTTAAAAGAACACCATAAGAGTAAAGAAGAATAAATTGCATAATTTTCAAGGGGAAAAAAATGAGCAAAGACGTTGACAAGTAATTTTTTTTTTTAAAGAAACATGCTTGCAAAATACAGCTCTCCAAAGAGCTTAATTTTTAAACTCTTTAGAAGTACTCTATATAGATGCTTAGCATTGATTTACGTCAAGGTTAAGGCACCTTTAAACAAATAAAGTTGGGAATGGATAAACCTACTAAAATACAAATCACCTATTAAACACAGAAGATGTTTGTATAGTGTTCAGGTTGCTACAAAACTGACACATGTCTTGAAATTCTCCTGATAACCCCTTCTAAACTCATCAGGAAATGATAGCATGTGTGTTTGAGGGGTACACAAGGGAGTGGCCAGATAGGATAGAGATGGAAGGTCAGGCCTTAACTTTGACTTTCTAGGCTTCAGCTTCATGCTTTTGCAATAAGGCAGTAACAAATGAAGAAAGGATTAAGGTGATTTATTTATCAATGAGATTGGACTGGCTTTTGCTGTAGGAACTCTATGAGATGTCTGTTTGAACCTGTTTTCTGCTTTATCCCTATCAGCAATGAATATAACATTTTACACATTATATCTGTATGGAATTAAGGGCTATATAAAATAAACTGTATAATAAAACAAACTGTATAATAAAGCTGCTTAGAGAAATACATGTTTGAGCTTTAATGCTTAATTTTGTTTGTAACCCTAGAATTTAATGACTCAAAGTATGTAAAATGGAAGTATATGGATTATTAAGATTTTTTTTCATTTACTGAGAAAATTGTTCTGTATCTATAAAGTGTTTATCAGGTGTTTTTTCCAAGTTTAGCCCACAGTGAATTTTATACATAGTATTTATATTCTACTGTGGCAGCAGTCACAGAAAAATATAAGCACTAGTTTCTTGAGTGTCAGTATTTACTGGAAGTTTTATATGCATGCCTTCAAGAATTCATAGAACCTGTGAATTTTCTGTGTTACTGACTCGTTAAACCATAATAGCAACTTCGGGCATCAGTCTTGCCTCTGCTAACATGTTTATGTTGCAGGTAAATTAAGTCCAGCCTGTAAACATCATTAAGACATCTCCTTCTGGGAGAAAAACATCTAGAAAAGCACATCTAATGTCCCCATCAAATGATGTGTTTTCATGTCATTTTTTTCTTCTTCCAAGACATAAAGACACAGTTTATCACAGTGGGTGATGAGTAGCATCACAGAACAAATGTAGGCATTAGAAATAGAAAATTGTTTTCTCCTCCTATTAAGTTTTAATAGTATGTAATTTTGAGGTTTTGCATTTCTCTTTTAAGTAAAGATAAAGGTTTTCCTTTGCCAGACCTAAATGGCATTATAAAAATTATAAAAGTGCCTTTTGTGGACATTTATCCTACAAATACCTATTGGGATTCCTAAGTATCTAGAAAAGGTAGCTTGAATGTCAAAGCCCTTCTTTTTAGATACATCCCTGGATGTGATGTTAATGTTCTGTTCTGTCAGTTGCCCGTTTGTTGCATATTTCATCTTAACTGAAATCTGGGATGTTGCAAAAGGCCCAGTAGTGCTGTGCATCTTTGATCTCAAACAGGGGTTGCCTCTGGTAATTTCAGAGATTCTGGACAGAGCTTTGTTTATTTTATAGAAGAATTTGTGGTATTCTGGGGAGGGGAGAAAGTAGAGTCAGTTTTGACACGACGAACACGTGTTGTGTAGAAGGAAAGGAAGAACTCTACGAAGCACTCTGCACTTTGAAGTTCATTTCCACTAAAATTCAATACAAGAAAGTTATTGTTGTTTTTTTTTTTTTAATAGGAATTCTATGACCAATTTAGACACTGTTTCCCAGCAGCAGAGAAGTTGCCAAAAAATGGCCCAACGATATTAAACTTGACACTACTTGTATGTTTAAGCTGATTGTTACGGTTTTGGCCTATACAGGGTTTTCTTATCTGTTCACACACTGCTTTTTGCTAAGTAATGGCCATGAAAGCAGCTGGCTTTTGTGGAGTTTTTTGTCTCTGCATCATGGGCTAAAAGTGACTGCAGAAGAATGATGTTAGATATGCCTCTGTATCTAGAGACTGCATGGAGCTTCAGATAAGAAAAGATTTGTTTGTTCCTTTCTAAAACATATTCTGAGTTCAGATAAGCAGAAACGTGATCATTTTGACCTATTTGAAAATGGTATTTTTGGAAGAGCTGTGCAGGAACATGCTCTGGGTAGACTTGATAAACATTTTGACACAACCTCTCTACAAAAGAAGAGGACTTTGTTTCCACCTTTGGTGGTTCCTTTTTAGGGATGATGGTTTCCAAGCCTCATAAAAACAAGGAGAACTGTTTTTCAGACTTGTGTTGGTTTTAGACAGGGCTCTAGGGAGGAAGACAATGATTTTTTTTTTGGAGGAGGAGGTGAGGAACCAACAAACCCACCTAACCTTCTTCTATCCAAGTGTGTTAGTGAAGGCAAGTTTGATTACTTAAGACTTTCTTCATTACTCCTTGATTTAATTTTACTTTTTAATCTAGAAATCTGTGTTAGGGATTTGTTTAATAATCTTCCTGGAGAGACAAAAGGAGCAAGACTTGATGGTACTTTTGGCAGGATTATGCACTTTACAGATGAAGGAGATGTGGGAAACGCCGCTTGTGAAGCTCTTGGGTGCAGGTTGTTCTCCTTTGTACAGTGTCACAAACATGCTCTGGCTGCAGAGACTGTCTCTTCTTCAAGTTGGTAACGCTGAAATTACTTTCAGGTTGCATATTTGAAGAACTGCCATGCAACATTTCCAACTTTGCCAGCTTTGGGGGGGCAGAGGGGGAAGACTGCTTACTGCAAAAGAAAGGTTGAAGTTTACAAAGTCCTACTCCAGTGTTTCATTTTTAGTTTGTTGCAGCTGTCACAAACCAGAACATGCTCCAGATAAGATGAATGCTGTGGAAAGAGAAAATACTGAGTGGATGTTCCTGAAGAATTGGGTCATCTCTGGAAGGTTTTAAGAGCCAGTGTAATCTGTATTACTGTTATGCCTATTACTCAGATATTTTTTTAGTAGTGTCAGTACGTGTTGTTAGAATTATGAATTTTCAGACAAGTAGTGTCTCTGCAAGATGAAGAGCAATTAATTTATATTGCTTGGCAATAAAAATTTCTTTGTCTTCCTTATTTAGTAGCACTTTCACATGAAGAAACTTAAAAAAAATAAAAAGAAAAAAAGACTATGGGGGAAAAACACTTTTACTGCAGATGTAGATACCTGGAATGATTTTCATTAAGGATTTTTCTGTTTAATGCTTGTACTGTACAATCTGATGTCCAGATGTATCAGAATGGATTACATTTTAGTTTCGATTTTGTGTATCTTAGTGAAATTTCATGCTGCTTTTCTATCAACTAGTGTCATCTTGGTTAGCAGTCTTAAAAAATGTCAAGCAGTGTGTATGCATAAGTTCCTACTTGCGTGTACAATAAATAAATAGCATAAGCTATGATGTTTTAAAAGTTAGATTTTTGCAGCCTAGGGGCCAAAGGATTTACAGTAATTTACACACATGCTTTGCTAAGCCATAGTGCACAGTCTTATTCCGTAGTCCTATTGAAGACAATAAAACAACAGCAGGCAGGTGAAAATGTACTTATAGTATTGAAGTCTGAAGGCAGATCATGAGAAGTGGAGCAGAGAGGACGTGCAGGAAAAAAACGAGTAAGAATTACAAACAAGTTGAGCAAATTCGATGGTTGGAAATGACATTAATATCATTAGCTTCATATGGTGGTCTTTGTTAGTCCCATTGTGTTGAAGAGTTGATAACAAACTTTATTGATAAGGCATTCAAAGGATGCTTGAGATTGTAGGTGAAGTGCTCAGGTTCTACGTAGCCAGACCATATATGCTTAACAGATCATCATCCCTTTCATTTTCATGAGCGGTGCAAGTTGAGATGTCATTATTAATGCTTCTTTTTATGTCATTATATGGCTCTTTTGAAACACAGGTAACTTTCCCTTTCACTTTCTCAGGATAGAAGCAACCCCTCAGAGAAAAAAAGATACATAATTCATGAAAGTAAGCCATTAGTGATCGTTTTTAGCATTAAAATTGTTGACAAATACGGACTTGTATTTTGTATTTAGACTGTTCGCTGAGCTTCCCAGTCATGGAAATTAAAGAAGTCCATATATAATTTTTAAAAAAATGGTGTAATATTAGACAGTGTTCCATTGAAATAAACATTAAGTCTCCGTTAAAAACACAGCTTTAAATTAATTAACTGGTGTATCTGAGAAGATACAGTTTACATTATAGATTATTGTAAACTACATAAATACATTTTATGTCTCAGTTCTGAATAGTTTGTTTGAATTACTAATTACTAAATACAGTTGTTAGCTAATAACTTACAATAAGATCTGTGTATCACTAGCAGAATATGTATTGTCAGTGAATGACTGTACACTTACCTTTATGAAACGTATATAAAAATAACAGTGTTCTGATAAAAATCTGTTAGGTTTGGGAACAGGTATTGATTTTGAATACATGATTTGGGAAACAAATATGGGCTCAGAAAAATGTTTCAGTAAGCAGCAAAATGCTACATGCATTTACAGTTATTTAAATATTTATTACATTAATCACTTAGATACATTAGTTTTATCTGCTGTGTTATTAGAGGTTTTAGATTAGAGGTAGTAGCTGAAAGGATTCAAACATTCTTGCCTGACTGTGCTAACTTGCTGAATTGTTTGGGGAATAAATCAAAATTCATGTCTGCAACTAATTGCAAAATCAAAATTACACAGCAAAAATATGCCTTGATCCTAGAGCTGGGATTAAGCACCACTACTGATTTGGTTGTACTGCACTGGCATTAATAATGTGGTTAATAGTCTTATTGATTTAGGGCAGAGAATATAAATGGGGAAAGCTATGTATGAGCATGCTTGTTTTAAGGAAGCAGACTGAGATTTTCAAAAGTGCTCCTTAGTGATTTGTTTGTGCTGCCTCTGCAATAAGTGTGTGAGCACATAATCCTTTTAAAATAGTGAAGTCTTTTAACATTATCAAAACTTCAAAATTAAAAGCTAGGTTTAGGGTGATAAACTTTTTGTTTGTTTGTTTGTTTTCTTCACTTGAAGGTTTTTCTGGTGAAAGAAAAAAAGAGAAAATGTACATCTTCTGTTGAAGGTGCATAGTAATGTTCCATTCCTTATGTACCTTGTGAAAGATCCCAGTAGCATAAAAGGTTTGCTCCATGTTCTACAAATTAATTTTAAAACCCCTAGAAAACCTTCACAGCAAGTTATCTGCTAATTTCATACATCTTTTAAAAGGGGTCTAAAAGTCTTGCAGTCAGAATAGGTTAAATCAACATAATTAACTCCTGGAAGCTTCTATATCACAAAGGATGTAGGGCTATTCATGTAAGATTTGCACTTCAATATAATCTTCTCATTCTTGGTTATATACTACTGAGCATTTCTTTTTGCATTACTGGCAACTGAATTTTTATTAACTCTTCTATACTTTTGTGGTCAAATTTGTTGTCATCTGACTTCCTGTCATTGTCCACAACCCTGTATCATCAACCTTTCCATGAAACACCAGGGGATGCAATGGGATAAGACTAAAAAAAGGACATACATATATATATATATTTGATATTATAAACACAAAATATGGTTTTTATATGGCTTCTAATTAAGCTCTTTTTTCCACAGTAGGAAGGCAGAGGAGGAATAATTAGAGAAATGGTATATTTGCAAAAGCCTGGGGGGGAGGGGAAGGTTGTGTGAACAGATGTTTGTGGGTGGATGAGATAAAGGGACAGTAAAAGTGTACGAGTGCATGCAACTGGTGACAGGATACATAGTGCTTATTTAGATATGAGCATTTGCATGCGTAAGACAGCCTTTGCCCATGAAAACGAGTTTTGCATTTACAACAGTCATCAAAAGACATTTCTTGATTCCAAGTACCCCACCAAATGGTATCAGCTACAGTTTTGCTCCATTCATATTCCAGTCTCTTTATAGTACTTTTTCATGTAGTTTTCCATAGATAGGCATATATTGCATTACGTGCTTCTAGCATAGCATCCTTTATTCACAGAAACTAGTCCTCCATAATTTTTGCATATTGTGTAGTCACTGTAGGTGAGTTCACGTAAATGAAGTAGTGAGGTCAGATGTTTTCTTTCATCCGCTTGTTGCATCTGTTTACTGAGGAAATGGCATCAAATGAAATTTGGCACGTGCTTAATCTTTAAATCGTCTCAGCCCTCACTAGAGGAATGTGTTGAGCATCCCCAGTGTGCTGACTTGCACCGGTTTTCCTCTCAGAGTTCAGCCTACCTGGAATGCAACATTTTTTTTCTGAGTGGGAGCCATAGCCTGGAGAAAAGTAAAGCCAGTGCAAGGTCTGTACAGTTCTTGTCACAAAGCTTCACGTGCAGAAATCTTGCAAAATGACTTCCAGCTTCAGTTTAGTGATAAGAACAACTGACTGTTGTTAGGTTTACATAGTTTGAGTCTAACTGCACAGACTTAACTCTAAAATAGTGTTTTAAAACTTTGGACTTACAAAAGATAGCATTGAAAGATTCTGGCAGAGTTTTATCAGAACATTTGAAAGATGAAGGATAATGAGGGATGTTAGGCAATAAATGCAAGTGCTAAACTTGTAACTTAAAAGCACTGAACTACCATTTTGTAAAACCTGACTCGAGCTTAACTTGCAGTGATTTCTGTAACATTGCACCTCGCAATATATTCTGTGTTTGATTGCAGTTGTAAACTCCTCTTTATGTGTACAGCGCAGTAAATATACTGTTAAAAAGAATGAAAGAGACATTTCAAATTTTATGTAAAAGAGATGAGATTGAGTTTCGGTTTCTGTTTCTTGTTGGTTTTCCTTTTTTGGCCTCACTGCTGGTTTATACTGTGAAGCTGAAAACTCCCAAATCACTGGATTTTAAAAATATAATTCAGACTTAATTTTTTGCAGTATTTGGACGTGATTTGAAGTTGACAGCTTCATGCATGTAAGTTCAACTTACTAACACCATCCTAATTTCAGGTGTGAATTTTACCTTTAGTATGTTTATTGTTTTGTGAACTGTGCCTGAAGACGGTGGGGGTAGTCTTGGGGTGGAAGGGATGGAGCAGTAAAGGCATAGCAGCCCCCATATTAGCACCACTTGTGATTTGCTTTCTGTTTCATGTTGGGAGGGAAGAGCTGCCCTGTTCCACTATCCTGCATGTAGCTCTGTTGTGTATGCATTTGTCTTTTTCTGTCCAAGGGATTGCCCAAATCCAAGGTAATCTGATGAAGTACTCCAAGTACAGATCCTATTAATTGAGCAGTAAGAGGAAGAACTTTGTCAGGAAAAAACAGGCGTTCTTGATCTTTCCCATTCCTCTGACAGAGTAGTGGCAACATCACACTGAAAGACTATATTCTAAACAGCATTGAATGCTAGCAATATTTTCTTCGAAATAAAATGAAAAATAAAAATGAAAGGAAACTCCACTGTAAAAAAAGTCAATACACACTAATCATTCATTTTTCCTGAAAGAATTTGTAAATGAATTATTTATCTGTCACTTGCTACATGAGATTGTAAACTCTTTTACAGTTGAGCTTGAATATCCCTAACCAAGACAAAAGCAGGTCGAGAATCTCAGAATCTTGAAAGGACTGTAGAGGGGGCAGAAAAAGGATCTCACAAAGTTTATAAGGGATCTGTTAATGAGACTACTCTGCCTTGCACTCTTGTATTCACTCACACATAAGTCTTCCCCCACTGAATGCCACAGTTAATGCTGGGTATATACTTTTGACTTCAAAGTGTACACTTTTAATTAGCATATATATTTGTTATTGTCATTATTAGCGGTCATCCTTTCTGTTTTATGCATGTTCATGATATATCCTAATGATGCTCTAATGGGAAAAATATACCATTCCCAGAACATCAATAAGAATGACGTAGATAATAGAAAATGCTAGCTGTACCTGAAACAACCAGTTCCCAAACAATTCTACAGCATAAATAGATGCCTGGTCTCTCTTTGCCTAAGATAACCCTTTGAGATACAGAAGCTGTGCTGGGCCTGGTAGTGCCTTTGTGAAGGAACTTGCTTTCTTTTTCTTTGAAGAGAAACTTTCCTGTGGGGTTAGGCCAGATCAGAAGCCAGATTATGTGTTTCGGAGAACACAATTACATCATTAGGTTAAACACAAAGTAAGGACTTGATAGAGCCGACTTAATGGAGGGTGTTTACATCAGATTCATCATTCGCTATCAGGTAATTGTGAAATTGCTTTAAGCCATAACAACAACACTCACCCCCTCCCTCATCCTCCGGTTCAGTTCCTCTCCTTTAAAGTCTCTGGGGTCATGACCCACCTGGAGGCCAAATATGTGGTATCTGGTGTACTGAATGATCTGATTATATTTTTACTAGCAGAGCCTTCAACTAAATGTGCAGTTCTAGCTTCCAAGAGCTATTGGGTAACAATCTGCTTTCCAGAGGTTACTTTTTTTTTTTTTTGTATGTGAAGGACCATAGTCACCTATTTTTCTAACTAAAAGTGGGTACTGTTTACTGTACTTACACGCTGCAAGTCTGCTGGATCTAGGCACTGATTCTTCTTGAACATCCAGTGTCATGTTTCTGTACAGATCTTTTGAAACCTGGATGACCACATGAGACAAGATTATTTGCTTGAATTGACAAGACTTTCTTGTAAATTCAGCTTCTGGGGTTGAAAGAGTGATCAGAATTTCCCTGGGGCCTTCACCACACAGTTAACTGATGCGGTGCTAAAATCAATCATCTTCGAAATTTTGCTTTTATTACTTCCATTTCTGTCTGCTTTGATGGAAGCTCCTAGTAATTGTACTTTTGCTTTCTGTAATGAATGCCCATATTTAATTTTTTATTAAAGCCTGTATCATTAATACTTCGTCACTCGGGGTCAGGTTAGTAGAATTTCATGATTGCCTTGTTCATGAGTCTTTGTAAGGACACAGACTGAGATGTGAGGGCTGCCTTACAGCTCTAGTGTAAGGCAGCTCTCAAACTCCAGCAAATCTCATAGTTAATCCTCCAGTTTAGTCAGTGATGGCCCACTGCAAAGGTGACTTGAAGTAGGCTTAGGAAATCTGCTTTGAAGAAGCATAGCAGCAGTGGAGATGTGTTGGATAATAATCATGATGCCTTAGTATCTGTATCTTTTCAGAGTTGTACCTTGAGAGAGATAGAGCCTGGAAGTGCAGGTGATCTGAATGTTAGGAAATTCCCCTTATTTCATGTTTTGCTGCAGATTTCATTTTGAAATTACTCAATTTTAAATGTGTCTTCTAGTCTCTCTATAATAAGTTTTAAGAGCATGAAATAAAAATTGTCTGTCTGAGTAGAGTAGTAAAGTTGGTGAGTGGAAGCCTGGAGAGCAGCTGTTGTCAAACTGAACCTTCTTCCTTGGCGGGATGAGGAGGAGGAGAACGTACAGCAGCAAATCTTACCATACATATGTACTCTGTATAATGCACATACTAACATCCTGCAGAGTCCAATCCAAAACAGAGCTCGAAAGTTTACTAAGAGAAATAATCAACTCATGAATTACACTGGTATCCAGTGGTGCAGGTAAAAAGAAGGGTGAGGGCTGGAATACTGTATTACAGATGTGCAAATTGCTCGACACTGGGAATCTAACCAGCTCTGTGCTGAGCCAGATGCAATTAGTCTGCATGTAGATATGGAAAGAATTATTTACTCCCAAATCAAACCTCCTGCCCATTAGAAACCTCTCAGTGCACCCAAGGAGGCTCCGGTGTAGTTTGGTGCAGTATGGCTGGATGCAGGGCTGCGGGTGTGAGGGTGAGCACCGACGTATCGGCGTTGACAGGAGGACAGCAGGCATGTGAGATCAGAGAGGAGCTCCTCAGCCAAGTCCAGCTCCGTTTTCTCTCAGATGCTGCGTCAGATAGTCTCAACTGCACTCAACCTGGGACCGTCTTTCCCACATCTTACCCCGAGCCCATTGAATCTAACGTGAAATGTGCAGAATTTTAGGGAACACTTGTCTTAATTTCATACTAGAAAGCAACAGGGTTTATTTTGTTGTTTCATTTTTACCAAATGGTCTCATATAGGAATGTAGGATAGACATATTATTTGGATAACTTTTTTTAGTAATGAGCATTAATTTAGTTACATTTAAATAATTGGTTTTGGTCGCATTTAAATGTAGATACGGCAGGTACATGAGCACCTTTAAGGCACCATATGCTTCTGCTGCCTCCTCTGCCGCTGCAGTGGTGTGCTCACTGGGGGCTGCCTCTCATTTACGCTGGGAGGAGGAAAACGAAGCTCTTGCTAATGGCAGCAGGCATTTAGGGGTAGAATCAAAAGCAGAAACACTAAGGCATTAATACCTTGAATTGGTGCTTTTGGGCAGGCTGGATCAGGATGGCACAAACCGAAGCAGCCAGCAGCTCGCTGTCAGAGGGTCTCGCCAGCTCCTCTCCCCTGTGGAGGGAGAGCCGCCAGCTCCTCCCGCCCCTGCTCTCCCCCTCCAGCTCCCTTGAACTCCAAATGAGGCCCAGCTGTCCTAATGGCCTCGGGCGGTGTTAGGAAATCAGCTGCCCAGTGCTGGCTCCCTGGCTCTGGTCTCTGGGGCTCCCAGCTTCCCCCGCTGCAGCCCAGCAGGACCCCCGGCCATCACCGTTCCTGGCTCTCTGCCCTCTGGTACCTCCGCCTGCCCCCCCAGTCTTGCACAAATGCATCCCCGACAAGCCTTCCTCCTGCTCCGCTTCCATGCTGCAGAGATCAGTGCTCGTACAAGTTGCTTTTCTTTACTTGGCGTTTCCAATTACAATCTTGTTTTCTGTCGGCGAGCTAGAAATGTCCTCCAGTAATATTAACCAGCCTTCTCAGGTAAATCCACAACAATCGCCATCCACAAACAAGCCTCTTTGTATAGATTCCAGGGAGGCAAATTAAATAGCCTTGGCTGGCCAACATTTTTGCTGTGTGCATGCCATATTTTATTAATAGTTTCACATCAAAATGAAAATCTTTCTCATAGGTTGTATACAACATATAGATTGTAGAAAATGAGGAGGATGAACAGACTTCAGGCAGATGAAGTGCTGTGGTAATTGCAAATTTTCAGATGCTTAAAGATTGATTTGTATTTATTATGGTATTTTAACTAAAGTCTTTTCATTTGAATACATTTCTGAAATCCTGCCTTAAGCACATTGTACCTGACATAAAATTCCATAGCACAGAGATCACAATTTAAAGATACAATAGTTTGTCATGATTTCACTGACGTTTATGGAAATATCATCAGTGATCTCTATAAAACTAAGATTTCTGTCACTTAGCTGTTTTTCATCAATTCTTTGTTCAAAGGCACCTGACAGGATTTAGTGTACTGCAACCTTAACCCTGCTTCAGTGTAACTTTTTCCTCAACTCACTTTGTAGTTGTGTGTTTGCACACACTCTCTGCCGAATTTCCAAATTTAATGAAAACTTACGGAGTGAAAAAGAGAATCTACTTGTCTGAAATGTTTTATTGCTGAAATACATGAATGCGTCACGTTAAGAAATTGTGTTTATCTGTTATTGTGTCTGGTTGGGGTAGGGAAATGCTGTTGCCCCAAAATTTATTAAAAGTGAGTCTAAGTCAAAGATGAGGAATTCTTTGCTCAAATTTGTATAAAGTCTCTGATTGAACAGGAAACTGAGCCTCTCTCTCAGGCTGGAGGTGAGTAATTAAATAAGCTTCGTGCCTATGTATTCCAGTAGTGTAGTAATATTTGTATTCTTAGGTATTTGTCTATACCAGCAGATCTCAAATGATGCTATAAGCAGCTGTCACCATTATTTTCCTGTTACAGGTGGCCCTGAGGACCTTGAGCAACCCAGTGATAAAGCAGGAGTGGAATTGTAGGTTTTCTAAATGCCAACTTATCTTCTTGGCCAAGGTCTCTTCCTGGTCATAGGGCTAGGTGACATCTAGTGAAGTGAAGCACAAAGATAACATTAGAAGGTTTCGTACTTTTCTGTCTATTGATTTAACTGGGGAAAAGCGATCTCTGTTGAAACAAAATTCTGTGAAAATGCAGTCTTATATTCAGAATATTGGAAAATGTTAGATTGCTGTTTCTTTGGAGCAAATGTCATATGATATAATGATGCAGCTAAGTGGAAAATTTCATGTTTCAGTGGGTCTCCCTCAGCTCGTTGGTGAAACCTTCCATGGCCATCCTGCTACTAAATGTGTACGTTTGCAAGTCTGTATCCTAGTGCTGTGGGCACAAATGTAACAGGCTGTGGGCTGTATAATGTCACCCAAGGAGAAGTAATGATCTGCAGGACTGTGCTTGAATATTTCATGAAGTTTCTAAATGTGTTATTGATATAAACATAAATGTTAATTGTCAAAGCAGATATTTAAATGATTGTTATCACTATACTAGTATAAAGCATACTTTAAAATAAAACCATTTCACAGCATTTGCTGTGTATGGTTTGTATGTTACTTATTTCTCTCTTTTTTTACTTACATCTTTTGTTGTAAGAGTAAGATTAGATCATTTGAGTTATATGGATCAGACTGTATGTAAATCACAGTATTACATTGAAGACAAGAGGTGAAGATCCTAAAAAGACAGAGAACTGACCTTCTGTGTAATTTCAGTTAATATTAGCAAGAACAAAAATTCAAGTTATTGGATGTCTCTGTGTATTATTTCTCTGCAAATGATGGCATACTGACAGGTAAAATCATGTAAATATACTCTTAGACAACTAATGATGAAGCCAAATTCGATGTTTTTAATTTTCTGTGTTACGCACCCTTCTGCAGTCTACTCTGAAAATCCAAAAAAGACAGTAATAATGATTTTATCTACCATCCATTAAATGCTACACCAGGCAGGTTCTTGAGGCTGTTGAGAGGCCTTGTATGCAGAAGACACAAAGCAGTGTGTTGGAAATGTGCTAAAAGCTGTTATTGAAACAAGAGGATACAGTCTACCGGATTGAGAGAGAAATGTGAACACGTAGTACTATTTCATAGCATACTTTGTTACTAACTTTATATCACTGTCATGATGGACTTTAATAAGACGTCAGTCTTCATTTGTAAATGGTCTGCATACGTGCTTTCCCACCCCCTTATCAGCTGTTTTCTTTATGTTTTTAGATCATGGGGAATTCATATGCAGGGCAATTAAAATCTGCCCGTTTTGAAGAAGCTCTTCATAACTCTATAGAAGCTTCTCTGAGATGTAGCAGCGTTGTCCCACGGCCGATCTTCTCACAGCTGTACCTGGATCCTGACCAGCCTCCTTTCTTGCCGGAAGGTAACCATGAAAGTATGGCACATTTCAATTGTTTTTTCTGTGTGAGAAAAGGGTGGGATACGTTTCATTAAAAAACCAGAAAGCCATATAGCAGGTCATTGTGTGATATAAAATCTGAATCTTAGGTCTCATTAAGGTGAAAGAATGGCAGGCTGGTTATCTTAAAAGAAGGTGAAAGAATGGCAGGCTGGTTATCTTAAAAGAAGATAGGAGCAAGTACTGTGGAAAAGTTTATTTTTTTTTTTTTATTCTTGCTCAGATGTGAAGCCAAAGGTAGAAGAGTTGGATAAAGAGTTAGTACATCGCTATTCACAAAATGGAAACCTGGACTTTTCTACCAACCAGACTGTTAATGAAATGGAAGATGAAGAGGAGGATGAAGACATGTCAGATTCAAGTAGTCCACCAATCCCGTATGCACAAAAACCTGCCCCGGAAGGGTCTTGCACTACTGATGGTTGGTGTCTATTCTTTTACATGTGGGATCTTTACAGCTAATTCTCAGTATAATGCATAGTCTCTAAAGTTAGAAACTCGTGAGCTAGGAAGCCTGGTAATATATTCATAGTCAAAGTCTTAAATCTGAGAAAATATGGATTAAGAGGACTTCCTGGACACAGGAATTGTGTCCAGTTCTGGGCTTCCCAGTTCAAGAAAGACAAGGAACTACTGGAGGGAGTCCAGCAGAGGGCTACAAAGATGGTCAGGGGACTGGAGCATCTCTCTTATGAGGAAAGGCTGAGACACCTGGGTCTGTTTAGCCTGGAGAAGAGAAGACTGAGAGGGGACCTCATCAATGCTTGTAAATATCTAAAGGGCAGCTGTCATGAGGATGGGGCTGGACTCTTTTCAGGGGTGCCCAGCGACAGGACGAGGGGCAACAGGCACAAGCTGGAACACAGGAAGTTCCATCTGAACATGAGGAAAAACTTCTTTACTTTGAGGTGACAGAGCACTGGAACAGGCTGCCCAGAGAGGTTGTGAAGTCTCCTTCTCTGGAGATACTAAAAACCTGACTGTACACATTCCTGTGCAAGGTGCTGTAGGTGAACCTGCTTTAGCAAGGAGGTTGGACTAGATGATCTCCAAAGGTCCCTTCCAACCCCTACCATTCTGTAATTCTGTGATAAAATATAATGTATTATTTGAAAGCAGGGTCTAAGACTTGCTGTGGCACTCAGTTTCTGAGAGCCCCTTATTTTCTTTGACCATCATTGGTTTACTGTCCTCAGAGAAGTTACTTAAGTCAGCATCAGTATGGCTGGTTCTCTGTCTATCCCCCAATTCTTCACAGAAACATTGGCAAATCTGGATTTAGTTCCTTCCATGGACAGAATGAAGAGTTTGGAGGGAGAAAATGGAGACTTGTTGTTCCTTGTGCTGCCAAGGGGATAAGAGGGATGGTAATGAAAGCTTGTCTGTTTTATATTCCCCACTTGTCTGCTGGCCGTTGCTAGTTTATCCTGAGCTGTGCTAATTGTTGTTCAAGACAAGTAAAGTTTTTGACAGTACTTTTTTTGTTTGGTTTTAAATATGTTAGAGAAAGGGTCAGATCATTATGATCACATCTCCTGGACCAAGTAAAATTGATGTAATTGGTTCACCTTATCCTATAATTGTGCTAGTCTGAAGATTTAACTTCCGTAAAGAAAGATCTGCTCATCTTTATTAGATATGCTTATCTTAAAAACACTTCTCCCCCAAACCCTTGAAAATGAACAACTCTTCCCACCAGGTCCAAGACCCCTTCTTGACATTTTATTCAATATCTTCCTGAATTATGGGCCTCCTCATGTAGAGGTCATAAGAAGTTGTAATTTGTAGGATGCTTTGTACCTTACTGTGTGGTTATATGTGATGACAGAAGTAAGCACTAGTGACTGGTAATCCTTCGACATTTGGCGGGGGTGGGGCGGGGTAGTTGGTGGTAAATGTTTACATTTTTGCCTTTATCCCTTCTGAATGCAGCTTACATGAGCATGTTTACCCTCAGTAACAAGGTACCACTGGTTCCCTGTAACACAAAGAATAGAAAGGCTGACTACTATGGAAAGCTGGGGAATATTGTTGGGAGAATTTGTTATTCACACAGAAGTGTGTTTGCTATCTTTGGAGGCTTGTAAATTGGTAGGAGGAGAGAAGAAGGAAGTATGAAACGATGTATTCCTAGGAAGGTATTCTCAGTTGAGGACAAGTATCAATAAAGGCTGCAAAATCTGTGGAAAGCAGAAGTAGTTCTGGTCACTTCTGTTAAAGAAATGTAAAATAAACTGGGCAGGATGCAGAGGAGAAGCAACAGGATGGTTAAGAGTTAAGAGTTAGATGGAAGGAGTTCTATCTAACAAGGCTGCCTGCCTGCCAGGACGAAAGCTGAGATGGCATATGCTTACACCTTCAAAATATAATAAGGATAAACACTAAGGAGGGAGAAGAGCCAGTCATGACAAGGTCCTGCGGAAGTGTAATGGATGCATAAAATGATTGTGAATGCGTTCAGGTTAAGGGTTTAGGTTTAACTATTGGTGATGTGGTTCTGGACCAGCCTGCCAGTATCACAGAATCATAGAATCTTCGTGGTTGGAAAGGACAGTAGCGGGAGTAGGGCTCAAAACTTTACCTGGCTCCAAGGCCACCGTTCATTTGATTGTGAAAGAACTTTTTATATGACATCAAGAGATCTTTCTCAGTCTCACTCACATATTTGGGTGATCCCTGGTTGTGCTTGCATGCCCAAACAAAAATGTTAGTTGTGAGGTTGTGAGTTTCCAGATAAAGGTCTGTGTCTTTGCTTGAGAGGTGACCTTTCAACCGCATGCAGACTACTCTATGTTCTCTAGTGCCTTTGCCCCCTCTGCTCAGCACTGCTTCATAAGGCTGCCCTGCCTGACGTGGCACTGCAAGGAGGTGCTTAGCTGTGAAGCACTCACTGCCATGCAGACCTCTGTGCTGCGGCTGCATATTGCATGTCACAAGGTTATGCCCAGTTATGCTACAGTTTCATAATATACGTAACTATATGCTCATGTATATATGTAGTATGATTTTTAGCATGTCCTGGAAAAAGATGACCTACCAGGGCAGTTCTGTGTTTTGTTTTTTTATCTCGATGATCAGAGCACCCTAGAAGAAAGTTTCCTGTGTTACATCGGCAGAATTTGAGGCTTGTTCATTCCTCTTTGTCAAGTTTACCATTCTGAATTTACAAAATCTGTCTTGCTCTTCAATGCTGTTCTCAAGGAGCTGATTTAAGAGAAGAATATTTTTGTATCTGGAAAAGGAAAGGAGAATACTTTTTTTAAAATACTGCTAATAATCTGTTAGGATAGTTTTACATAAGTGTTTAAAACACCCAGCTTCCCAAACGTTCACGCTGCAGACAGTATCTCAGCAAGATATTAATCTGATAGCTCATCTTTCATCTCATGAATATGCCCTTCCAGAGATGTAAGACAGGATCGCTGCCATTGTTTACATCCCTTATCTTAGTTATTTAATTACAAAGATAAATAACATTAGGAAAATCTTAAAGGATACTGATAGACTAATTGAAGTCACTGTAATTGTTTGGATGCTTTAAGCTAAGCATGTATTTAATTGCTTATCCAAGAGCAAAATATTGGTACAAGAGTCTACAGTTCATAGCTCTACTTGCTGTAAATCCTGTCTCCCACCTTTTAGCACAGATGGGGTGAAACCTTTTTCCATTTTCAGGTATTTGTGTTTGCTGTTCCTGAATTCAGGATTTATGCCATAACCATTGTATTATTTTCTGTGGTGCCTTGTTCTTTTAGGCAGATGGCAGAGTTGTCAGTCATATAGGTGCAAAAAGTAGATCTTAATGCCTTTATTCATCACTTTTTTTAAGTGCCTCACAAGTGACGGTTTTTTGGTGTTCCTTCTCAGCTGGACATAATATTAAATTCCTTAACTCTTCTGTTAGCCCATTGCAAAGAGCAACTGCATTTGCCATTCATCCTTAGTATTAGTCATAAAGTAAAGATTTTGTAATCAAGAAGAATAATGGTATTTGGGAGATTCACTTATTTTCTGGGGCTTTTTTTTCTGCTCAGCACAAACTTTTGTAACTAACTTATACCTTCCACGAAAAGAAGGTTTCAAGAAAAATACCTCTTCATTTTCATACAGGTACCTCAAATATGCAACAAAATAATACAAGAAGCTGTTCTGAACCACTTGTTTGCTGTAGCTTTGAAACAGGCTGTTTCTAATTTGTGGAGTAGCATTTTATGCAAGCTGTGGGAAACACAATAGTAGCACCTTTCTTTTGTTAGTAAATCCTCAATTTACCTGATGCTTAAAGAAGGGCCAAGGTATTTTCAGAGGCAATTAGGTAAGCAGGTACTTAACACCTGATCAGTTACTGTGAAGTTACAATAGCAAGTGACAGTGACCAGTAATTCATATGTAATTCTTGGAAGCTAATTCCTTATGCAAATACCCCATTTATTGCAGTACAACAAGGGGCCAGTAACCCACATTGAAACTGCTTCTTGTTACTGGTGGGGAAAGGGAAAATATATACACGTTTCATTTTTAAGAAGATTCCAGCACTTCGAGGTGTCGACAGTTGTGAGGATACATTTCCTTTTCAGGAAAATGAGACTGGATTAATTTAAATGAAGTGATGTTGGAGAATGCAAATGTACTTCTCAGACGCAAAAACTAATGAATTTTCTTTCAAAGAAATGCAGATAATGTCTGTAAAAGCTATTCGTTATTCTTTTTTGTGTCTGCTTTTGGTATTTGCAAATCTCTAATCAGAATATAAATGCCTGTTCTTTATTTAAAACAAAGCTGAGATCCTTTGGGAAGATGATTTTTTTAATGGAACAGCTCAGCTGTTGGCTTTTAGTTTTTATAATTACACACCGATAAACATTTTTGTAAAGAGAAGTTGGTTTGTTTTAGTGGCTCATGGTTTTTTTCCTTTTCATACTTAGATGTCACACAGTTAAGTGTGACTCTGAAGGGCCATTCTTTTTTCTTAAGAGTTGTATATGTTAGTGCTGCTTGACATATAATTGAGTTTGCATCTAAATTTCTAAATGAATAGCTATGAAATGTAAATGGATTTGCACGTTCTAAATCTTAAACATGGGCAGCACAAGTTCTGCTTGTACAGTGACCTCTTTCCTTTGTCTTTGTCTTTCCTAATATGGAAATGGTTCTCCCTCACAGATAATTAAATATCAATGCCAAATCATGCAAAATAGAAAAAATAAAAAAGTTTGGGGTCTCTGTGTTGCTTGCTAACTAGAAAAAGACAATGTAGTGAGAAAGGGGTTAATCCCTCCTTCCTCTACCCTTGCTTCCAAATTAGCGTTTCTTGCGTGGAGTTTTCTCATTCAGTTTAAAAAAGCAGCAGGAATTTAAAACTAGAAGGGTTGCAGCCCCAAAAGCCAGGGAAAAGAAGGGTAACAAAGGGCTCTTGAGTATACCATCTGCTTGTCTTTGAAGGAAAATTGAAGACTTTTACTGCACAGAAGTAGATTTGCATTCTTTCCACATCTCCTGGTCAAAGTGATCCCCAGCTGTACCTGGCCAAACTCTGCAGCTTGTTACAAGAGAGGAGCCCCCAGAGGCTCTGAGGGTCTGTATGTGTTGCCCCCTCCTCTTGCTGCTCTACTGTCAGGAAAGATGCCCTTCCCCTCCGCAGAAGGGGAGCCAGAGGAAACTACTTATAGTGTCAGCCCTGTTACTTGTCTCGCTCCCTCAGAAAGTGAGATTTTGGCAGTTGCCTGTGAGCTCTGCTGCCTGTCAGGAAGCTGGTAGCTTTGGTATCCTAAGGTACCTAAGTATCCTAAAGGCACTGAATTTCAGCAAGATTTGTGAAGTTCAGGAGCTGGTTGGATGACATTGGTGTCCCAAAACTAGTGTCCCCTGGGGCAGGAAAGTAATTATAGCTCTCCTCTTACACAGCCTGAACATTAGAGGGGCATGTGCTGGCCAGCCAGTCTACACATACATACCTCTGACCTGGAGATGTCACCAACCAAAGCAGAGAAGGAGATTGTGCAAGGAGGAAGGAGGACATGGAAGGGTTCTGAGAGCATTTTGGGTGGAGTAAGAGAAGATATAGAAGGTAAATCTTAGGTATTGTTTGCAGACTAGGCAGGATGCAGCATTTCTACAGTAGAGTCCTACGTATCCTAAATGGTGGGAAATATTAAATATATTCAGATCAATAGTCTCTCAGGTAAGAGGCTGCTGTTGCCTGTGATAGCAGACTGAGATCCATCAGTTTGTTTCAATGGGTACTGCTAAGATGTTACCGAGTAATGCTTATAAACTTGTTGAGATGTTGTGATGGGTTTCTTAAAATTTCCCTACACCTTCTCCCCTGGGGACTCATGCAGAATGGTGATGTGTGCAGTTGCTCAAAGTGTAGTTGAAGTTGGTTTGCCCCTATCCTGGATGATAGCAGAGTCTTTCCTTCCGTCTCAGGTGTTGTGGACTGCTGGAGCTTTTGCTTCACCTCACCGGAACATCAAAACCCTCAAGCATCCAAAGAGGCTCTAATTTTCTCATGTGGTATTCAGCCTTCTCAATGCCGTGTGCTCTTTCTGAAAGCAAGTCTGTATTGAAACATAACTGTTAACAACATTGGCAACCAAAATCGTGCTTTCTTTGGTGTCCTAGTATTGCTGTTGCTAGTAATTCATTCAAAAGCCTCTTTTTAGTCACTGTTTGTGTTTCTGAGTATTTCCTGAAAGTTTTTAGGTAGAAACCAGGCTAAAGACTAATTGTGTAAAAGCATAGGTTTAAATCTGTCTTGAAATGTTGCTGCACTTGCTGTTTTGTAATCCTTATCTACAGATTTCCTGTTTACCCACATTGTCAGTGGTGGGTAATTTTTCTATTTTAAATCTAGATGTAGGGTGGTATTTTCTAAGCATGTCAGCTACTCAGATTTCACTGAATGCCTAAATATTTAAGGCCAGTTTTGAAAATTCTGGACATACTACCCAAATGGCATAAACATTTGAATAAGCAAATTCTATTTTGAATGTAAGGGAGTTTTGTTCCTATATTTATCTGCAACTGTTTCTTTCTAAATTACATTGAAAAGTCTAGATAATACTTAGCCTGGTACCTAGCCTTCCATTTGATTAGGTTCAATATGTTTCTAAGGAATACACCTTAAAAAGAGTTTAACATACTAAAATCAAGTTGCATCTAATCAGAAAAGAATAAATTTTGCTTGAAATATGCAGTTTTAATGGTTTTCCTCTAAAACATAGGGGACTTCTTATTGGTAAATTATCATTAAAATCCGTTGATTTGTAAATAAAAACTTTAGGCACTCATTTTAATTCATTGGCTGGAAGAAGGCATGTGAGGGGTGAATCCAAGCTAGCTTTCAGCTCGAGTGAGCTGCTGATGGAACTGAGCTGATTGAATAACTGAAGAAACTATTCAGCCAAGAACTGGTTCTGCAGACTGTGGGTGTAGGCACAAGACTGAACCTGCATCGGACCATTTTTTCAGCAAGCTGCTACTTGCCAGGAAGTTCATGCCAGCTGCATGTGCATTCTGTGCATTCCACTTTGCACATGTTCTTTGCCTGGTACAGTCCTGAGATAAAAACAAAACCCGTAAGTTTTCACCGCTTTTGCTGAAGTTTTAAACTAGGGGTTTTAGCACAATAGGCAAGAGTGCAGACACATGTGTTAATAATGGTTGAGGTAGCTCTTGGTTAAGCTGTGATCACATTGTGTTTCCAGATGCTTAGTCAGTGCCTTTCTCCAGTGGTTTGATTTTTTTTTTCTTACAATTTCTGTAGCAGCTATGGACTACTTGAATAATATTTTTAATTAAGTGTAAGTAATATACATTAGTAGCTGAAGTCTTAACAATTATTACAGTAATTTCAAATTTATTTTAATATGTTTGTGTTTAACACTAATGTTTATTATTGTGATTATGATTTTCTTTATTTTGAAATATTGATTCATGCAGATGCATGCGTGTGTTGTCTCTATTGTGGTATTTCTATGGTTGGAGTGAAAGAGAGATGGTCCATGGACAAATGTGTGATGTCATTGGACATCCTGAAATAGGGGGGATTTCTGCCAGCTGCTGCTGGGAGAGGGGTGAGGCCAGACTGTAGCACTGATCTTGCAGCTGGTGAAGTGAGAATTGTAGGGGAACACAATGTAAGAGTCTGCTTCTTCATAAAATTTGATAGTTCTTTCATTGATTTCTGCCTAAAGGAAATCAGAACGCCTAGTGTGATCGTATCCTATCCTGTGGAGGAAGCCACATGACCGTTACATGCTTACACCTGTCATTTCCTTGCTTGGAAATAGAAATTACTCAATAAAAACAATATGAGGGAGCTGTACAGAAAAGTGATTTAGATCCCTGTAAGTCCAGTGTTGAAGCAGACGGAAGAGTCTTTGAATGTTATTGTTAATATACTTAGTCAGTCTAACTTTGAAGTTGGCTTTGGTTTGACCAAAAGATTGGACCATCTGGACTTCCAGAGGTCCTGTAATTGCTCTAAGCTGTCCCATCCAACCTTCCAAAAATCCCCACCATGGCTGCTTGGTGGGTGGCTGACAAGCTCACCCTGAGTCCTGAGCTCCCAAGGGCCCTGTTGCGGTGCCCGGCCACAGCTCTGGGCTGCCCTGCCAGGCCTTTTTGTGTGTCCCAGCCTGACACCTGCTCACTGCAGGACATGGAACAGCAGAAGCTTGCTCCAGTTCCCAGTTTTGCGTTCTGTCACTGGCTTTAGCCCTACATTGACCAGTAGCAGAAGAACCAACATTATGTTATTTTGTGTACGTATGTGTATTTGGGTGGGGAAAAAAACTAATTGGAGAATTGAAGTCATGCAGCCCATTGAAACTTCAAGAGACTCGATTGGAGACTTACAGAAAACATACTGGACATCTCTAAAACTAGTGAATTAATCTTTTGCTTGCTGGAATTCATAAAATGTATAGACAAGTTAAAAATTAGATTTTTAAAATATTTTTCCTTTATTAGTCAGTACTAAACTTTAGGCTTCAATTTTTATCATTCCTTTCTATTACTTAGTGATGTTTATGTACCAGTGCCAGCCTGTTACAAGAAACAAAACCAAAACTGGTTATCTTGTAAAGACTGTAAACTAAAATTTAGCAAAGAAAAAAATACTCTTTTGGATGGTTTAAGAGCTGTTTTCTGTTATAAAATCACAAACTTTCCTTCTTATTTTGAATGTGTTTTTTTTTTTTAAATTGGGTTTCTGAGACATTTGATGTCTAGTCTTTAGAGACTTATGTCTGTTCTCTGCCTGAATGTGTTCAGTATCTCTTTAAAATAATGATTCTCTATTGTCTCTGAAACCTTGAGCTAGTGGATCTGATGAGATGCTATCTCCATTTCCTCTATTTCCCTTGAAAAGGATATATTTAAAAACCCCAGTTACAGCACCAAGTTGTGAAGCCCAATTTGCTTTTGGAACTGATTAAAAAGAAGAAAATTAAATGAAATATTTTGAAGTTTTATCATTTGTTTTGGTTTGTGTTTTAGGTTTTTGTCAAGCAGGCAAAGATTTACGGTTAGTATCTCTGTGCATGGAGCAGATTGATATCCCAGCAGGCTTCCTGTTAGTAGGAGCCAAATCTCCCAACCTTCCTGAGCACATTCTAGTCTGCGCGGTGGACAAGCGGTTTTTGCCAGATGATCATGGAAAAAATGCACTTTTAGGTAAGAGATTTTTTTTTTTTTCTTCATACCATAATAGTTCAGAAGAAAAAGGTCAGTTCAAAATTATCTAAAGTCGTTTCAACTAATGATCCTCTATTAGAAGTATGTTGAGGAGAGGCTTGTTTTTAGTAAATTAAACCCATAGCTGAACCTACCTTAAAAGCCCATTTTAAAACAAGTCCCTGATTGCACAATTAACCACAATCAAAGCTTGGTGATTTCTGTGTGGGCAGAAGTCAATTGCCGCCCTGGCATTCTAAATGTGAACTATCCACATACTCTCTATCTCTGCAGATTTTCATTTAAGAGGAAATATGTTCATGCAACTGTAGAAGACAAGCTATCTATTTTCTGTCAATTAAGGGACAAATTCTGCCTTTGGCTCCACCAGGAAGATTGCTCTCAATAGGAGCTCTGAGGGCAGTTTGGCTCTCAAAATCTAATACACGGGGAAAAAAACATTTACGTCATAATTGGTTACATTTATGAGCTTTAAAAATTTAATACAAGAATGCTTCTTGGTGATTGAAGATAGGCATATGTGCACCTAGATTTCCTGCCTGCCTCACAACTGGTACACATTTTAACAGGCTAGTAAAAGTCATTTAATGTATTTTGTCTCCTCTAGCCTATTTTGAATTTACTCTCTCATTTCTCCCTCCAGTCATTGTGCTGCCTAGAATATATTCAGAAAGACCTTTCAACAGGGAAGAAATTACAGTAAAACATAAATACCCTGATTTAATCACACTGCTCAAATTCTGGTCCAGACCAGCATTATTTTACATAACTATTGAAAACATCTCCTTTTTGTACATATGTGCTTTAACATTATTTTTCCCTTAAACCCATTTAATATGCTACTACACACTGTAAACCTTTGGACCTAAGGCAGAAAACCCACTGGCCTGAGTTACATGGGAGCTGTGGTATGATGTGCCCTTGCTGGGTATGGTTGGGGACATGGGATCCCAGTGTACTCTGGTGTATACTGCCATCCTCAAAGGAGCTGCTCCCTCACTGAGCAGGGGAAGTGTCAAGAGCTGATTAATAAGATCTCTCTGATAGAGAGACAGATGGTGTTTGGTCAGGTAAAATGTGGTACTACTTGTCTTTGTTGGTAAGCCTTCCTCTCCCTACCCCCCAGCTTTGTATCCATCTATCGTCTCTGATGTCATTTGATAATGAGCCCAGTGACTCACAACTCTGCTCTGGCATTGCTGATGTTACATATTTAAATGCCTCTAGGCCTGTGTAACTGGTATCTATGAGTAAAGAATAGACTCTGTAGCTCTGTAAGACCCTGATGGCTGTTTCTGACAACTATGGAGATGCACCAATAGTTCGTATGGGTTGCAAGGGAGAAGGGAAGGGCTGATTCAGTCACAGGAGAAACGGGATGGAGAAATTTACTTCTTGGCATCCTCAGCAACATGATGGTAAAAGATGATAATGAGGCACAGTATAGGCTAAAGACAGTGGCCTAATTAATAAGAGTTTTATGGAAAACGCATTTTGTCAAAAAGAATGGGTATTTTTTTTTGTAAAACTATGAACTTGGCTGACAGGTGAGTGTAGGAACCAGTGTTCTCCAAGGTGCTTGGCATTGTGGAAGATAATGATAGTAAGGAGGATGAGAAATTGGTTTTGTTACAGATCTCGAGCTCATTAGTAAATGGAAAAAAAAAAAATAAAGCATTTCTATTAGGTACTCATCAGTCTAGCACTATTATAAATCCTTACTGATGTTCCAGAAAGAATACAAAGTATTTTTTCATTAAAGGTTGAAAGTGATTCAGACAGGAGTGGAGTGGCAAATAAGCCTGAGGACTTTAATTGTTCAGCATTAGATAATAGAGGGCTTATTCAAATAAGGATTTTAAGGCAGGCCCATTTCAGAACGTGCCCTGTACTTTGTTGTAGGAGATGTTAGACCACTGCCACCTGTGTGCCAACGTTGCCATTAACATAGTTGTGAATGGGGCTGGAAATAAGGGTGCATATAATCCTCAGTCTGGACCCTGTTCTACAGACCTTGAATCAAAATTTCATCCCCTTCTGTGAAACCGTGTTAGAAACATTGCAGAAAAGCAGTCTTCTGCTATTATTCCTAAATATGTTACTTTCATTAGAGGTTGTATATTTTTATAAAAAATTCTGCAGCACTCCTAACTTTTGCCATGAAAATCTTGACATTAAATGATTGCATTTAAGACCTTAATAAGCTGTAAGGTCCAGCTTACCTGGCAAGTGCCTTGTTTAAGGAGTCTCAGAGAAAATTCACTAGATATTAGGGTTAATTTTAGCCCCATGAAGTTGTAGTGGCTACTAGGGGTTAGCCACTGTTCTGAGAGAGGGAAGCATGCAGCTTGGATTCCATGTTTTTTACTGTAGAAATGTGGAAGTAAAATAGGAAACCTCATAGAAATATCCTAGCCTGGCATCATAGCATCCCCCCACCAAGTAGTTGTTTCTCTCTGCGCTACATAGAGTGGAAAATTGGTGGTAGGATTTTGGCATAAGTTAATATGACCTAGAAAGATGGAAGAGTTTCAGAAGAGCTAAGACTAAAATCTGCCTGTGTTTAACTGCTTCCTGACACATGTGCGCTGAGCAGGCATCTGCAGTAGCTATCTGGCTAGAGGCCCCCAGTCGCTCTGAATTGGATGTGCAGGTAGGTTAAAATGGCCTTATTCCTTGCAGATAGCACAAGTCTTTTAATCTGTGTGTACACCTTCTGCTTCATTCTTCCAGGATTTTCTGGGAATTGTATAGGTTGTGGAGAAAGAGGATTTCGATACTTCACAGAGTTTTCCAATCATATCAACCTGAAATTAACCACTCAGCCAAAGAAGCAGAAGCACTTAAAGTACTACCTAGTAAGAAGCTCCCAAGGTGTACTGTCAAAGGGACCCCTTATTTGCTGGAAAGGTAATTAAGGTGCCCGTTCATTTAGGTGTTTGTTTTTTTTTTTATATTAGTGTGATGTTGAATGAGAAACTGAAAGTTGCTGTTGAAAATACGTGCGTTCAAAAGTAACTGTAGAAGATTAATTTCTTTACTGCTTGAAGGAAAAATTCCCACTGATTTCAATGAAGTCTGGATTTTACCAAAGAGGTTTATTTAAGTCCTAATGGTAACCGTGCAATTGTAAATGATCTTCCTCCATCTCCCTATGCTTTCAGTGGGAGCCCTAATTCTACCTTTCTTGGGCTGTGCAGCCATCTTGGTGGAAGAAATAAGGTTGCTTAGTCTGCTGATTCTTTTCTGTGCTTGAAGCAAGATGATTCACAGCCAGGGCTCCAACATTGGCTTTCCACTGATACTCATCTTAGCAGGTGCAATTCAATCTGGCTAATGCCTGAGGACAGCTAGCATGCCATAAGATTAAGAAAGCTCAGGTCACTCATTTCAGGGATAGAGGAGAAATCTTGTATACTCTTGCCATTTATGGTGTGTTTTACACTTGGGCTTACCCTCTACCGGAGCAGCCTGTGCAATATTCTTATGTGCTAAAGAGATGATATTTGTGACCCCAAGGCAAGGTAGCCATGGGTCTGCTTCTGGAGGATGCAGATTTTTGGAGCTAGAGCTATGCAAAGACTCAGGGAGAGAATGGTGTACCTACTCGATGTCTACTAAGTTGGTATATATGCAGACTGCTTGTCTTCCTCAGCTGTAGTTTCACTCACTAAAGACAGAGTTCGATCTGGTGCCTGTTGCCAAAGAGGATGATATGAGGAGAGAAGATCCACAGGAGGACTGACACACATCTGAAGAGTCACATCCTCATGTGAATGGCAGCATGACACCAGAGATGGTTATCACCGAGCTGTATGAGTGATTATAGTATTGTATCAGTTAGTGGTTCAAAGGGATCCTGGCTTCAGCTGCTTTTCTCAGTTACGAGCTTTAGAGTGGATGTGTTTTTCAGCAGCATTTTTCACAAAAACTACAGAAGAATTTAATTTGGTAGTCTCTCTTTGAAGTTCCAAATACAGAAAAAGGAAACCTTACTTTAATTTTGGAATCCTTTATCGGAAACCCCTCCCTAATGCTCATGCAGTGGGGTTCATGGGTGTCCTGGTAAATGCTGTTAGGGGTAACACACGTGAAAAACTAAAATGTTCTTCTGATTACAAATGTAAAGGTGTATAAGAGGCAAATACTTTGGTTATATGCTGATTGCAAGTGTTTTGAGCACCCGTGAAAGTTTAGAAAAATCAACCAAGAATTGACCTTATGACCATTATTTTGATAGGCTCTATCCCCATGTTGCTACCATCCATCTGGTAACCCTTCACTCTTTACTTACATTAGAGGTCTAATTAAAAGAAGATAAATGGTCTTAAACACCCCTTCTCTTCAAACAAAACCTGATTAGATCTCAGTTTAAAAAATGGATTAATGTGCGAATTTTAAGGTGACTTTCTCCTCCCTTAACTCAGTTTTCATCCAGACAGACGCTCACAGTGCTGAGATCTCCCAGAAGATTTTGTGGAGGCATACTAAGAATTTGGGTCTCAGCACAATTTCCCCTTTTAAAGGGCAACATATGACGGTTTGTATAAAGGTTGTACTACAGAAGTTGCTGAGTGTTTCCTGGGATACGTCCAATACCTTCAAATCTCTTGGAAGCTGCGAACTGAGGGCTCTTGCCATTTTGTAGCATCTGGTCTGTATTTGCCTGGCCCTTTGAGTGGTCCCCAGGGAGGGTTTCTTAATTAGAAGACAAAGTTGACTAAACTGTGAGAGCCGTGTTTTCGTTGAATGCTGCCATTTGCCGCTGTTTGTTGTACGTGCTGTATGTATGCTTTTAACATTTTGTCACCTTTCGCCACCGTGTTGCTGAACTTTCGCTACTGGAAGGCAGGCCTTGTTAATATGTACTGTAGCTGCTTCGTTTGCAGAATGTAGAAGCAGGCAATCATCTGCTGCTAGCCTCTCTGCTAAACCAAATTCTTCGGTGTCACCGTCCACGACCCCAGAGGGTGGATCAGCTAATGGATACAAATCAGGGTTCACTCAGACAGGTAGGAGCTAAAAGTGCTATAAAGATAACCATTGGGGGTGGTAAGTTATTTCAGATATTGGTGGTTCAGGGATGCCGTAAACAACTGGGTATTTGCCTCAAGCCGTATATAGATTACAGCAGGGAGGATACCTTTCAAAATTTGCTTTGTGAAAGATTAAGACCCAGGTGAGGCTGAAGGTTAGCATTAGTCCTCATAAGAAACGCATTAAAAGATCTTTTGATTCATTTATTTGATTCTGTGTCTCCCTATGTTCATATAATTTTTTTTGGATCTCAAAAAACTTGAACTACACACTTACAGGGAGGTGTTTTCCTAGTATATAGACTAGGTTATTTGTCTTGAAAAGGAAAATAATCTCCTTTTGGGGTTAAGGGGGCAGTTTTTATTTATTTGCTTGCTTGCTTATTTATTTATTTCAATTTTATTTCGCACACGGGTGTGCTTAGAATAGCAATTTCCCCATACACATACAGTGGTTTTGTGTTATGTGTGGTAGCATGCATCTCATAATCGTTCTAGAAAGCTATTAATGACGTACTTAAACAAGGAGAAACTATAAAATTCAAATGGACATTGGCTGACAAAGAAGCAGCATCTTAATTTCATTTATTTATTTAATTACTTACTGCAAATAGCTAGGGTGCCTTTCTTTGAGCTTTTTTTCTCATTGCTTTATTGTACCTTCATCTATGCTGTTATATGTTTTTGTGTCTGTTTGTGCTATTTCTTGAAAAACTGAAAACGGGAGAAAACTTTCTATTAGTTGTTGTAATTGGTTGATATGTATGTACCAGAACACCTATTTTTGTAGAGGGGTATGAAATGGATATGAAAAAACAAGATTGTTAAAATACTTCTACTTACGAAGTATGTTAAAAAGGAATAACAAAAGCTGAACATATGCATTCTTATGAAGTTATAATCACTGATCAGTATGTTCAGGGACACTTTCCCCAGGTGGTCACCCTTGTTTCTGCTTAGGAAGCTGTATGCTTTAGGCTTTGGTGAAAATGAAATCAGAGTGTTCTTTAAACATCTGCATTTCATTGCATGATCCCTTGGCTTCCAGATCCTGCCATGAGAACTGTGCAGATGCATGAGAACCTATTTATTTGAAACAACAAGTGATCCAATATTTGCACAGCTTTGTCTTCTATTGTACCTGTCAAGTTAATAGATACACCTTTTATGTACTGCGTGCTCCTTATCACTGACTGTGGCTTTCAGTCTGCTTGGTGTTTCTGTGTGTCACTGTTTGTGCTCTTAGGTCACGGTTGTCAAAACCTTTTCATCTCCTTCTGCTGTTATCTTCTAGTGAAGATAATGCTACATGCATACATATGAATCCCCTGTGACTGGGAGAAGGGGGGGAGGGCACGTTTTTTCGGTGGCGTGAATTCTGACATATGTCGCCTGTGATGGAGGTCTGACTTTTTCTCTCCTAGGCTCTGCATAGCTGTTTGTACATTGAGCTGAATTCTCAGTTATTTTAAAACAGGACTACTTATTAGCAAGTTGCTTTCTAAAATTGTTTTCAGTTTATTGTCAACTTATATCCATTTTTTCCTTTTAAAGTTGTGTAAATATTTCTGCTTTCCGCCCTTCTAAGCAAGTAGTTCAGTCTCCCAAGTTCTAAAAGACACCTGTAGGTAGACAGTTGTGAGCACACTCAGAGTACTGCACTGAAATGGTAATTTCGTGATAGAAATTAGAGCACAAGAGAATTTTGAAGTACCATAGCTAAAGCTGATAGTATGGTGTGGCCATGACATTGCAGTCAGGTGTTGGGTCCCCCTTTCAAAATGGTGTGGGAAGATGCAGTTCTGTGTCAGAGAAGAGGTGACTGGCAATGCAAAAATGGCTGAAACCTTGAACAGAATCAAATATTCAGTTTTAGGCAGGTACACAAGAGGGAAAACTTCAGTTCAGGTGTTAAAAGGGTGTAACGCAAGTAGAAACAGGGTTTTACATTAGAAGGATGAAGAATTTTAATAACTGGTAGTACTACAAGTTCTACTTAGGTACCGGTGTGATGTTTAAACATATACCAGCCACGTCTGCATTCTCAGATAAAATTTCAAGAAAATATATTAGAACTAGAGAAAAAAAAAAACAACCCAAAGCTACTGGACAGTTTACTTTGAGGAAAGCTTTAATACTCCGTATTTGCTACATCATATTTAATGAGACCCCAGCATTTTCCTCCAAAGCCCCTGGCCTGGTGACCTATTTTGTTCGCCATTCAGCATATTTCCTGTGAACATGGACAAGGTTTTCTGGTGGAGCAACAGCAGCAGAGGCTTCTGTATTTATTCCCCATCCCAATTACTCTGTCTGGCAAAGCAGACTCTTCTCCCCACCCTCTTCCGCCAAATGGTGTGTGGCCTGAGGGTGAATGTATTTGGCAGATCAAGTTGGTCTTTGCCTTCTGTTTTCTTTCCCTGGCTGTTTTACTAGGACATCTGTAGGCGAACTTAGCCTACTTTGCCTATTTGTTACAAACTACTTTCTGGACAAACACTGAGTTAGTATTTTTTTGCCCCAGTTAGAAGAATTTGGATTTTTCAGTGTATCAGCGTCTGAATGGTGAATTTTTCTTGAAGTAAATTACAGATATTAAATGCCTGATGTTAAAGTAGGGGCTTACATGCTGAGAGGTTTGGCATCAGTTCTGATGTACAGTTTTGTACTGGGCAAGTATGAGAATTTATTTGTTTTTTGGTTTGTCCATCTGTAAGACAGGGCAAATGTTTTTGAGCCTCGGTAAAGTGCTCTAAGGAATTGCCGTTTTTTAATTCACGGAAAGAGTTCGGGCTCAGATACCCTTCATTTCTTACCCAGACTTATAAGTGGACATACACTTTTCATAGCCTTATAGACAGTGGTGCTGTAAGGAGATTATGTATTTGATTTTTTTTTTCTGCCCTAAGTCAAGCTCAGCTGTATCTGACACAGGTTCAATAACTTGTTCTTGAAAATCTCAGGTGGTGGACATTCCACATGCTTTTTAGGCAACCTATTCCAGTGCTCATTCCCTGTGCTTGCTGGGGGCAACTCACGTAAGCTCTTTGCCTTAGCTTTCTCATCTGTAACATGGCATACCTGTATTTACTTGCCTATCCCACAGAGGTATTTTGAGGAGCAATGAGATAGCCCTTTCTGCAGTTAAAATATGTTTTGAGTGTACGTGAATACAAAATATTGTGAAAGAGACCAATCGGTAGATTATGAGCTTCTATAGAAATGCCCAGGAGTTTTTTACAACTCCTAAAAGATACCGATATGTAATGATTTCTTAGGAGTGTAAAAAAATTGTTTGTATTGTATGCAGAGATGAGTTTAGATAAATGTGTATGACTATGTGTCTATAATACAAATTGAGAGAATTGGGGTTGTTCAGCCTGGAGAAGAGAAGGCTCCGAGGAGACCTTATAGCAGCCTTCCAGTACCTAAAGGGGGCCTACAGGAAGGATGGGGAGGGACTCTTTATCCGGGAGTGTTATGATAGGGCACAGGGTAACGGCTTCAAACGGAAAGAGGGTAGATTTAGATTGGATATCAGGAAAAAATTCTTTACTGTAAGGGTGGTGAGGCAGTGGAACAGGCTGCCCAGGGAAGCTGTGTATGCCCCATCCCTGGAAGTGTTCAAGGCCAGGCTGGATGAGGCTTTGAGCAACCTGGTCTAGTGGGAGGTGTCCCTGCCCAGGGCAGGGGGGTTGGAACTGGATGATCTTTAAGGTCCCTTCCAGCCCATACCATT
Organism: Dromas ardeola; assembly: GCA_013398915.1. Taxonomy (NCBI): domain Eukaryota; kingdom Metazoa; phylum Chordata; class Aves; order Charadriiformes; family Dromadidae; genus Dromas; species Dromas ardeola. The sequence continues at coordinate 12,896 of VYZM01009985.1, read as the reverse complement.
CTGTGATTATGTGATTTTGTGTACATATGCACATACATATATATTGTTTTTAATCATTATTTAATTAAACAACTTGTTTTCTCAGATTCTTCAGTATTCAGTCCAGCAAAATCATCTTCTGCTGTTAACTTAAGTGGAACTCAAGACCCATCCCGGAACAAGAACATTGTGAAACCTCTGGCTCTGTCAGTACAACTCGTAGGAAAGGCATTTGCTGCAGGTATGGCTTTGCTTTCCAGAATAGCTGAGAGACAAGGGAATTATCAGTTTAACAGCCAAGAAATAAGGGAGTCATCTTTTTGTTGGAAAAAGGAAAGGAAAACATTCACTAGCATTCTCCAAAACTCTCGTGTTCTTGTAGTCCTCCATACAGAAATTTTCCAAGGCCATTAACTGTCCCCAAACTGAGCCACACCTTGGCTTTCAGATTTGATGTTCTGGTAAAAGTGCATGTCATATCCCTCTTTGCACTGCCTAAGGTACCTAAGAGAGCATAAAAGTCACCTCTTGATACGACACTGATTCTTGCCTCAGTAACTGAGAGTTGTGTTGTTCTGCATTTGTAACAGGTATAGATCCTCCAGATACATTTAATGGAATTTAGTCTCATTTAAAGGAGTTTTAATATCTGTGCTGTTTGAATTATTTATTTCTATATTGTGTGTTTAATAAATTAGAACCCTCAACTGTGTCATCTAAATCCCTCACTGGTACTCTGTTGTGATATTCTGATTGTTTATTACTTAAGCTGGTTAGTCCTTTAAGCAATGAAAAAAAAAAGACACTTATTTCAGGGAAGTATGCTTGAATAAGAAAAAATAAAAATTTATTTGTTTTATATATGCACATGAGCATTACATTTTATACATGATGTATTATATCTGCTATTTTATACAATAAATATTGTTTTATATATATAACATTATTATATTGTATCTAATGAATCATTAACAGTTCTTTGTGTAAAATACTCTTTTCCCCTCCATACTTGTGTAAGAGAATTTATCATGCACTGAAATTACTTCCCACCATTTCAACCACTTCCACCATATCTGTCCAGACCAAATCATTGACTCAGAGTACAAATGGGGAGCTTACAATGGACAAGTGATGTTATTCAAATTTTGCTAATTGGCAACCTGACAATCTTGCGCCTGAATTTCTTTGGATGACTGTGGAGAGTTCCATGTTACATTGTTTTAAGCCAAATACCCACATCTCAAACATTTTCTGGTGCAGCTGATATCGGCAAGCTGCTGCACCATCTCTTGCTGTTGCTCCTGGAGTACGTTCCTGGGAGCTAAATCCTGTGGAGCTGTCAGATGCGGCAAGGAGCTGTTGTCTGCACTGGGCTCCATGTCTGCTCTGTGCAGTTTATGGGTTTATTTTTTTATTTCTCCTGCAAAAATTAGGCTCTGAAAAAAGAATAAGAAGGCACTCAGAAGTGTGAGGCTAACTTCTTGTGATCCTCCGTTGTTGTCGTTGCATTACGTGTTACAGTTGCATCTGGTTAGAGTGGGTCCCGCCAGGGTTTCAGGCTTGCTGGGACTGAAGGATTGTCTTAGACAGAGGCAGCAAAATTAAATATGGTTTGCCTCAGTAATGCTCAGACCACGTATACCTCACAGCAAACCGCCCTGTCTTCCCTGCCTACTCTCCTTTGCTAAGAATTTAGATGACAACCCTGTAGCGAATTACTGTGTATGGCACATAGATGACTGGGGGGAAAATATACAGATACACCAAAGTGGCTTAGAAATCTTTACAAACTGAATTCATGGTGTGCATTTCTTTTAATTTTCACTGTCTAAAAATATGTGTCACAAATTTACCAGTAATTTTTTTGGCGTGTAATTTTCTGTTTTATTTTGATGGGGTTTGTTTTGGATTTTTTTCTTCCACCTGTTCTCTGCACCCCGAAATCTGGAGACTCAGTTTCGAGGTTTGGATTTTGCAGCCTGTGCCCAAATTATTCTCTGCCAAATACACTTCATGCTTTCCCTGGAGTATGTTTCTTTCAGTCATGCATCTTGCCCTGTTCTTTTGTGTCTGCATGCGGCCATATTATTTTATTTGTTTTCAAGATTGTCTCAAGCCACACACTCTGTATTTTATTATACTCAGCTCCTCTTTCACTGCGTTCCACTGATGTTGCTAATGGAAACGCTAATGGAGGAAGAAATAACGTATTGAGTTCTGCAGTCTCTCGGCCAGTGCCTCACTCGACATCTCCAAGCCCTGGCTGTGCAGCTGGAGACCAAGGTAAAGAAAACCTCTCTGTTCTTTTATTTTAAGCTGCACTGGCTGTTGAGCATGAAATTTGTGATTTTGTTTTCCCATCATGGCTGTTTCTGCAATACAGTCTATACTGAGCCATTGGGTTTTTGTCATGACCATTAATGACAATGCTGTACTTTTTAACATGTGTAACAACATTTTTCACATCATAGTCTGGCTTCGTGTAAATCTAGGTGTAAACCTGTGGCACTGAGTGGCGTGGTACCAGTTCAACACCAATGTGAAATGGAAATGTGGGCTGGAATCTAGTCATTTGTGAGGATGGCATTTAGAATTAGTTTTTACTTTTCTTCTCAGCATCGATGTCCAGTTCTGGACCACCAAAGAAACGTCACCGGGGCTGGTCTCCTGGGTCCCCAGTCCCTCCTCCTGGTTTAGCGGTACCTGTTCCTACAATTCGGCCTTCAGCAAGAACAGGTAAAACTTGGATAATACAGAGATGTCATTTGTAAAAAGCTGTACTCAGCCAGACGAGCAGGCCTGTGCTACTTCTCTTAAGTGTTGCATAGAAAACATAACTGAGCTTGTTGGAGTAGTTAAGGACACCATGGAAAGTTTTTCAGATGCCTCAGAAAAGCACACAGGATTGCCTGATGCTTGTTGCCATAATATAAGATGGGACACAGGGAAAGTGAAAGTGTTGGGCGAGAGAGAGGAAAGGAAGATGCTAATAATATTAACAAAAATCCAAAGCTGTCTAAGTCCCTGAAACGTAACTCAGTTCTTCTAAAATTGTGCAGGTGTATGGATATGTGAACACACTTGAAGGATTTCCATTGGCCCTCACCTTGAATGTTGTGTCTCAATCTGGTGTGGCATGCTACAGAAACCATAGGCTCCATTCCTGCACAGGGAAAACGGCTTTACGTAATTTTGGCCTAACAAAGGACACTGATGTCCACTAGGTCATGTTTAGTTATAAGCATAAGTGAGACCCAAAGTCTGTTGTGCTTGGAAAAGCTGTAGGAGGGATATATAACACCAGGATATGAAATAGGACTAATTATGAGTATGTGTGAATACTCATCAGTATCCACATAGGTACCTCTTTATACATAACTATTAATAAAACTGTTCACTGTTTAAGCACTTTTCAGTTGTGGGATTCAGCATACTTTGTAAAGGGCAATAAACAATTACTTATTCCTGTCTCTATAGAGTGAGAGAATTAACATAAAAAGGAAGAAACAAAGGTATTTGTCAAAATGCACAATGTATTTTTTAACTCTGCTTTGGAGGGCTTGGTTTTGAGACATTTTGGAATTAATTTTCAGAGATATTCATAGGAAGAAGGGTTACATGGTAGTGCAGGCCTGACTACTTGAGCAGCTCAAATCAGTCACAGCTTTTGTTGGTTTCTAGCTTCAGAGACCTGCTGAAGATATATGATATAAGGCAATCTTCCCCTTTTTGTTGAGTTTGTCTCCACCAATCTGCTACCTCAACTGTGTACTCCACTTTCCATGGTCTTTCGTAGTATTTTTTTTCTATTGGATAAAAAATTTCCACTACTAAAACATATGCATTCATTCATGGTGCCTTTGATGCTTTTCTGTTAGGGCATTGTTGGATTATCTGTTACAAACCACCAACTGAAGCCTGAGAAACATCTGAAGCAGACCTCACACTGAAACCTGATTACAAAATTCTTGCGTTTTGTTTCTTTTTACTTGTGAAATCTGTTCTTACTCTTTCATGAGTAAAGCCTAATTTTTTTCCTTGTAGCAACTGTCTAAGGAGAGCTTTGAGATTTTGGCCTGTATTTGTTTTTCTTATCTACGTATATTCTAGGTCATAAGTCAGAGCAGTCTCTTCCTTTGTATTGAGAGGCAGTATTGAGAGGTAGCCTCCATCTTAGAGGTGGCCTTTTGGCTTAGTACTTGGCTTTGTTTAAAGATGCATATTCAAACCTGTGTTTTCCTCTCTCATTCCCACCAACAATACAACGGTCAGAAAAAGTTTTATTTTAGGAGTGGGGCTACAGGAGGATATAGGCACTTAATTTGAATTACTTAAAACTATAGCAGGAAATGCAGAGACCTTTTGAATTTTATTACAGTTAGTGATCTGCAGTAATTTTTTTTTATTTGTTCATACGGGCAAATCACAGTATGAGCCTTTTAGTAATGGAAGCTTCTCTTTTCTTTATTTTATAGAGCCTCTTTTGTCAGTCCCAGTTCCTCAATCCATGTTAACTGGAATTTTACAGCCTCAACCCATCCCAGCAGGGGAGACTGTAATAGTTCCTGAAAACCTGCTGAATAACTCGGGAGTCAGACCAGTGATTCTGATAGGTAAGTCTTACACTGGGGAATCAAATGCATGCTTCCCTAGGAGAAAGCTGGGGGGTGGTTTATTTCTTTTTGTTGGTTCTGGCATTCAGTACAATAGAAATTCAGTTTGCTCATGGATAGTTTGCTTTAGTTACTCAGCGTTTAAAATTGGAAGTTAGGCAATTTCTGGAGAACCTGATTTGCGAACAGGTCACGACTAAATTTATAGAAAACCTCTGGCCAAATTAAAGTTTTGTACAAATAAGATTTTTGTAAAATCCAAGAATAGAAATATTTCCATGTAATGGAAATAGCTTTCCAGTGTAAACAACTTACAAAACAAGCAAATATTTCCTGCAGCATTTATAGTCCGGATCTTGAAGCCCAGGGATTCTGCATGAGAACCATAGAATTGATTTGAACTGACTAATCAAAAGTGAATCATACTAGCTTTTTATCTTTTATAATCCTTACTTCTTGTAAGCAACTGAGATAACAGATCAGGCTTTTAAACATTTTTTTCACATTGACATCCCTTAGAAAGACATTGCTTTTACTTTAAAAGTATGACTCATAATGCGAGTACCCCTTTCAACCTGAGATATTTGGGCATCCTATATAACAAAATATGGGCCAGCTAGTACTGCCAAGATTTTGATGAGTGATTTTTTGACTCTAAATCTCTTCTCAGTCCAGCATAGTACAGATGGTTGCATAAAGTAGCTTCAGTGTTAAAAGAACATGCCTATCAATACAGTCCATGGAATAATTTATCATTCCTGCAGAAATGGAGTTATTCTCCAAGTCCTTGCACAGATAATCCTAACACACAATTCCCAGAGAATTAACAGGGCTACCTACACTAGTAAATCCATCAAGGATAGGGTTACGCTTCTTCTGGTTTGTTTTGCTTAGTGTTGTTTTCTGGAAGCCTATTCTAAAGCTCTAGCATGGTGCTCTAATGGTTTTCAGAGAAACGCTTCCTTATTAAAGATGGGGGTGCCTCCAGTCATCAGTTTAAGAGCAAATTGAATGCAGCCCTTAGGCTCTTGGAGAGTTGCCAGTGAAGTCCTCGGTTAGGCTAAATGTTAGTGGCCCTCAGAAACAGCATCCTATTAATAGCACAGAACCAGATGTACCCAAATGGATGGGTTTGGCAAAATCTGCGTGGAAACTTTTTTAGAACGAAAACATTCTCAAGGAAGAGAGGAGTTAGCCTGTGCTCGTGTGCTTTACCTTACAGAACAGCACGTTTAGTTGTTGATTTTTATTTAACCTGTTTACGAAAACAGAATGGCAACGTGGCAAAAAATGAAATCAATCACAGCAATACCACAGTGGTTGAATCAATGCTAATGTTACTTATGCTGCTTTTATAATGTTAAGATCAATGTACTTTTGCCTCCATTGATTTTTCTTTTTTGTACACTATATTATGGAGAATCTGTATTTAAAGGTCAGGGTAAGACCCAAATAGATAATATTCTCATTTGTATTTGGATAACAGTAATTATTACCCTGCTGGTATGAAGTTATTGTTAGTTTTTTCAAATCTATGTGATCATTTGTTGTAAAATACAGCAAAGGATCACTGGCCTATCTCATTTATTTTGTAAGCAATTATAATGCCAAGAACAGTCACTGATGCAGTAAATTTTGCAAGGTAACATTAAGGAGAAGTTTGGAAATGCATGCATTGTACGAGATTTCATGTAGTGGCATTTTTTGTGAATTTCTGGTTTTGGTTTTTTTTTTTTTTTTTTGTTTCTTTTACCAAAGGTTATGGCACTTTACCTTACTTCTATGGAAATGTCGGTGACATTGTTGTAAGTCCCTTGCTCGTGAATTGCTACAAGATTCCACAGCTGGAGAACAAGGATTTGGATCTCCTCGGTTTGACCAGCAGTCAGCTGCTAAGTGTAGAGAATATGATACTTTTAACTATTCAGTATCTTGTCCAACTAGGTAAGCAACTTGTCATAAGCACTTGTTTTTATTTGTGACTGTCCTTTTTTCTCCAATTTTCTGTCTATTTTTGTGCCTGGAAGAGGTAAGTGGCTCCATCTAGTGTGTGTGACTTTGCTACTTTGTTCATCAGACTGAAGAAGTGAAGTGAATTTAAAGGCTGATACTGCTTCTGATCTCCATATGGGGATTGACCAGGTCACCTTTGTGAAAATGGATTTGCAATGCAGATAACTCATTTGCTTAGGGTATCAAACCATCAGTTATCACAGCTCTTTCTAAGGACACTCGGTCTGTTTTATTCAGTTTTGTGACAAATGCTAGCAGATGTGTGATGGTCATCATTGTTTTGGTGACAGCACCGTTTACATGAAAACCACATTTGTTATTCAGACTAAGGCAAGTTATTCAGTGAATATCTCATTCTTGTAAATGTTTTTGAAATGGACCCTTTGCAAGTTTGAGAGCAAACCAGCAAACCACGTTTTCTTTCTCTTATTGGAGGTCCAGACATTTTTCCCTGTCTTAGAGTAAAATGCAGCAGAGTTAACAGCAAGGTTTTAGAAGTTAAAGAATATTGCAGGACAGTGCTGGGAAACTTCTCACAGCAGCCTCAATCTAAACTTCTGTATTTGAAAAGATGCTGCTTACAGAGAAGTGTGAAGTGACTTTTTGTGAAGAGCACGCTGCTTTTCCTGTACTGGGTTTGCGCTAGGCCATCTGTAATACATGATGGCATGAAATGCGCAAACGTATCCCTATGATCCGGGGAGTAAATGTACTCTGTGCAGGTTTAACCCACGTGTTCTTACGATTTGCTGTTCTCTGTTGATGTAGTACTGTTACAGACAGGAAGGAGGCCATCTTCTGTGTTGTAGTACTCTCTGAGTGGCCTGTTTGCTTTATTTATCATTCTCGGCCTCAGTAGTCCATTGGATGCCAGGCTAGAACTGACAAAGGGTTTATTTATTTTTTCACAGGCTGAATGTTTTTCTGTTGCCCTTCTCTCAGTGGGCTTAAATTTGTTATTTGAGGTTTTCATCCTCATTGGGAAATTTGTAGAGTCTGCATGTTACAACCAGCTGCCTCACACAATTCTGGATTGACAGAGACAGCTTGCAAATTTCCTTTGGAGAAACATACAGCCAGCTGATACGGCATTTCCAATTAAAAATAAATTATGTATTGAAACCTGCCGAGTCAGTGAACCCCCACTCCATGAGCAAATCCAACCTCAGATGGGTGCAGCAAGTCTATACATGTTGCAAACTAGAGAAGGCTTCATGCAAAGCTTCTGGAGCTGAGCTGTGTCTAGCAAGCACCGTGCTTTCAGCATAAAGAAGTTCCCTTATTAGCAAGTGTTTAATTTGGCTTTTGTTCTTAGCTGTGCAAAGCTGAATAGTTTTCCATTTGGCCTTATGTGGAGATGGGCGCCAGCACTGGAAGATGGAAGAGCCTAATGAGGAGAAAAGTAAAAACATTCTGCAGAGCATGGGGATCAAAACATGTTGCTGGTTTGAATATTGCTACAAACGTAAAACTGTTGGAATTGTGACAGTTGCGCTGAACTAGAGCCTTTATACCATTTTGTAAAATCAAAGCGGATGAAAGGTGATTGGAGGGCAGCCAGCTTCAAAAGTTTTTGACGAGCAGAAGAGACAAATACACACATAAAATAGCAGTTTATTCATGTGAAACTTTTTTTTTTTCTTGAGAAAGTAGGACTACAAAGTTCTTGCTTCCAGAGTATATTGTGAAAGAGTAAGATAAAGACAAAGATAAAAAAGCAGACATAAGAATAAAATAGATACTGAGCTTACCTAATATTTTCAGATCTTCCTACTTGTACAAAATATGTTTGCGGATGTCTGTGATCGCAGATCATATGGATATTATTTATGAAAATGCTCCTTTTCTGAAAAGAGCTGTAGCTGAGAATTCCTTTCAGTTTTCCTGTAAGATTATGACATTATTAATTGTTGCACAATGCTGTCGTGTCTTCAGAAATCAGCTGAGCAATCTCACTATGATATTACAAATCAAAGCAAACAAAATAAGTACTTTTCTGATGCTTTCATTTTAAACCTACTATGAAGATTGTACACAGTTAAAGCTGCGATTGTGAGCCATAGTGCTGCTATAAATAAATTCCACTGATTGTGATAAAGGAATAAGTAAAAAAAGATCAAGAGGTATGTTTTATTTCAGTGGTTTTTTTACAGTCTGTCTCCTGTACTCACTCAGTTTTCACATTTGTTATCTTTGGCAGCATTCATAGTGAAGTATTTTAGGCTTTGTTTTTATACCTCAAAATGCCCGTATTTGCAGTATGGGTTACATTCTATCATTTGTATTCATCTGCCTTTTACTATTACACTACCATTTCTACAAACACAATCTCATCCTACGCAGTGCTAAGCTCTGCATTTTGGTTATTCAGCTGGAATATATTTCTGGACCCTCTGTTAACTACCTGTCTAGAATTACAAAATCATTCTCCCTTCTCTCTTGTTGTGGTACATTTGAATCGCTTTGACTGTGTTCATGCCGAGACACCCAGCGGTGTTTTTTGTCTGAATGCATATTCAAACTCAAGCCTCTGTCTTCAGTGGAAGGGGTACTCAGACACCCAAAGAGGTTATTCCAGCAATTCCTAGGGTCTTTAGACAATTGAAGGGGTAGTTCTCTTGGGGTACACCATGAAGGTTTTCTACCCAGAAATGTGTGAAATCTGTATATTTTGTCTTAAATTCTAGGTGCTTTTGGAAGTATAACTATATTAATAAGGTTTTTCTCAGCTATGAATTTTACATGGTATTATTCTTTTTGCAGTTTCATTTTCTGAAGTAAAGATGATCCTTTGCCTACTCACTTCTGTAGAGAAGCTTCCAAATACTCTTTTTAACTTTGACAGATTCCTGTATATGTGTTTATGAAACTCTTCACAATCAAAATCAGTATCTATCATTTTGTCTTTCCTCGCATCTGATCTTAGTTCCATTGTTTTTCTGGATAGTTGTTGTGGAGAAAGACTGCCATGAGCCAACTGTGGTATTAAACACTTAATTAATTTCAGAATATTTCCTTATCAGTGCCTTACTCGTAACTCATTTTATTTTTTAAAGTTTTTGTCTTAGAAATAACCTGAATGAAATTCTGTGTGTTGTCATACAGAAGTTTTTCCATTTGTACAATAATTTTTATTTTCTTGGATTCATGGTGATCCTTGTGTCTAGAGCTTATCTCTTAAGTAATCTCCCTCAATCACCAAAAGCTTGCTTTTATTTCTTTTAGTTTATAACAACTTTTTTGCTGTGGTTGTTATGTTAGAGTTTATTTCTGCAGATGATTTATCTCTTTATCAATAAAATGTCTATTTTTTCTGTTTCAAGATTAAAAGATCTAAAATACGTGATGCTGTCTTAGAAGGGGAAAGAAAATGTATTTCCAAAAAAGTGAACTATAGAGAATTATGCCCATGTTGCCTTAAATTAGGCTTATCAGAACTTTTTGGTTTGCATCAAAAATGAAAACAGCCTTGCATTTACAAGTCTGTAGTTGTCCTAACATCCTATGGTAATTGGATAGTGACACCCTTCATATGTTAGTTCTCAAAAAGACAAAACAACAACAGGCGGCACTTTTTACAGATTCTGTACTGTAGGTTATTTACCCACTCCCTGCCCTGCTTCTCACACAACCTTTCTGTTTCCTTTTTTTCAGTGCTCATTTTGCTTGTTTTTTTTGGCCCTGAAAGAAAACGTAGAACCAAAACCCAGCATTTCACATATCTCTGGTATTTAAGTCCCACTTTTTTATCATAGGAAAGCAAGCTGCTGAAACGTGAAGCTCTCTCCTTTGGCACTGACATAGGATGTGGGAAACCTAAACTACCGTTACCTTTTACTCTGTTTTCATGAATATTTTTCATATGTTCCCAAGTATCTTTGACAATGAGACAAATCTTACTGAGCAAAATGTTAATTGAAGCTGAGTTGGGGGACTTGATGATAAATTAGGATAGCTTATATTTCTGTTTTCCAATTCAAGTTCACAATACAGTTTACAAAGTCTGGGAAATGTAGATCTAAAGTTGTACATACATCTTAACGTTAGAAGTTTGAAGACTTGCTAAATTAAACTAATTTAACTGAAGAAAAAGAAGAGGTTAAGCATGTTTATTTACATCCGTGCTTAGTTTACTAGTATGCATGATGAGAAAAAGCAAAACGAAGACCACTTGACAGGCTTTGTCATACTGCATGGCTGCGATTAAACTGTGAGGATAAGCATTTAGGTTTTCTCCTATAAAAACATTTGGAGACTATGTGATTAATCCTTTTTCCATGCAAAAAGCACGTTTTCCCACTCCCTTGCTTGTCCCAACAGTTTCTGAAGGTAGAAAAGCTAGGAGTAAGATGGAATTGTTTATTTAAAAAAAAAAAAAAAATAAAAGGAGATGGTGGGAGAGAGAGACTTCTAATATGAAAAAGCAAGATTATGCCATGTGGGTAGATATCCCCTGAGTCGCAAATGGATTTTGTAAATGTAAAAAGTACAGTGAAGGAGCTTGTCAGATCAAGACAGATTACTCCTGGTTCAATAACATTTTGATATGAGATACTGTTCTTCTATTCATTTGTTTTCAATGTAGGTCCTGACCAGATACCCCTGAGGGAAGAATTTGAGCAGATCATGTTGAAAGCCATGCAGGAGTTCACTCTGAGAGAGCGATCCTTGCAAATGAGCGCACAGTGTGTCTCTGTGTCACCAGGTCAGCTCCCTTGGCTTGCTAGGTTAATCGCTAGCGTGTCCCGGGACCTCGTGCATGTGGTTGTTACCCAGAACTCGCTGGCAGAGGGCATCTCGGAGACCTTGAGGTCTCTCAATGAAATGAAACATCAGCAAAAGCTACCAGATTATGTTGTTGCCATTTGTGCATCAAAGATAAGAGGAAATGAATTCTGCGTAGTAGTCCTAGGTGAGTATATTTGCAGTACACTTCAAATAACAGTGCAATTTTGCCAAATTAGTTTTCTCGAGTCATTGTTACAGCTTTTAAATCCCTTTTTCTTCTTTTTATTCTCCTTTGTATTGTTACACTGCAATGTCGCAGTTCGCTATTCCTCCATCAAGACTTGGAGTACTGATGTCCATCAGGATCTAGAAAAATAGCTGTGTGCTAGTCATTACTACTCCTTCAGAGGCCTGAAACTTCATTGTTTGTGTAGCGACCTTAGGAAATACCTTGAAGTGGCCCAGTGACAAAATAGCCAGTTTGTCTTTCTCTGTTTTGTGTAACAGCTGTGCTATTTCACATGGCAATTTTGGATTGACCACAGTCTTCTGCAGAAGGCTGTAAAACAGAACACATTTTTTATCCTTTTTACCATGTTAATTTTCGAATTCCACAGTGGTGACTGGCTGTGATGTTTGTGTGTGCATGAGTGTGTCTGGATGGAAGTGAATTCTGACTACTCCGTTTTCCTTTGTAGGTAGATAAATCAGTAAATGTCAATTGTTTACTTTATTCATACTAGGATTAATTATTTTTTCATATTTAACCAGAATCCTCCATTCCATCTAAGGTACAAATACTTATTTTGCATATCATTTGTCAGCCAAGTATGCAAAACTATGGGCAACAGCTTGCAAAGAATGTGCTATGCTGATACAACTAATTCTTCCATCACTAGCAAACTAGACTTGAGACTCCTCTCCCGGTCTACTGGGTAAAGGCAGTGGAGATCCATGACTGAGGATCAGTGTGCCCCACACCTCTAGGATGAAAAGGTTGTGTTGATAGTGCACTGTATTAAATATTGCTCTTGCTTTTTTGCCCCTCTTCTCCAGGTCAATATCAATCTAGGGCACTTGCAGAAAGCATGCTTACCACCAGTGAATTTTTAAAAGAGATCAGTTACGAGCTCATCACAGGGAAAGTCAGTTTCCTGGCATCGCATTTCAAAAATACATCTTTAGGTGAGTGATCCTAAGAAACAGAAGTTCTAGCCAAGACAGTAATTTTTTTAGGGTTGGTGTGTCTCCTGTTCAGCAGTTGCCTCTCCACTGAGAGGTATTCTTTCCTTCTGCTCTGAAATGCTTATACACCAATGCGCGCAGCATGGGGAATAAGCAGGAGGAACTGGAGATCTGTGCACGGTCGCAGGGCCAAAACCTCATTGCAATTACTGAGACGTGGTGGGACAGCTCGCATGACTGGAATACCGTCATGGATGGCTATGTCCTTTTTAGAAAAGACAGGCCAATGAGGCGTGGTGGTGGAGTTGCACTCTATGTGAGAGAGAAACTAGAATGCGTCGAGCTCTCACTGTGCGCGGATGAAGAGAGAGTTGATAG
>VYZM01009983.1:0-11578 GCA_013398915.1 Dromas ardeola | reverse complement strand
CTGAGGCCAAACCACGACAGTGACATATAATATTTTCCGTGAAGGGATAACCTTTCCTTCACAGCTAACAGAAATTGCCTCCAGAAGTTGAGAGTTTGTGTTCTTTTTCCAATCCCCTTTCAATATCCCTTTCCCTAGGAAACAGCGTTCCCATCTGCTTGGCTTCCCTACCCTCTAATTCCAAGGTACTGTCCCCATTATCCCAGCATCAGAGCAGGCAGGTGACAATTTGCTCACCTGGATGATGACTGAAATCTTTTTGTATATCTTGCAGCTCATCCAGGGATAAGGGTTGGTTGATTACCTCTGGTTCTTCCTCCTGTTCTCATCATGACCCTGGTTCATCTTCATCCTTTCCTAAGTGCACTGATTTTTTTGCATATTTCTTCTTCTGTATAGCGACGACTGATAGCAGCACGAGTTGATTCTCTGGTCCAGTATCTGCAGTGCCCTGTTGTGGGGGCTGGAGTAGCCTCAGTGCTCATGGTGGGGGTTGAAGTAACCGCAGCACTTGTCATAGGGGTTGGAGTAGTCACAACACTCATCGCAGGGGTTGGAGTAGCTGCAGCATTTGTCACAGTGTTTGGAATAGTGTGCTCGCATATGCACCAATGTTTAACCCTAAGCAAGACCAAGACCTGAAACACATTCAAAAAAAACCTAGCAGTAGGAGCATGCTGGTTCCAGGATCCCAAGGGTATTCAAAAATTCTCAAATGCTGTTGTAATTAGCCTGGAGAAGGGGGCCATCGTCCCCCCCAGATTGGTTCTCCGAGGGGAAAAGGTAAAAAGTGTAATTGCTTGAAGTTTCCGCTAGACTCCCAAAGTACGAAGGTGCTGCCATTTTACCTTGTTCATCGTTCTTAATCATTAACAAGTACAGACACAACACACCCAATTTCGTTATAACCTAATCCCACACTACAATGCACAGCAAAACAATAATCTTGAGCTATTTCCCAGGGATGACAAACAGCATAACAGGGAGCACATACAGGAGGTTACGTGTTTCAAGACCCTGAGAGCGGCATTGTCTCTATTAACCCTATAAATCTATTAACCCAGTAAAATGAAAGCTTATGACAAATTTTTTCCAACATTCTCTGACCAGGTTTGTCGTTATCTCGACTTGTCATGCCCCATATTGGGCACCAAAAAGGACTGCCGTGATTTAACCCTCACCACACAGCCACTCACTCACCCCCCTCCCCCCGACAAGGGAGATGAGGATGGGAAAGGAAAAAAACTCATGGGTTGAGATAAAGACAGTTTAATAGAACAATATTAGAAAAGGAAGAATAACTCTAATAGTAACAATAATAACAATAATAATAATAACACCAGACACTCTCACTGCCCAGTGAATTGGCACCATCCTGATCACTGATCATGGATTCCCACCCCCTGGCTAACCTCTGTTTATATGCTGATCATGACCTCTACGCTATGGAGTATTTCATTCACCATTCCATCATTCTGTCTATTCTTCTTTGGGAAGATGAAAAAAAAAAAAGTCTTTGAATAATGTAAACATCACTTAGCAACAGCTAAACCCAATAGGTATTACTGACATTCCCTTCACAGCAATCACTAGAAAGGTAAATTAACTCTTTACCAGCTGAAACCAGGACAGGAATCAAAAGCATAGCATTGCTTTTATAACATAGGTTAAACTTGAGAACCTTGTTCTACTAGCAGCTGTGCAGAATAAAGCAGGCCATCTCTAACAGCATCAGACATAGATCTTTAAGCAACTGATTCAAGAAAGGCAATGAAACCGGTGAGGGGTCTAGAGCACAAGTCTTATGAGGAGCAGCTGAGGGAACTGCGATTGTTTAATCTGGAGAAAAGGAGGCTGAGGAGAGACCTTATAACTCTTTACAACTACCTGGAAGGAGGTTGTAGAGAGATGGGTGTCGGTCTCTTCTCCCAAGTAACAAGTGATAGGACAAGAGGAAATGGCCTAAGTTGTGCCAGGGGAGGTTTAGGATGGATATTGGGAAAAATTTCTTCACCAAAAAGATTATCAAATATTGGAAGAGGCTGCCCAGTGAAGCGGTTTAGTCACCACCCCTGGAGGTATTTAAAAGACTGGTAGATGTGGTAGTGAGGGACATGGTTTAGTGGTGGACTTGGCAGTGTTAGGTTAATGGTTGGACTCTGATATTAAAGGTCCGTTCAACCTTGATGATTCTATGATTCTAAGTCCAAATAGTTAGTTTACATTACACTAAAGCACATCTTTTCAAATGAACTTCATATTGAAAGTACTTTTTTCTTTACCTTCTCATTGAAGGTAAGTAAAGAAAGGAAAGTAAGTAAATATGAAACAGGCATATCCATTCCAGATATCTAAGTTTAGGAAGGTTACTTCTGCTCAGTTTTTGTATGCCACAAACCAGAAACAGAATGTTTCAATTACACAAAGGCAGTGTTTGTATCTGCTGACTTTCCTTATCCCTTTGAAGCTGATCTGCTGACTTTCCTGATCTTCACCATTTGAGAATAAAAATTTGGAGATTCATCTTAACATAAGTTTAGCCATCTGACACTATAGAAGTTTAATGTCATATGAGTTTCATTAACACATTCATCTTTCCATTTTCAATGGAAGGAAATCAATTTCTCTAGTGGCAACATATCTGATGTTAATATTTGTGTTATGATATGATGAACTGTTTACTTGCACTGCTGGACATCTGTATCGACTCTGCTGAAGTTTTGAGTTCATCAGCCATCTAGAGTGAAGAAATGTGCATCATCAAGGAATTTATGACTTGGTGCAAATCCAGTCTGAGCTGATATCGAGCGTAATTATCTTATGATACGTAGGATAAAAAACATATCCAAAAGAATTATAGAGAGGCCTATTTTTACGATCATACTCTGTGGAACAACTCATAATTCAGTGATAAAGCAAAAGACCCTCATTTCCTACCATGAGAAAGTTCTGATTTGGACACCAAAGCTTTTGCTGTTCTTGAATTCCATGAAGTCCTGTCCTCCAGTGTATTGACTCCTCCCCCCAATTTGGTATAATCTGAAAATGTTTAGAGAATGTACTCCACCTCATCATTCAGATCATTATTAAAGACATTAAACATCAGTGGCCGTAGTATCAATCGCTAAAGGACACCTCTCATACCAGACCACCAATTTGATTTTCTACTGCTGATGATAACCCTTAGAGACCAATGGTTAAGCCAGTTTTCCACTCACTTTATAAACCATTTATCCAGATCCTATCTCATCAATTTGGTCATTATGGATACTATGTTAAAGGCCTTGCAAAAGTGAATTTATACAGAACCAATTTTTCTTCCCTTATCCTCAAAGGCAGATGTGTCATCACAGATGGCAGTAACATTGGTCAGGCATGATTTGTCCTTGGTAAATCTGTGCTGTTTTTTCCTTCTTGTTCTTAATGTGAAATAAGTATGACAAGTGCCTGACTTTTACACAGTATTCTTTTCTTAGATTAATTCTTCTAAAAGAAGAGTTTCAAAGAATGGTAAGATAATTTGCAACCCCTCTTCATGGATGTTGACTGTTTCTTCTCCTGATTCTGCTGTTTGCATTAACTTATGCTCTCAGCCTGGCTTTTTTAAATGACTCACAATCATTTGCTTGGCCTTTAGAAGATGTGATGAAGATCAGACCCAAGTTCTCAAAGCTGAGTAGCTCAAGCCAATTGCAACTACACTTTGAGTAGAAGTAATAAAGCATAGCCTAAGACCATTTTTTTCTTCATATACACCTGCAACATAAGTCAACACAAAAGAGACAAGGCAAACCATCTCTTAAACGTAGTGGGGCAAATCACATTACTGGAGTGCTGCAATAGTGACTATAAACTGTTTAAAAGTGACAGGCAAGGAAAGAGGTGCGGGGGCATTGTCCTCTATGTAAGAGAATGGATTGCCTGCACACACCTGTTGTTGAAAAACAGTGATGAACAGGTTGAGAGCTTGTGGGTAAAAATTAGGGGCCAAGCCAACAAAGAAGACTTTGTGATTTGCTACACTCCCCTGACCAACGGGAGCCTGTTGACAAAGCATTCTTACTTCACCTATGGGATGCATCACACTCACAGTCTCTTATGCTGCTGGGGGACAGCAATCACCTAGACACCTGCTGGAAAAGCAGCACTGCAAGCTGTAAGCAGTCCAGGACTCTTGGAGTGCATTGAGGATAATTTCTTTATCCAAGTTACAGACAGCCCAGCCAGAGGAGAAGTGTTACAGATCCTGCTGAATTGATCATAACTTTTTGACACAGGTGGTGGGGGAACCAATGAGGAGAAGTGCGCCGCTGGACTTTGTGCTGACACAAAAAAAAGGACTACTTGGGGATGTGAAGGCTGGGAGTAGCCTTGGCTGTAGTGACCATGAGATGGTGGAGTTCAGGATCCTGTGTGGAAGAAGCAGGGCAAAAAGTAGAATTACAATCCTGGACTTCAGGAGAGCTGACTTTGGATTCTTCAAAGACCTACTTGGAGGAATCCCATGGGCTAAGGCTCTAGAAGAAAGTGGGGTGCAAGAGAGCTGGTTAATATTCACGCACCACATCCTCCCAGCTCAAGATCATCCCTATGAGGGGATCAAGTGCATGACTATGAGTAAGAAATCAAGAAAAGGAGGCAGGAAACCTGCATGGATGAACAGGGAGCTTCTGGAAAAACTTACATGGAAGAAGGAAGTTTACAGAATGCAGANAGGAAGTTTACAGAATGTAGAAAAAGGGACTGGCCACTTGTGAGGAGTATAGGAATGTTGTCAAAGTATGCAGGGATGCAACGAGGAAGGCGAAGTCACACTTGGAATTCAATCTGGCAAGGCATGTCAAAGACAATAAGAAGGGCTTCTTCAAGTACATCAGTAGCAAAAGGAACACTAGGGAAAATGTGGGCCTAGTGCTGAAGGAGGGTGGTGCCCTGGTGGCAGAGGATGCAGAGAAGGCAAAGTTACTGAATGCCTTCTTTGCTTCAGTCTTTACTCCTAAGGCTGGCCTTCAGGAGTCTCTTACTCTGGAGATAAGAGAGAGAGCCTGGAGAAAGGAAGACTCACCCTTGTGCAAGGACAATCAGGTTAGAGATCATTTAGGGAAACTCGATACTCACAAATCCATGGGCCCTAATGGGGTGCACCCATTAGCGCTGAGGGAGCTGGCAGATGTTATTGCGAAGCCATTCTCCATCATCTTTGAAAGGTCATGGAGGACAGGAGAGGTGCCTGAGGACTGGAGGAAAGCCAATGTTCACGCCAGTCTTCAAAAAGGGCAAGAAGGAGGACCCGGGAAACTACAGGCCAGTCAGCCTCATCTTGGCCCCTGGAAAGGTGATGGAACAGCTCATTCTGGATGTCATCTCCAAGCATGCAGAGGAAAAGAGGGTTATCGGGAGTGGCCAACATGGATTCACCACGGGGAAGTCATGCTTGACCAATCTGATAACCTTCTACGATGGCATGACTGGCTGGGTAGATGAGGGGAGAGCAGTGGACTTCAGCAAGGCTATTGACACTGTCTCCCGTAACATCCTCATAGGTAAGCTTAGGAAGTGCGGGTTAGATGAGTGGACAGTGAGGTGGATTGAGAACTGGCTGAATGGCAGAGCTCAGAGGGTTGTGATCAGCAGTGCAGAGTCTAGTTGGAAACCTGTAACTAGCGGTGTTCCCCAGGGGTCAGTAGTGGGACCAGTCTGGTTCAACATCTTCACCAACGACCTGGATGAGGGGATAGACTGTACCCTCAGCCAGGTTGCTGATGACACAGAACTGTGCGGAGTGCCTGAAACACCAGAAGGCTGTGTCGCCATCTGGTGAGACCTGGACAGGCTAGAGAGTTGAGTGGAGAGGAAGCTAATGAAGTTCAACAAGGGCAAGTGTAGGGTCCTGCACCTAGGGATGAATAACCTCATGCACCAGTGCAAGTTAGGGGTTGACCTGCTGCAAAGCAGCTCTGCAGAGAGGGACCTAGGAGTACTGGTGGACATGCCAGTTGACCATGAGGCAGCAACATGCTCTTGTGGACAAAAAGGCCTATGGTCTCCTGGGGTGCATTAATAAGAGCACGGCCAGTAGTAGGTTGAGGGAGGTTATCCTCTCCCTCTACTCTGCCCTGGTGAGGCCACACCTACAGTACTGTGTCTAGTTCTGGGACCCCCAGTTCAAGAAGACAAGAACTACTGGAGAGAGTCCAGTGGAGGGTTACGAAGATGACCAAGGGAACGGATCATCTCTCTGATGAGGAAAGGCTGAGAAACCTGGGTCTGTTTAGCCTGGAGAAGACTGGGAGGGCATCTCATCAGTGATTAACAATATCTAAATTCAGACTCTGGAGTCTTCTAAAAGTGCTTTTTTTCTCAAGCAGTAGAAGAGACTTTACTGAAAAATAAAATTACTGAAAGAAATTAGTCCTGTGTCACTCAAACCACGACAACTGTCAAATGAGAATTCCTATTCCGCTTTTGACTATATCTTTTTATCTGAGAAGTTATTCATTTCATGTTTTCTTTTCTTGCAATTGGAGGATGGTTACAAAATTTGAGATTTACTTATGAAATTCATTTGAGGTAATGTTTTTCTTCATCTGTTGATTTCAGTGAAACATATCAGGAATTCATATTTATATAAGTGTGAAGACTTCTACTACCACTTTTTTAATTTCTCTGATCTCTCAGGAGTTAAGCATCTAAACTTAGATGCACTGAACTCAGACTTTCACTCCACAGGTAATATTAGGTAGTTTTCTTTTCATCTGTCCATAAACTCTACATCAAAGGCAGAATTCATCTGAGTTTGGCCTTCTGAAATTGTTGTACTTTATGGAGCTTAGTACTAGGTATAGTACTGAAATAGACAATGTAAAAAAACTGTATAAAGTTTATGACTGTTTCTTGGAGTGATCACAGTTTTGTTCCTACCTTCTGTCCTTTTGAAGTCTATCTGGATGAACCATACAGAAAAGTTGGTAGAAGCAACAGCACCAGAGTGACTGTATTCATTCTCTTGGGCCTCTTCAGACATACTGAGATGCAGATCTTGTTTTTCTTCATGTTTCTCCTGAGTTACACTATTACTATCATTGGGAACAGCCTTATCGTCATTATCACAGTTCACCCAACCTTTTATACACCCATGTACTTTTTTCTCAGAGTCCTCTCCTTTATGGACATTTGTACTACTTTATCCATTGTACCCAAGATGTTAGTGAATTATCTGTCTCAGGACAAGAGCATTTCCTACATAGGCTGTGCTGCTTCCTGATTTTTCTAGCAGCTGCTGAGGGCTATCTTCTTGTTACCATGGCCTGTGACCATAATGTGACCATTTACAACACCCTGAGATACATAATTATGATGAACAGAAGGGGTTGTTTTCTCCTAGTCCTGCTGTCTTTCCTCACTGGTAATGTTGTGTCAGTAGTGCAAACTGCTTGGGTGTTCATATTGCCATTTTGTGAGCCTAAAAAGATTATTTCTTCTGTGATATCATTTATTATACTTTTGTGCACTGAAACACCTCTGTATGAAATTCAGGCCATGATGACTACAGTATTGGTCTTTTTCACCCCATGTTCTCTCATCCTTCTGTCCTATATGTTCATCATCTCCAGGATTTTAACCATGCCCTCTGCAAAGGGAAGATACAAGATCTTCTGCATCTGTTCTTCCCATCTCCTAGTGGTGATGCTGTACTGTGGGAGTGGCAGACTTATTTACCTAAGACACAAGTTCAGCTATTCACAAGATGCTGAAAAAGTTCTGGCTTTAGTGTACACAACCATAACTCCCACATTAAATCCCATTATTTACAGCTTGAGAAATAAGGATGTGCAAAGGATTTTAAGAACAATGATGAGAAAGGTGAGGAAAAGGTAAATTTCTTACTGAAAACACAGAGTGTGGGATTCATGGGATAAATTCAGATATCAAAGACATATACAATGTTTCTGTGATGTCTTTGCATCCATTCTATTCAGCAAAGAAAAAAACAGATGTTCCAAGGTAAATATCACATGACCTGTTTCTTAGGGTGATAAAAATCACATCCTAAAAGATTCTACTTAACACCATTTAGTATAAAGGAATCTGGAAGAATATTTATCCTACCTAACTTTACTACTTTGTCATTCAGCTGCAGACAGAGACATCTAAAAGTAAATGTCTACATGTGAGGTAGCTGTCTTAGCTCTAATTATAGTAAATCAAGAGATAAGTATATAGAAAAAATAATACAGTGTTCACTCTGGAACATAGAAAGTGATTTGAATCATTATAAATGATATCTTTAGATAAAGTCATATGACAAGATAGATAACAATCCAAATATAGAACCTAAACTGAGATATAAGAAATTAGTGTAGATCTGTCAGTTGAAGTAAAAACTAAATAAAATTCCATATCCTATTTGTATTTTCATAATCGCTTATTAGTGATATCCTTTCTACCATTTTTCCAATATTTTTATTTCTTTTTCCGAGAGAAAAATAAGAGAAAGAAGTAAAAATTTTTAGGATTTTTTTAAATTATAAATTTTCATTTCATAAATTTGTTATACCAAAGAGAAAGGTAAGAAAATAAAACCACTGAAAACTGAAGAAAATACGTTAATTCCTTTTTTTAGTCCAGTTTTATTGTCTTTACTTTCTCTACTATGATTTCTCTGTTCTGGAAGTAATGTTTGAGCCTTCTTCACATAAGCTTCTGAGAAAAGCTATCAACTTGGTGAGGGAAAGTACAACTATACATGATTTTAAAGGTGATTGTAGTACTTACATCTAAAGGAAAAATGTTCAAAAGTTTATAGGTATCACTTAGTCTCAAAACAATTGTTACATCCGTCAACAAACTAGATCTGTTTTCTTAAAAGCCCCTCGACTTCTTTGTTCTTCAATGCATGTGATATCCAGCTGAGCACCTCCATGAAGCTCCACAGGGTGAGGAGGTTTTGCACATCCCTTCTACAGATGGTAGTTTGAATACAGTTGACATAATAAGGATGTAGGACAGGACAATCAACAGAAAAGGACTAATAATGAGCCTTGCAGACATAGTGAAGAGCACAGCCCCATTCTTGGATGTGTTTGTGCGTGCCAACTTCAGCACAGGAGAGAAGTCAGAGGAAAAATGGATGATCTGGTTGGAGGCAGACTGAAGAGTGTTTTCTAAGTGCTCTGTGCCACTTCTAATGAAAATGCCAATGATGTAAGAAGTGGATGCCAGAATAGCACTTCCTAAATTGTCAATGGCTGTGTAGTGCTTTTGGCAGCATATGGCAACATAGCAGCCATGAGCCATGGCTTCCAGACCACATCACCCTCTGAGTCCCAGGATGGTGAAGATCCTCTCTAGTGCTACACAGCATGATCTGGAGTAATTTTATGCTTCACAATGAGGTGAATCAGCAAATTGGTAATAAAACTGGTGATGTAACAACTGTCAAAGATCAGTTTTGCCCAGAATAAATGCATGGACGTGTTTTCTTTAAAAAGCATAATGATAAGGACATTGTCCAAAAAATGAATGTCCAGAAAATATAGGAAGGGAGATCTTCAGCTTACCAATATTTGAAAATCAACCAGGATGAACTCACTGTTAATCATATGAAATCTAGTAATAACCCACTTCAGATCCATCACCTTTAAAGACACTACGTGTGAGGAAGTATCAATAAACAGGAAAATTCCCTGTTGTGCAGATCAATATGAAAGCAAGCTTTCCCACTATTCATCTACTGTTATTTGTTTCAAACTGACAAGTATTGACATTAAACAAATTATTATCAGCCATTGTTTAAAAGGGGTTCTTTTGGTTCGCTCACTCCTCCTAGTTGTGATAGGGAGAGAATCAGAAGACTAAAAGTGAGAAAACTTGTGGGTTGAGATGAAGACAGTTTAATATGTAAAGTAAAAGCCTCACATGCGAGCAAAACAAACCAAGGAATTCATTCACTACTTCCCATCGGCAGGCAGGTGTCCAGCCACCTCCAGGAAAGCAGGGTTCCATCACGTGTAACAGTTATTTGGGAAGATAAACACCATTACTCCGAATGTCCCCCTTCCTTCTTCTTCCCTCAGCTCTATATGCTGAGCATGATGTCATACGGTATGGAATATCCTTTTGGTCAGTTGGGGTCAGCTGTCCCAGCTGTGTCTCCTCCCAGCTTTTTGTGCATCTCCAGCTTACTTGCTGGTGGGGTGGTATGAGGAGCAGAAAAGGCCTTGACTCTGTGAGCACTGCTCAGCAATAACTGAAACACCCTTGTGTTATCAACTCTGTTTTCAGCACAAATCCAAAACATAGCCCTGCACTAGCTACTATGAAGAAAAATTAACTCTAACCCAGACAAAACCAGCAGATGTGGTATAAAGGCACAAAGCCTTCAGGAACAATGTTGGAGTAACAGTTGGTGTGGTTCCATCCATTCTGCCTTCAAGAGAAGACTTTGGAACCTTGAATAACTTGAAATGTATTTGGAGTTTCTCTGGAGAAGGGCCAAAACAGGTGCCTGGAGAAATGTAGCATCATAATATGTGGAAAACCGGGGAATACATTCTAGAATAAAGTAAGGAATAACAAAAAATAATATACACAAACGAAAAGCATATACTGACTCCAGAAATTAACCTTGAGGGAAACTGTATCCTTCAATATCTTTCAATCTGAAGTAGGTATGATGATAATTATAGAATCATAGAATACCAGGTTGGAATGGACCTCAAGGATAATCTGGTCCAACTTCTCTTGGCAAAAGCACAGTCTAGACAAGATGGCCCAGCACTCGGGCCAGCTGAATCTTAAAAGTGTCCAATACAGGGGAACCTACCACTTCCCTGGGGAGATTATTCCAGTGTCTGATTGTTCTCACTGTGAAAAATTTTCCTCTTGTGTTCAATCGGAATCTCCCCAGGAGTAACTTGTACCCATTACCACTTGTTTTTTCCATGTGACTCCTTGTAAAAACGGAGCCTCTATCTTCTCTGTGGCCACCCTTTAAATACTGGAACATGGTGATAAGGTCTCCCTAAGCCTTCTTTTCTCAAGGTTGAACAAACCAGTTCTCTCAGCCTTTCCTCACAGGGCAGGCTTCCCAATCCTTTGATCATCTTGGTGGCCCTTCTCTGGACCCTCTCTAGCCTGTCCACATCTTTTTTCTATAGCGGGAACCAAAACTGACACCATATTCAGGTGTGGCCTGACAAGCGCTGAATAGATTGGGGTAATGAAGTCTTTATCTCTGCTGGTGATGCCCTTGTTGATGCAGCGCAGCATCCTGTTAACTTTCTTTGCCGCAGCAGCACGCTGTTCATTGTCCACAAGGACTCTCAGGTCCCTTTCCACAGAGCTGCTCCCCAGCTGGGTAGTTCCCAGCCTGTGCTGCACTCCTGGATTATGTTTTCCCAGATGCAAGACTTTACACTTGTCATAGTTGAACTTCCTAAGGTTCTTGTTAGCCCCCTCTTCCAGCCTATCCAAGTTTTCCTGCAGGCTGACTCTCTCTTCCAAGTGCCCACTTCCCCACTCAGTTTGGCATCCTCAGCAAACTTAATTAGAATCATAGAAGGATAGAAGGATAGAA
>VYZM01009982.1:697196-755713 GCA_013398915.1 Dromas ardeola | reverse complement strand
GCTGTGCTGCCATCCAGCGAGACATAGACAGACTGGAGAGTTTGGGAGAGAGAAACCTAGTGAAGCTCAAACAAGTGTGTGTGTAGGGTCCTGCACTTAGAGAGGAATAGCCCCATGGCTGCAGGTTAGCGGTTGACCTGCTGGAAAGCAGCTCTGCAGAGACGGACCTGGGAGTCCTGGTAGACAAGTTGCCCATGAGCCAGCAATGGGCCCTTGGGGCCAAGAAGGCAAATGGTCTCCTGGGGTGCATTAAAAAGAGCATGGCCAGCAGGTCAAGGGAGGTCATCCTTCCCCTCTACTCTGCCCTGGTGAGGCTGCATCTGGAGTACTGTGTCTGGTTCTGGGCTCCCCAGTTCAAGAAGGACAGGGAACTGCTGGAGAGTGTCCAGTGGAGGGCTACTAAGATGATCAAGGGAGTG
This sequence comes from Dromas ardeola, assembly GCA_013398915.1. Classification (NCBI taxonomy): domain Eukaryota; kingdom Metazoa; phylum Chordata; class Aves; order Charadriiformes; family Dromadidae; genus Dromas; species Dromas ardeola. The sequence goes on along the minus strand of VYZM01009982.1, from coordinate 755,294 downwards.
GAGCACCACTCTTATGAGGAAAGGCTGAGAGACCTGGGGCTGTCTAGCCTGGAGAAGTCTGACAGGGGATCTCATCAAAGCTTATCAATATCTAAAGGGTGGGTGTCAAAAGAATGGGGCCAGACTCTTCTCAGCATTGCCAGTGACAGGACAAGCAGCAACAGACACAAACTGGAACACAGGAAATTCTATCTCAACACAAGGAAAACCTTCTTTACTTTAAGGGTGACAGAACATTGGACCACGCTGTGGAGTCTCCTTCTCTGGACATATTCCAAACCCACCTGGATGCATTCCTGTCCAACCTGCTCTAGATGAACCTACTTTGGCAGGCAGTTGGACTAGATGATCTCCAAAGGTCCCTTCCAACCCCTATCATTCTGTGATTCTGAAAATCAGACTGAATTTGCTCTACTAATTATTTTGCTTCACTCTGCCTACTCAGTGCTATAAACAGTAAGTCTGTGGTAAAAAAGTAAGTTTCGTCACAACACTAACCACTGCGTGAGATTTCTGGTTTCAACCTTACACCACAGCCATGTACAAAATAACACATAGCCAAAGCAATTATACTCCAAACATGCATGAAATGCTACTGCTTAACAAGAAATCTGATCTATGTAATTTAATGGGAAAAAGCTCAGGTTTTATTTATTTTGCAAAATACATGTTTTTCTTTCTGAAAACAGGAGTGTTCTTCACTTAAAAAAAAAATCAGGATTCTTTTTTTTATCAATACATGATAAAAGTTGTTTGAAAGTTACTTACTGATGTAGTATTCTTGTACAATGCTTGTGTATCCATATATGGCAGAATATCCAAAAATTATAATCATAACCACATCTCTGCTGTCCAGCTCTACTATATGTGCTGAATGACCTTCCACAGCATATTGTTGGCCATGTACAAGTACTGCAGGAGTTCTGGTACTCCATGTTTGACTGCGTATGTTGAAAATCCACAGCTCATCAGTAACATTGCCATTATTTGTTTCGATTTTGCCTCCATACATGTAGATGTCTTCCTGTAAAAATTGGAAGGGAGAGAAGAGAAAGCAAATAATGGATCACAGAAAGATAACATCTGAACTGCATACTTCTGTGCTGCGTAATATTTCATAACTGAACAATCTGATTTAAATCTTCACATTTAATCTTACATTAACCAGCTCAACATCAGACACTAATCCCAGACAACGATACTTAAACTAAACCAACAATGATGATAAGGAGACTATTTCTCTGAAAAATAAACCCAGCCATGAAAATGACACCAAAATTAATCTCAACCGGATTACTTCAAGCAGAAAAACTTTAATTACATGGCTCTTCTAATTCAGACTGCAGCATTCTATTAAAAAAGAACCTAAACAGAAAGGATATTATATTGTTTTCTTAAGGAACAGTTCACAGAACTAAAATGTGATTTTCCACACACTCAGTCTATAGGGATTTCATTCAGCACATGCACAAGAGAGCAAAATAACTGAAGTCCTGAGAAAATTCACAGTCAGAGCCCAAAGAAAAGGGAGAATGCGCGGATAGCATCCTCTTGGGCACATTTGCTAAAATCAAATCCCATAGGGGAGTACTTTGAATTCTTTTAAAGGGATGCAAAACAGACTTTCCAGTCTTCATGAACCACACACCTCAAACAGCAATGCCATCTGTTTTGGAAAGTAATGAATGATTTACTTAAATATTGACTGAAAGCAAATCCTACTAAATCTCAGACTTCATGTAGAGTTGCAAACCAAGGCATACAAAGTCACAGAACAAATTCCAGCTTGTTGGCTTCAAAGACTGGCTCAAGGACAGTTTATCCTGGGTAGAAAAAAAAACTGCCTCTGGTCCAAGAATGATACTTAGTCTTTGCGAGGACATACTAGAAACACATACACTCTGCATCCCATCTCCACGGTGTTTGTACAGTAGGCAGTTGTCTTCTGCGTACTGTAATGTAGTATCCTAGGGTTTACCCTAAATTCAATCTTACCTGGTTGAAAAACAAAAGGAAGCTGCAGACTTAGGACATGTGGCAAAGTTTTGCTTGGCATGGAACACTGGCCCTCAGAAAAAGAGAATAGAGTATAAAGAAACTACGGAATATAAGAAGTTTGGATCAACCATGCAGAAATTTCAGACTTATTGTACAAGGAGCTGATGGGATCTAAATGGGAATGTAAACTGCAAGCTATTATCATCATACACATCAAGAAAGATGAGCTCAAACTGGCACGTATGTAAACTATAGATGATCAGTAGAATGACAATCTATTTAGTCCAGCAAAACAAAGGCTTGAAAGGGTTATAATGCTGGCTATATACCTACAGTTGGAAAACAACAGAGCCCAGGACCACATGAAAAACTTCCTCATTATTCAGAGAGATTAGTCAGTAAATGACTGACTTGTCTTTAATCGTACACTTGAAACTTCTGCAAGATTTTCAACTGTTTTTTCATTTGAGGCAGGTAAACGTTTCTTGATTTGGAATTTAAATAACTGCTATGCAGTGATACTCTGTGTTAACGACTAGTTTGGACTGGGGGTATTTGAACACAACATGTTCACATCCTTCAGTAGGAATTTGCAGTAGAATTAGGTACACACATTTGAACCCATTCTTTTCCTACGAGATATAACAACATTTCAAAGAGCTTGGTGAAGACCCACAAAAGCTGTACGGATGCTGCGCGCTGATCCAAAGGAATGGCTTGAGAAAATATTCTTCTTAAAAGAATCCTATATGGCTCATTCATCACACTGCCATATAAGATCTCAAAAGGCAAATCAGCATCACTAACAAAGTAGACTAAGCATTTATTTATTTATTTTTAAATGCAGTTAATGGACTACAACAGAAAGAGGGAGCTAATTAGGGAGTTGCAGGTGCTGTGGAACAGTATTTGAAAAAAAAAAAAAATTCTGACACTGAGGAAAGACACTACACAAGAAAAGGTGACCTAAAGAGTTGCATGAACTTTGAAACAATTACTCCGACAGCTGACAGTAAGAAAGTCCTCCTCACAGTTCTGCTTAAATGATTCAAAGTTCAGATAAAAAAACACATCTGTGAGGAGCAATCTGTACAAATGACACAGCAGATCCTGTACACAAGTCTATTCACAGAGAAAAAGACAAGAAGGTCATGACAACTGCTTTATCAACCACAAAAACAGATTTAACTAAGCTTCGCTCAGGGCTATTTCTGAGATTAAGAAGCTCCTAGTGCTGCTGAAAAACACTTCAGAAGTTAGTGATGATCAGCTGAACATGGAGAAAGAAAGGCTCACAGACCAAAATCAGTGGATGAAATACAGAATGAAAAAATGTTACATGTATATTTATACATGACAAAAACAACGTCCTAGGCACATAACAGTGGACAATTATCTGGAAAGCTGAATCAGGAAGAGACAGTATTAAGGATTCAAGTGCAAACAGACCTGAGCTGTCTAAAAACTGTGAAAGAAAAGAAGGAATCCCCTTATAAACTTATACTACCTTTATAACTTGTAAATTAAATATAAATCAAGGTATGCGCTAAAGGTGAGGCTTTCCGACAGACACAATACACAATATAGTTTCAAGAGTGCTACTACACAAAAACTGCTGACCTTTAAATGAATAAAGCATACTAGCTATTTTTTTAAAATAAGATAGCATGCCACAACAGGAATGAGATGAAAACCAACAACAAAGTATAAAACTGAGAGTCCTTGTGAAATTAGTAAGGAAAGTGTCAAGAATCTGGCCCAGACGGAAAATGTTAAAAATTGTAGCTCCTCAGCCTGGAAGAGGGACAAGACCAAGAGGCAGAGTGTCCGAGGAACAGATAACAAAACAACAGGCAGATAAGCACCAAGAAGATAGGTGGCCTCCAACACCCTCATATTTTGAAGTTTTGATACCACGTGCAAAAGCAACACTTTTAATCACAGTGGCAGATAGTGAAGGTGAGCATTTAATCAATAAATTAACCTTGGTCATTTTAGATATATTACTTCACATTAATGAAATTATCTAAGAAGTTACAAAAACCTTTAAAGACTTTGTGTTCTTTCAATGAAAATTTCATATAAATATTACCATACACAAATCAAAGTATATAAAACTACACTGTATATTGAACTTGCAATTCAGAGTTCCTGCACAGTAGGGAATTCCAGCAAAAATGAGAAATTTCTTGCTGTAAAGCGAGCAGGTAGGCAGCTCACTCATTCATGACATTCCCACCTACAGATCACACCAGTTGGTTTCTTGCAACTGTTCAGGTGCAATCCAACCAAACAGCCAGTATAGCTCCTGTTAGTTTCAATAGAACTGTAACTTTCCAATAGATGTTTCCATTTTCTCATATCAGCTTTTTTCCCTGAGAAGATTATTTCAGTAGAAATTTTTGATGAACTGTAATAATAAAGAAAGTTGACATAAGGTATATGATCTGCAAAAATTGTTGATTGTGCATATCGGGCAGAGAGGATGACAGCAGAAGGTAGGAATCATAAGACTCAAGCCAGGATCTAAACAAAAGAGTTAAATCACATTTATCCAGAGAAGAAGAAAATACTTGTTTGATCTAACATTTCTCTTAGAATAATGATTGTCACACACATTTCAACTAGCCGAAATGCAAACAAGAGACTAACTCAAACACTGGAGAAAAACTAAACTGTCACAATTTGGAATGACTGCTGGAGGAATTAAGATAATTTAAGGCAGTAAAATTCCCCTAAATTTCTTCACCTTATTGATATCGTCATCATCATCTTTGGAGAAAGTGTTTTTTTAAATAATCAAATAATTCAAATAAAATTAGATGCCTGGTGGGAGAGGGTAAAAAAAGAAGCAGCCAGACTCTTCTCAGCGTTATTATGCAATGAGCAGACCAGAGGTGATGGGCACAAATTGGATTACAGGAATTTAAACCTAAGAAAAAAAAAACATTTATTTTTACAGTGAGCATGGTTGAAGACTGGAACAGGTTGCTCGGAGATGTTATGGAAATTAATACTCTTGGAGACATTCAAAACTCAACTGGATGATGCCTAGAGCAACCTGCTGTAGTTGGCCCTGCTTTGAGCAGAGGGGTTAGTCAAGATGATCTCCAGAGATCCTTTCCAACCTCAACTTATTCTTTACGAGTCCGTGAAAACAAATGTTTAATATAGACACACCTCTGGAGAGCCTCTTCCTTATTTAATTTTCTAGTACAAACAATTCCAAAAATAGTCCATTGGATGATGATGAATAATATCCAAATCGTAAAATACTTTTCTTTAAAAAAAAAAAAACAACCCACAAACAAAAACAAAAAAAACCCAAACTTTGAAAAGTCACTTTGTGTGACTAAAGAGACTACACAGGAAAAACTTAAGAGTTCTGGTAAACAAATGGCAATATGACTAGGAGCCTGAACTTTATAATTTGAGGGGAAAATTCTTTCAGAAGCCTGAAAGAGAATAAAATCTTTCAATGTGCACTTATCCTTAGAGTTACAGTAACAAAGAAAGTCAGGATCTACATGAAAGCACAAGCTCCAAATCCAAAAATAAATCCTCCTTTAAGTAAGTAATCATAAATTAATATGGTGATTTCTGCATTCAAAGATTCATAAAAACTGACAAAGTAACGCAAAACATTTCCACAAAATAGACAAATGAAGACTTATCGTTAATAGCGGTAAAAAGACAAAAAATTGCAAAAAATGTCTGGTGATCCAGTATGCTTTACTTCCGCTGTCTCATTTTCCTGACTTCCAAGTACACACTTGGTAATTCCTGAAAAATCATGCCCCAAAAGTATCACCCAGCTTTTGCATAGTAGTTTTAACAAGACTTCAAATTGGAGCATTTTACAGTGAGACAATACTGAAACAGAGCAAGAAAGGTACTCAATAAGAGTAACACCAAAAGAGCAAGTAAGAGCACCCACTTGTTTGATAAGTCCCAGTCAACTGACTATACAGCAGACCAGAGTAACTCTTCTACATACTTCGCATTGAATCCTGACCAACCAGACAGCCAAAGCCATTAGTTCCTTTGACCTTGGACAGGCTCTCTTCCCTATATCATATCTCAGTGTTAATACTGATTTTATATTTCATATAAATGCAGCAATTCAAGACTTTTCTAAAACTTATCATTTTTTTTTTTTATTCTTTAGACTTTGCAATTTTTCCGTTTTCCTAAAAAAATAATACTTATCAGTTGCTCTGACTGTACCTGGGAACGCTACACTGTTATGCAAATCCTGCCTGCATTCCAAAAGAATCTTATCAGTAGCTACCACAAAAAAAGAGTGTAAAGGAAGTGCAATAAGGTGGTAATTTATAATCCATTTCTAATGAATTGGAAGTAAATTAATCATGATAAAATAACCACATAGTTTTCATTTTGTATTTCTTAACTGTATCATGGCTACACAGAAAAGTTTATGTCTGAGAAACAAGTTTTGTGTCTTAAACCTTATATAAATCCAATCTGTTCCTGAAAATTTGGCCAAATAAATGCTACTCACAAACCACATGAATAACAGTCATTCTCCATTTTCTTGAAGCAAGACTATCAATGCATTTTCCTCCCATAGACTGTACCCATGCACCAGTATATAAATTAACTTTATGTAAACTAACAGAGCTCAAATTCATCAGAACTTTTGTTCTCTATACTTACGTGAAATTTCTAAAAGTTTACTCAAATCTGTACATAATTAAGAAATTTCTGGATTTTTTTTTTTTCAAGTAAAATTTAAGTAAGACTCAAAAAAGTCATCTGGCAATAACGTATCCATCACAAGCCTGTTTTCTGCATTCAGTACATGCCATCTGGTTTAGGACTGTCTAACATCATCTCTTCCTTTGCCCAGACCATTACCTCCTTTAATATGGTAACAACATCAAGAACATTCTTTTATGTGTTATATCAAAAGACAAAAAAAAAAGAAAAAAAGGATAATCGACACCTCTACTTGATCCCATAATCCTCCCATTAGATCAGGACTGACAAGACTGGAAAACAGTCTTCACTTAACTCTTCTTCCTGCAGCCGTTTTATTATTCGTAGCTTATTGTAGAACTAGATCCTCACTGAACAAGAACCTGAACCTGCTAAGTTACACAAAGAGCATATTATAACCTAAGCTTCCCAACAGGACCAAATTCAAGTTCCAGACAGGACATACTGCAGGCAATTCGTATGTCAGGAGGTTAGCCTAATCAGAAGTGCTGTCACTTTATTTCTTCATTACTTCCAGAGTTTTCCACATTGTTGCTGGCTATAGTTAAAGGTATTAATTCATCAAAGGATTTAACTTTTTTCCTGGACTACAGCAGCATCCAAAATATAGGACAGGAAAATAAGGTAGTGTGCTTTTGGAAAAAAAAAAACAACAAAAACAACCAAAATGTGATATTTACTTGTTTGCGTGAACATTCCTACATTTAACAGAAAACTAGGCTGAAGAAAAGCATGCAAATAAAACTATGTGAACAGAGCTTTCAGAAGTGCTGGAGTTATAAACTGGAATTTTAGCAAAGGTTTCAGTGTGATCTTCTGTACATTTAATATTTGGATTAAACATATCGGAAGAAAGGAATAAGTAACAGAGACTGCATAGAAAACTATTAACTAGGCATCTGCTCTGAGCTCTGCTAGACATAAAAGCCAATCATACTTAGACTTCAACTTTCAAACCAACTGGAATATAATGTTGAAACAACGAATGAAAAAAAATTGCACTTTTACATACAGGAACCAATCTCTTAATGAGTAAGGTCCACTTAATTGAAGAGGAACTCCAAAGAGGCTTTTATCTAGACTATATGAAAAAAGTGTATGACAGCTTATCTTACCTACTTCTCATATGCTTCTGAGGTCTGCAAATCAGAATTAGAAAGCAAGTTGTGCATAAGATGTAATTGAAAGTCATCAAATAATAAAACTATGCAACTTTGAAGCTACAACCTGCTAATAATTATTAATAGAATAGTTGGAAAAGACATTTGCAATCCTAGTGCTGTTCTAATTTATACTACAATAGCCAAAAAACACAGGCATTAAAGAAATAACAATAAACCAATTGGTGAAAGATTTTGTCTCACTCATATTAAAGCAGAAAAAGTTTTTACTCTTTTTTGTTTTGTTAATGCTAGCTTTTGATTAGACTAATAAAAAATACCAGAAGAGACTCAACATCAATACCAATTAATTTGGAAGAGGAATCAAAACAATTATCCTTTTTTAATCAACCTTTAAAATTGGAAGTAACATTCATAAAACTCAAATGGGTCAAATTATATTTGGCTATGTATAAAATGGTCCGTATACTGGAAAACATCTTTACGAATACTACTATGTCAGCCTGCCTGTTTGCTTCATTCCTATTGCCAAATCTCAAAGGAAACAAATCTCAGTGCCCAGTCATCCTTCCACTGTCTTGGGACCACTAGTAACAGTTCAATTAGAAGGTCGAATTCTGGGATAAAACCACAAGCTCACTACCGAGTAAACTCCCCGCAGTGACAATATACACCATATGGTCACACCAGTGACCATGCACAGTTGTAGGCAACTTCCTTTCTCCTTTATTCCAGGGATCCAGTATTTTTCAATTTACTGTCTAACTCCCTATCTAATAACTGTTTAGCAAAGCTATATGTACCTATTTTAAAAACCTCACAAGTCATTTCCTCTAGTCTCTTTATAATCCTATTTCTTACATGAATTATTTCAAAGTATGCTGACATTTTCCAGTATCAAGGTGCCAGGAACTATATACAATCTCTGACATACAGGAGAACCAATTGTTAACAGAGTTAGGTAGCACCTTTCCAATAACCAGTCTGAAGAGGCACTGAAGGTAATACTAACAGTTTAGTTGGTCTAAAAAGCAAGAACATTTTTATACTCTCTCCTCTATAAATGCATAAAAAGTCTTAGTCACTTGCTATAGCTATACATCAGTGGGAGTCTTGTGATCCTTTTTTCTTCAGAATAAAGAAGTACAGTACTCCAATTTTAACTAAAGAAGCTTTCTGAGGGAAATGGGCACAGTAACTTATTTCATTCTCCACAGAGTCAATTATATAGCTTCAATTTACCTTGCACCACAATCAGGCAATACTAGCTCTGTGCTCTCACTCCAGTCTAGCGCTAGGCTTTGAAATCTCAGGAGCTCAAGTCAAAAACTTAATCTAATTTCTTCTCTGTGGATATTTTTTTCTCTCAACTATAAAGGAAACGTTACACAATGACTAGACACCGCTTAAAACACAGCTCAAAGCTGCCATCTCTAGGTATTCTGTTCTACTACTCTTGACACTAAAATATTTTTCTGTATTTTTCAAGAGACTGAACATCTAAAAGGAAAAGTATCAAAAGTTTATCCTAACAAGTTGATTTAAGAATTTATTGCAAAACTACATACTTTTCCGCTTGAAATTTCTTCAACTTAACATGATCAGCTCCTTTTGGTCCATGTAATTTTTGACATTTGACATAATCACTAGTACAAGCAACATATTAGTTAATTATTTGACGAGTGGTGCCGTGTTCCTTATTAGAGAATTCTAATTACTAATTTACACGTGCCTTTGAAAACAGCAATAGCTTCTTCACCATACATTTCCTTGTAGCTTTCATTAATATTAACAAGACTTGCATTTCCTCACTGAGATACCAAAAGATCTACAAATTAACACAGGTCTATAATATGTAGTATTTGCTGGTAAAAGTACCTCTAAAATGGTTACCCTTTAGTCCACACTATCTCAAGAAAAATCACTATCAAATAAAAAGGTTAAATGATATTTTAAGCCTTTATTCTGAATGGCTAAATGATACATTACTTGAATGTTTCCCAACTAAAAGGTCCACGTTCTACAAGAACTGTAATAACCAAAGATACCGGTCAGAAAGATCCGACCTTTCAAAGAACAGATAATACGTTAGTAATGAATCAGGGAACTGACGAGAAGAAAAGCAATTTTTGAGTTGATGTTGGGGCATGCACAGAATCTGGTTCATATTACTACTGAAAAACACCTCTACAATATTAACCATGCCATGTACACATACAACATCCCTGGAAGGCCAGCAGGTGCCAGGGAAGAAGAAAAAACCACACAAAACAAAAGACAGAAAACAAAAAAGCCACCCACACCTACACTTCTGCTTAACTTCAAAAGGAACACTATATAATGGAAAGACTGATCATAAAAAGAAACTAAAAGGTACAACTAAAAGGATAAAATCTTTCATGAAAATATGAAGATATTTTAAGGACATCTCCTCAGATCACATGAATGCTTCCCATTTAAAAAAACCCAAAATTTCCCATTACAAATAACAAAATAAATAAAGCTTAACTTAACAGGAGGATAATGGAGACTTGTTGGAAGAAAAAGTATACTTCAAAATATAGGTTAAAAAAATCTCCAGCAGATTAAAAGGCAGAGACATATAAAGGCAAGCCATGAAACAGTTTAATGAGCTGCCTGCAAAATTATATATAAAGTACTAATACATCATTTTTCAAATGCATTAGAAACACAGCCAACCAGATATTTTGTGGTGCCAACAGACAGTCTGAAGGAGTACTCTCAGAAGATAAAGCCATAGCAATAAAGTGAAGTTAATTCTCCCCTGTGAGTTCTTCATGCTAGACTTCTCCATATCAGAAATTAATAACAGAAGGTTATAATAAATAAAAAAAAATCCAAAAGTAACAAACTAATCCGCAACAAGTCACCAGGGTAAGTTCTGAAGGAATTAAAGAACAAAACAGCTGACCCCTGTCTGTACTGTATAACTCCCTCCTTCAAAATGCGTCAGTACCAGAAGACTGAAAAGCAACAGGCAGAAAGGACAGAATACAGTGAACACAGACAGGCTGAGGAAAAGAATAACAACTTTTGAAAAGGGCAGTTATATCTTGCAAATTCATTGGAATTTCCAAAAGGAATCAAAGGTCTGGTTGACACAGTTACCTGGAATTTCCAAAAGATGCTTGTAATGTTCCTCACACCTTAAAGAAACTAAGATGCTCTCGGACAAGCAAGGCAGATAACACAGGGCTACATAATTTGATAAAGGTTGCGGGGGAGGGGTGGGGGGGTGTCACTTCTTAAATGAATAGAGGTCATTAGTGGTGTCTCAGAGAGATCTACAATTGGGATTTTTTTGTTCAACGTACTGAAAAACAACCTCACAAAGGGATGAATGGAAAAGTGACAATGTTCTTTGATAATACTGTTACTCAAAATAGCTGAAACTGGTCAAAAGCAAAGAATTGCAGAAGACTCATAATACTGAATGTGAAACACAACTATGAATAAAAGGGTAAATAAATGTTCACAAAGAGAAGCATGAAGTAATTTATATGCATAAGAAAGAATTTTAAGCACGTACATACGGTGGTGGGTTTTGAATTGACCAGAATGAGATCTTGAAGTTATAATTGATAGTTCTGTGAAACTACCAGTTAAAAGCCAACAGCAGATTTTCAAAAAGATAAAATACCATTAAGAATTAATAGGAAAAAATTAGACCATTAATTCTATCAATCTCTGAGGTACCAATACACTAAAGACTAATTTCCCCTATTTCAGAAGGGATAGAACAAAACTAGAAGAGGTAGGGACAATGACACAATGTTGTCTAAGGTATGAAATAGCTTCCTTCTAGAGAATTATTAAAAACACAAGGAATTTTCAGTATGAAAAAGAAATGACAGAGAGCGGATGTGATGCACTTACAGAAAATCACGAGTGGTACAAGAAAATAAGTGGGAAATAGTATAAAAAGTAGGGATTATCAAAATTAAACCAGCTACTACTTTTCATAAAAGGTGGTGTTTCTTCATAAAATACACTGGAATTCTTAGACACAAGATGGTATCAATGCTAAAAAAAAAAATATATGGTCTGAAATTTTGGAAAAAAAAAAAACCCAAACAGATTCATAAACTTTCCACAAAAATACTGTCTTATCTCAGAAAATCCCAGCTGCAGACTAGGACAGTATTCTGAAGAAGCTTCTCCATGTTATTGGCATTTTTTTCTTGTATTCTTCCCTAGGCATTTGCCGTTACCCATTATTCAAGATGTGTTACCAGGCCAGAAGAACACTCGGGTGTTTATGATAGAGAAATACAGAATTTGTATTACAGTTAACACATTTGCCATCATCCGTACAAGGCTAAATTATGCACTGCATTCACTTTTGGTCCTTTGTAATTTGGAGACCTGACTATCACGAGCCAAAAATTAATGAATTAACAAAAGGCAATTTTTTTTTTTTAAATAAAGATTATTTCTGTCTCTATATTCTATCAATACAAAGAATCTTTTTTTCTCCTTTTTTTTTTTTTAGTGAGATAAGCCTTTAAAAGTGCTTTCAATAAAGCTGCATGCAGAATACATGATACCAGTAGAAGCAAAACCACCACTAGTTCATATTTATTTGAACTTACAGTAAAATGATACTATAGAACAACAGTTTGGATTTTAATACTGCTCTGATTCTGCAGTAAAAGTAATAAACACATAGATAAAAACATGTTTCTTACTGTCACGGTCTTCAGAGCATTAACAGGCCTGACCAGCCTCACACAGAGGTCAGCCGTGGACCCTCAGTCCCTGACTGCTTGTGATCCTGCCTCCTGGATGGACCTAGCCCTGTGCTGTGGGTAGCTTGTCTCCTGGATGGACCCCTCAAGCATACCTTGTAGCCTTCACTCCAGTACTGTCTGTCTCTGGCTCTGTCTCCTTGTGTCTCATGGTGGAGTCACCCTTGGCTCCCAGCTCACCTTCCCTTACTGCAATTCCAATTATATTAGCCCCCTTTTATTGGCAGGTTTAGCTCTGAGGGTTTATGGTCAGCTAATAACTGACTTAGATCTATTGCACAATCTTTTTCCAAAAATTGTGCAATACATCTAAGTACTGAAGAAGACACCAATACAAAATGTTTAGGGACCAGAAATGAAATTATCCTCAGAAGTCTACGTTCACGATGAATCATTTTACGATTACTAACAGCACACACAAAGAAAGAATTAAATAGGAAGCTGAAGAATCCAAACCTGATATAATGCAAGAGTGTGTCCATATCTCTGCAGTGGCCCTTTGGATACAGGCACTACGTTCCATATACTGCTTTCCAAATTGTAGCTAGAAGAGAAATAGAAAAGTAAACATCTTCTACCTGCAGAGAAATAGAGGATTTTGTATGTTCAAACTGCCTTCTGTTTGGTAGACTTGATCAGTCATTGTTTAGCTGACGTGGCATTTGTTAGCAGCAGTAGCTTGATCACTTTTAAGTGTTACAACTGTGTACTAACTTGTGATAGTGCACTAAATGTTCATCAAGCAAAACAGGAGCAGCTCTTTCAGGGACCCATCAATCTCAGAAAATGGGACTGTAATAAAAATCAGACTTGTACGAAAGTTATGAAACTAGGTTGCTAAGCTCACTGCTATTAGCCACATAAAAAAGCCATCCCACTAAACTGCTTACATCACAATCTTTTGCCCTACTTTGCAGGCTTATTGTTGAGCACCCTCTCAGCTACATGGTTGATTTTAATTTCCATTAAATTTTAATTAACACTTAACGCATTAACACACAACAAGATGGAAGAGAAATAAAAAATAAACAACAGAGACAGAAAAGAAAAAACACCAAAGATGATGGGATTTGTTTTAGATTATTTCAAGCATGTGGAAAAAAAACAAGATGTATACAAAAATAGGAAAAATAAACATGCTAATGAACATATCCTAGCACTTGCATTTGCCACATTTAGGACCTCTACATATATACAAGTTACCACCCAAATCAGCTAAGTAATATTTACAACTGCTTCAACTTTGTTTTCAATAGGTGGTGCACATACATAAAAACTGTCATAAATATAAATAAGTGAAATACGGATGACCTGCCTAACCCTACTGGCATGGCACCAAAAGGCTAAGTGCATGCATTAAATACAAGTCTCCTATAATTATAAATTAACTTCAATAATGCACATAGCATTCTAGACCTACTGTCTGAAAAATATCAGCGCATGGATTTCTTCCGCTGTTTTATCACTACAAATATTTCTATGTTTCGCAGTAAAGCATAACAACAGTTTTCACAAAACTGAAGAAATTACATATTAGTATCACATGTAGTTTGATGTTACCCATACTTGCACTTTTTTTAATCATAAGAAAATTACAAGCAGAAAATAAGACCATTAATAAAGAATCTAAAAACATATAAACCTTTCCGTTAAATTGCAGGAGAGAGGCTACCTCCCTGGTAAGATCTGTTTTCCCTAAGCCCCATCAGATAGGATATGACAAAGGAGAAATCACTTACTTCAACACCATTTGGAACGAACTGTAGTTAAAAGTGTATCCACCAATCACCCACATAAATTTCCCATGTAGGACTGCCTTATGGGAAGCCCGACCCACAGAAGGGCTGAATGGCTTTACGTTTGGTAGAATCCAGTAAGACTCCGTGGAAGGGACGTTCAAAGAACAATCTGGACCTGTTTTGTAAACAAATGTGCAATTTGTACAATCTGTTAGACAGGAATGTTAAAGCCAATAAAGCAGAAACAGGGGAGGCTTAATTACAGATGTCAGGATTGCTCATTCTGATAAAATACAGCATACACTTTTATGTTTAACAGATGCTCAATGAAAAAAATTGACAACAACGGGTGTCAATCAAACTGAGAATGTTAGACTAGCTCAAACAATAATGATCCATTCCTGCATTCTTCTTGGAAAATATACTGTATGGGTCACAAATTGAAAGAAAGGCATAATGCATTGTATTTTTAGATGGTGTATAGGTCTAAAATCTGTAGCACAATATACACTGCATGTTACCTCTGGAGAAAAGCTATACTGTATTTGAACTAAACAGAATAAGCTTATATCAAAGCAAGTAATATTCCTGTAAATTTAAGTTACAATATAGATTATACTGTATTAAATCTCAGGAACCAAAATTTGCCTTTTGCCAGTGCCATTCTGGCAAAACATTTTTCAAGAGTAAAATACACTGTAAAGTGCTTTATAAAAAAAGATTTGAATATTTAAATTTTATAAAGTTTTATAGATCATTCTACAAAGATATCAAACCTCACAACTATATATTATTTTGGAATTTATTTTAGCCAATAATCTTTACTAAAAAAGGAAAAATTCAGCAAAATGCGTGAGTTTTAGGTTACAGGACTATTAATATCATGTGCAGCAGAAATATTTATTTTTCATTTGTTCTGTAATAACCAAAGTGTGATCTTTTACATAATTAGTTAATGCTCTAGATGTTGGAAGAACTTTAAAATCTTGTTATTTAAAACTTGAATATATTCAGAAATTTTCTTAAAAAAAACACAAAACAAAAAGAAAAAGACAGCATATGCACTATTTTCTTCTTGTCAGTGACTGTACATCATTATTGACTGGCTTTATTTCTAGATGGGGAACATTGAATTTTTAGGACACCAATGTTTTCCACTTTAATCATTATCAATCATGAAATTGAAATATTTGTCATCAGTGATGGCCTACAGATGTTGTATGACACCTAAATTATTTCTGTAATTTGATGCTGATACTATAAGCAATGTTATGTCCCTCTCAGCCTGACTAACTGGGATAAATCATTCCCTCAAGATACTGGACATTACTAATAACCAAAGCTCTTGAAATCAGACTAGGTATAACCTTCTTTAGAAACTCCCCGATAACATGCTAAAAAACAAACAAAAAAAAACCAAAAAAACCCAACACACATACAAAAAAAACCCTAAAAAGTAAACCCACAAACCAAACAAAATCATCTGCATCCCAAATGTCACATGTGACATCAACTTTTTAAAAAGGTTCTAGGGAAGATGTGGAAAACCATTGGCCTGCTATGCTTTTGTTTCTACCAGATAAATCAGTCGAAACTATAAGAATGGACAGAATTGCCATCTATTCTTAAAAATCAGTATGGCTTTCATAAAGAGAAGGCCTGTCCTCCAAACCTATTAAAGTTCTTTGAAGAAATCAAGATGAGGTGACCCAGCTGATACATCGACATGGATTTTCACAAGGCTTTTAACAAAAGTCCTCACCAACAACTTTTAAGGAAACTCGACTTTTGTAGCAAGAGAATGAAGGCCTTTGTACAGCTAAATAAATGACTATAAGATACAGTAAGAAATAGTACACAGGAATAAATGGCCACTTCTCGAAGGAAGGAAGATCACCTGTGGATTTCTGCTGGTCCCCAAGGTATTCAACATTCACATTAATGATCCTGAAAGAGGACAAGCAGCGCAGAAAGTTTGCTGATAAAGGCAATTACTGGAGGGCAGAAAGAATAAGATCAGCCTTTGAAGAAGCACAAATCCAGTTGTTGTCTGACCATGTGACTGAGCAATAAAGGTAGACATCAAATTCAACATAGATAAATTTAAAACTAAGCAAGCTATGTTTTGGATTGACTAAAAAAGAAGATGGTCTCTTAACTAACCATCACTAGTCAGTAGCAAACTCTCATCTTAGATTAACTTATGAAAATATCATGTCAACGCTCAGCAATGGTCAAAAAAAGCCAAACCACGTTAGGAATACAGAACACTGTTACCCCACTGTATAGATCAGTAGTTTGCCTACACTTAGAAAACTGTGTGCCCTACTCAAAAAGTAGATAGATTAAAGCCAGAGACTGTTTACAGGGCAGTAATAAGGATGTTTAAAGGAATCGAATGGCTTCTGTAATTGCAACTACTGAGTTGGCTAACACTTTTTCACTTCAGAAAAAAAGGAAATTTAGAAATGAATGATAAACGCCTATAAAATAAGTGATAGAGAGAGGGTGCATATGAAGAATCTACAGTCCCTCTGAATGCAAGAACCGAGATTTATCAAATACAGCTTGAAGAAGCCAGGTTCAAAACAAACAAGAGGAGGTAGTTCTTTGTGCAAAAAGTATCAGATCTCCTTGGCAAGGATGCTCTCCTGACAAAGGATGCTCTGGATTCAAAGGTTTACACTGAGTCACGGAGAGACTGGCCAAGCATTTAGAAGAGAGCTGCTGAAGTTTACTAAATAAGCTAAATAAGTAATTTACATCAAGTTCAAAATTTTAAAACATATTATCTTTAGCGGGGGGAAGATGACATTTTTCCAATGTGTATTATCATTTTTTGGGCACCTTGTTAAAATTACTTCTTACACACAAGAACCAGGCATCTAATCTGTACCTAACCAGTTGTCAACTTTTCTTACTACTCTATAGAAGAATAATGTCCACTTGTATTAAAATTACCTTCCATTCATTAAATGATGGAGACACTCAATTCCCATTGTTCATTATACCTTCCACACAGAAAAGATTAATGGTATTTGAATGAGGCCTAATGAGAGCATGAACAATTCAGTATATTATTTCTTAAGCATTAATAATAGATACTGTAATAGAATTGTAACCTCAGCAAGATTCTGATTTGGTAAATCACTGGAGGAAACCCTTAATTTGAATCTAAAAGTCCTTAAAAAATAAACAATTGATTAAGTATTCTTTGATCAGGGAAAAGCTTAGAATTATGAAAACGGTGCCTCCAGTCACAAAATGAAAACACATTTATGTTTTTTATTCTAGCTACCAATCCTGCGCAGAAATGCAGTGGTCAACAGTGTCCCCTAGTGGCAAACAATGAATAAAACACACAAACTACTCGCATGTACTTGATCTGATATTTCCATTTCTGGGAGGCAGGGAGCTGCAAGAATTCATATAGCAAATCTAAAATACATTTAGGTGACACTGACTGTATTAAAAACGAAGGCAAGCAAAAAATTTGTATAAAAAGTTAGGAATGCAAAAATCTTAACAATACTGTTAACCAGATCAGTGTTTGAAAGACTATCACAGGTAACTTTATTACAACCATAGTGCTTCGTTGCTGGTCTACACTGAACGACAGGAAAGTCAAGATAGACGGGAGAAACACCATGTACCCAGGTCTTGTTCTGGCATGGAGGAAGGGCACATTCTAAGGAGACACACCTGAACTCGGGAGCTTGAAAGCAGCAGGTCCTCCATTCATTTCATGAAAGAACACGTTAATACCCTGTGCATGACATACACATGTGCATTAAAGTGACATCAGTTGACATTACCGCCAGAATAGGCAAACCCTGGCCTCCCCTCACAACTTACTCTCCAGCTCACTTCACTACTGGCACCAGTTTTTGCATGGCTGCACAATGAACCAGACAGGGGAACGCATCCAGGTTAAAACTTAGTTTTATTCTAAACCAGGTTAGTTTTTAATCTGGATGCGTTCCCTTATATGTTTCACCTTGCACACATACGCATGGTTGTGCCGACACACGTAAGATTGTGTGGCCAGGACTGCCTCTTCAGTGAAAGTGTAAAACCCTCAGGGAATTACCACGGTAGGTATCAATCAGCACAAAAATGGAATATATAGTTGAAAGAACCCAGAGCAACAGAATAACGCTGACTTCTACTGAAACATCGTTTAAAGAACAAATGCTTTCATGTGGCTATTGCCTTATAAAAGCAAGGTAAATGTAGGACTTACAAATATCATTTACAGATTTTCCTACTTAAACACATATACTATGAAATATCACCATTATTTCAGTATAAATGCATTTTCTCTCCAGAAACATCACATTCACTAAATACATGCCTTCTGCACAACAGAGAGCACTACAGCTGCACACAAAGATAATGAAAAACATGTTTTATTATTTTCTATGCAAATGCGATTTTTCTCCATTTATTTGAAATTGGATTTCTTTCTTATCTTCCTAATGTGTCACTCAATCCACGGGGGTGGGGGGGGAATAAAGGAAAAAAAAAAGCAGCTTTAAAAACAACAAACAACTTTATAGACCTGAACTGGAAGTCAATTACGTTATCCTCAAAGGTAGGAAAAAATTCTATATGTTTAAAAAAGCGATTTGCCCACAGAACACAAGAGAAGGAATCTAATTTCTATTTATTGAGGAGTTTCATGAACTGCCAAAGTAACAATCTGTTCCAGTAGTTTGAGTCATAAGATCAATTTCCACCTAATGAGAAAATATCATCTACTGTCTTCAACCCTAATCTTTTCCTTTGGGATCACAGGAAAAATCCAAAAGTACTGATGTGTTGAATATAAATGTCACAGTCCTGTTTTTCATACAATCTAATCAAAGCATTTAAATAAAGTATTTGTTGTAATTTATTTTGTATTTGTTTGATATCTGATCATTTGAGCTGAGAATTATTGCTTTAACATAATTTTTCAACCACCACAAGTACAAACCCAATATTACTATTTTCAAGTATCCAATACAATTTTCATATGATAATGAATTTGAGATTATGAAAAATATTTTTGAGAAAAAAGAATATATCTGAATATACTTTCAATAAAAATTCTATTGGAAGTTTTACCAAGCAGTAAATCACCTTTCTTATAGGAAAGTGATGAGATAGTAACCACATAAAAATACAAAGTTGGTATGTAAATGAAAAGATGAATGTTGTTCAAGAATGGCTCACCAGCATTCTAATAGCAGGTGTATTCATGTACCCCTACACTGCCACTGCACAGCTCCACAACATCCATATGGGATGAAATTACCTTCCCCCTCCTGCAAATAGCCTTACTCCAAATGAGAGTTAATGGTAGGCAGAGAGATCTGGACAGGTCTCCAGCTAAAGCAGCACAGCAGCAAGCTGTGCCAGGACTCAGCCTCCTCCATGAATGAAATAGTCAGAAATCCTAATGCACACAAGCTGATGCAGTTCTTGAAATGCCATCTGCTTGCTATTATTCAGTCCCATTTCTTTCCTCAGCCAGGAAGAGGGGATCATCCCAGGGCAATCTGGCCTCGGGGAATCTGCAGGGAGAGCCAGCAGCCACAGCAAGCAGGCTGCACTCCCTGCCCCTGGTGCATAGTACTCAACAGCACCCTTTAAATGTTTGACTTCAGGTCTCAAACTCAAGCTCAGCTAGGCTGGTACAGAAGAATAAGGCCTGATACCACAGCAGTCTCTACTGGAAGCACATTGAACAGAAAGCCTTCCCAGTCTTTCGTGACAGAGCCCAAGTACACTCTTTGGTAGACTCTGCGTGAGATCTGTCATCTTAATATTAAACAAAAACATGTTTTGCTTTTTACTAAAAGCAACAGGGACTTTTCAGATTAGCAGTAGCTGACAGTAGCCACTAGATTAGAGATTCTGATGCTTCATGCTAATGCCAGTTCTAATATCTATGCTAACAACTTGTAGAAAACTTCACAGCTCTAGTAGTCAAAAAGGCTGCTTCCAATTTTCAAACTAGATGTATTGATGGCCAATTTACCCGTTTTCCTCCTGCCAGTGTTGGTATCTCTGGACTTAAAGAGATGGTCCATGTATACACCCCACAAATGCTTATAAATAGCAATGCTATTCCCTCCCAGCCTTCACTTTACCAGTTTAAACAAACCACGCTCTGTTAGTATTTCATAGTCCTGACCATTGTGATGGTTTTCCCTATGAGCCTGTTTCAATTTGCATTCATAAAAGTAGTAACAAAAATGAAGTATAGTATTAATGTTTTCACATACTTAACTGTACATTCTGTGACTTATCATCCTACCAGTGCACTTGACACTTTACAGCCTATAGTTCGTAGAGTATATAAAATTAAGAATATGAATTTGTTCATATTCTAATTGAGATAGACAAGCAAGTTTTCTCCTATGTCACCTTCCACACTTCAATCCAAGATTACAAATCAAATTCTTTATACTCTTAGTCCCTCAATATATGAATTTACAATTAATACTGAAGTAATTACATCCCACACATTACTCTAACCCTTTTTTGCAGGATATTCTGGCGGTCCTCCATATTTAAAGTAACTCCCACACCTTTGTAGTACCAGATTTCATTAGCAGGCTTATGAGTAGATTATAAAAATTATGTAACAAGATCAGTCTGTAAGTAGTAGTGGTATCTTTCCATCCTAAGTTACTTGTTCAGCATGCCCACTCGCTTTTCACAATTAACAAGCTGTGTTCCTCTTACTGTTTCCTTATGTATTCCCTGACTTCTTCAGTTTCAACAATTTCCTGTCATCAAATGCTGAGGTTCAGATAAAATACATTGCATTTTCTTGTCACTTTTCTTACATATTATTTTCATGTGAACTACATTGACAAATCTACATTTTAACTGTTTCACTGTTCAATTACACCCCATGTTAAATCATTTCTTTCCTCAAGTTATGGTCTAGAACTTTACACTGCTGAAATCAAGCTAACAAGTTTTGAGCTGCCTGAATCACTTTCTTCCTATTCTTAAAATGGGTACTACAGATAACGAGCTAAATTTAGTATCTTTCCTTATCAGGGAGATCAGCACTATCCATCCCCTTCTCATGTTCAGGACATAGCATTGCATTTGTTCATTAGTTTAATCAAGCCCTTGCATGTTCTACCTTGCTACACTTACGTGCATGCATTTTAAATAAATATTTAGAAGGTCATCGATTTATTTTAAACGGATTACATTTTCTTTAAAACTCACAAATAGTAGGGAACTCCCTTCCTAAGTCTCAGCCTAATTGCACGTGGAGAGCGTTACCAACTACTTTAATGCAGCCAATCATTTATTGAAACGAATCCAATAAATTCTACTAAACCTGCTTTCGCTAATTGTCAGCGGACACCACAAAGGTATTTAAAACTGAAGTTGTCTCTTCATTTAACCGTGATGTTCTTTCTTTTGCAATAAGGATACTTAATTTTCCCACAGAGAATTTTCAGACACTAGATTTCTCATTATGATAGCTATATTTTGTTTACTAAGTGCACAAAGTCATTCAAGGATGCTTGGCAAATTATTAATTTCAGTCTGGACATAAGATTGAACGTTTCCAATATATATTAAATAACTATTCATGTTAAGCCAATCCCTTCCTATGAATTCCGTATATGCAAAATTTCCTTAGACTACTTCTATGATACACATAATGAATTTGCAAATACAGAGTGCAGAAATTAGATTTTAACTTAAAACTGGGGGAGGAAAGGATTCCTTGGGTGTGTCTTTTTATGTGCATATATAGTATTAACGTACACATATTCAACAGGACATCTCCCAGACTGTAAAACTGCAGTTTCTGCTAACTGAATGGATACTGGGCCAGGAGAAAACCTGCAGAGTAAAATCTAGACAGAGAGAGAAGTATCACAGGGCAGAACAGTTAGAGGATACCTGCTTCCTGCTTCTGATTTTTTTTTTTCCTTTTTTTTTTTTTTTAAATTTTTCTTTTTGCTTCCAAAACCAGGTTTGTCCAATGCAAATGCTACATCACAGGTCCTCTTCTCTGAAAATACTTACTTGTATGCTTTCTGTTCAAGAACATCCAGGCACAACAGGCCAAAACCTCAGATTTCAGACATCCGGGCATTTGGCACAGGCTCCTTCCAGTGCTGCATTTCAGCTGCCACTGCCCAAGCTCGCATCTCAAACCTTTTAATCGGTTTCAATAAGCCACCACCACACAAATACAGCTTTGCTAAACTTCAGCTTGAAGGTATAAGGCAGGCCAAACAGGGGAGTATGACCTCAAAGCCTTCCACTGAAGCAGTCAGAATGAACTCAACTCTAGGTAGTCCTTTCAGAATAATCTAAGTAAAAGACACACATTAACATAGTAGTTCTGGCCATACTCAAGATGCTGTTGCAATAAATGCCGTAGTAACGAGCACAGCAAAACACTGAATTTTACACTGCAGTAATCATAGCACTCCTTTTATACTTTCATTGTTTACTTTTCTCCTTACATAAAGTCTCATTTTTCCCTAGAGAAATGTTATAAAATTCAAACTGTCTGAATTGCTAATGGACTTATTTCAAAGTTAATTATTTTAATTTCAGAATACGGACTTCCGCTACATCTCTATCTGCTAGGAGCAGATCTGTAGGGAGAAGCAACTGACTATACACATTCCAGATTTTTTATTGATGTTTTAACTTTGGACCAGATCTGATCCTTGGGACTGAATGCCCGTTTTTGGCTACTGTGCATTATGTGCAACCCCAGAGCTCATCTTCTTGTGTAGTTTCATCAACAAGGAATGCAGTTCCTGTGTTTTCAAACCACCTCACAATGCAAGACAAAACACAGTACACGTGGAGGATCAGATTTGCTTCAAAGGTACCCTATTGATCCTCTTAAAGACCAATGTAAGCGCGCTCTGTAATTCCTCCCTATTAGATCCCCGTTTTGCTTGCAGTACTGATGTTCAATGACCAAAGCACCAGTAAAGTTTCTGTTAAATTCAAGAGAATCTTCAACTCTTTTTCCTGTCTGCACCCAGTGCAAATGGTACCTGCACCAGAGCATCCCAGCATCACACTGGACTGGGTAGAGGAAGTACGCTGTGCCTGTGCAGGAGCTCTCAGCAAGGACTCCCACTAAGTGTCAGTCACCACCAACTCCTTAATCTCCCCATCACAGGCTTGTTTCCTAGTAAGCATATCAGTTTTGTGGCATGACTTGAGTTCTCGCTGGTATTTACACCCCTTCCTAATGTGCTGATCCCCAAATTGGGCGCTATACTCCAACTTTCTCCCTCAGGTACCCATCACAGAGAAAGGGTCACTTGGTCTCTACTCAAAATTCTTCATGTGATTTGCAAGTTAATAATCTCTGCTTTCTAAGACAGCCTTTTTTTGGCTGATGCAGCCTGCAGTCTTTGTTCCTTGATCACTTTACATTAAGTGATATTAAGACAATTTTCTAAATTATTACTTTGAGCCGGATGATTTCTAGCTCTTTAAAATGAAAGAGTCTTCCTTTATTTACCACACAGTGAATCTTACCTGAAAATTTTATCAGGAAGAGTTATATGTAATAATCGAGATCTTTTATAGAAATGTTGTTTACATCAGACAAAAAGTGGTAAATAGAAAATTCTCCAACACATCACTTGGCTTCTGCATATTTTACACGTAGCTATATTTTGAATTCCTTCTGTAAAACAGATTTTAACTTATTTAATATGTGGCAGGTTAGTTACTTCCTTTATGAGGTATTAAATCAAACTCCTTGAAGAAATCAAAGAACACCTCTATCAACAAGATCTGTAACATTACTTTTTAAAAGAATACAATACATTCATTGTAGTTAGCAATATTTTCAGCATTTCCAAAGATAGTCCACTTAACCCTTTTAAAAATGTGGAACTGCTTGCAATTCTTCCAATCATCCTGAATTTTCAAACCCGTTACAGAAATTAACTGCTCTGAAATCTCCTCTGCTCATTTACAGCCTGAGACAACGCAAGACACAGTGTTCCTCATATTAAAGAGAATTTACTGGCTGTAAACACAGGTTTGGCAAAAGGTAACATCTTTCTATAATTCAACTTCTTAAACAGGTCAAATAGTGCAAGAGCCACCACTTTTGTCTCATCCAAGTCCCCGTTTCTTTCTTAGCCATGCCTAGCAAAGGAAAAGAGCAAGTTCATAGTTTTAAGACATCTTTTTCTCCCCAAGTTACATCCACAGCCTCTATCAGCAGGCATCGACACATTCTGCTTTAGAATGTCGAGACAGATTAGCCACTAACGGGACAGGGTCATATGAGCTACCACTCATAAAAGGAAGCACTATTCAGGAAAAACTCTGTTCTCCTTTATGTTGCCTGAATATTTTAAATTAACCGTATTTCAAGGAAATATTAATTTTTTTCCTGTAGATATTTCTGAGACCAACTATCTCTACTACAATAAAAAAGTACTGTTTATTAAAAAAAATATTTATATTACTATTAAATTATTTGCTTTCTAAGGCTAAAAGCTTTTATTGTCATGGCATTATTCTGTATTTGTAGAACTAGCAGCTAACTGCAAGTATCTACAATATCCTTCTTCAAAAAAATATATTGCCTACACTAACAAGAGGACTCTACCTTTTACTCAAAAGGATTATTTATCCCTAAGACTATTTTGTTCTCTTTCCTCAGAATGCTTGTTTTAAATGTGAAATTGTCTTCAGATGTTCCTTCAACAGCATCCACAAGATGTCACCATTGTAAAAAAAGAAACCCCATGTGTTGAAAAATATGAAATACCCTTTTTATTTTCTGAACCATGGATTTTATTTATTGTACATTTCAATCAATGCATTCCAGTGATTGTTGTTCGGTTTTGTTTTTTTTTTTTCATATAAAGGACTAAGCATACTAAAAAAAAACCAAAATGTGGGGGGGGAAACCAAAACATAAAATTCTCTTCAAAAAAAATAGAAATCAAGACCCTACTTTAGGCAGTTGGTTTAAATTACCAAACACAAGAAAAACTAGATAGACAGAAAGAGTAGTAAGATAAGTAGAAAAATTTATGGTTCCAGCATTACAAATAACCTACATAGAAGATACCATCAAGTTTAGAAACTATAAAGAGAGAGTATATAGATATAAATAAAACAGAGAAGCAAACAGGTGCCCAGAATGCTTACGGAAAGTTTGGTACTGTTTTATATTTAATAAGGAAAAACAATTATGTACCCAACCTAGCTCACCTGGCACAGAATTAAAAAAAATAAATTAATTGAAAACTATGTATGTTTGGTGAAAACACAAGTAACAGTTAAGCAAATTATCTCTATATTGTTCTACTCACTGTAGGAGAGAATAGGAAGATAGTATGCACAGAAATGCTAGACGAAAAGAAGGTACTAAGAGTGAGCGCTAGAATTTAAAATATTTTTCCTGCTTAACACTTCTAATGAAGATTATAGCACTGTAAATTAACAGGTAGCCTAAAAAGCTATTCCAAAGATTTGGGGGTTTTCCCCATTTTGTACACAGCAATCTGAAATTGCATTGAAACAATGCACAAATAAAAGAGTGATATTCTTGCTGCCAGTTCTATTCACAGCTTCCTTACAGAGATTAAGCTTCCGGGATCTTTTTTTGTGCACTATAATCATGAAAGGTTCTGGAGGACTCGGTTACAAGTCTGCTCTGTTTCCATTCAATGACCATATTGCTAACCCACTTCCTTTCTGTGGGTGCACTGACTGCCTTTTAATGAACAGCTTCGTTAATTATTAAGAAGAGAAATGTATTAAATCTCATGGCGCTTTTGGTCTATTAGGTGTGACAGCACATAGAAGTAAAAAAGTCATTTCCTTTGACATGCAAAAAAAACCAGCAATAAAACGAAAGCAGAGGCAGGCAGTAACAGGAAGAAGGTATATCAGCTAAGTAATCTGGACATATTTTAATATTTCTTTTAAGAGAACAGTGGCAATTTCAACGCACAGCAAGCTAAACGAGTTGAGTCATCTAATAGGAGTGGTAAGGGATAAAAAGAAAAAATTTACGAACCTCTAGCATAACTAAAGTAAATTAATTAAACATTTAGGATCTTAAATAATTTACCTTTAATAAGAAACAATTATTTACGGTACTGGGAGTAAAACTATAGGACATGCTTACAATAAATCCGTTACCCCACAGTACGTGTCCGCATAAACACACTCTAGCACCATCGTAACAAAACAGCCTACCTTCCTTTTCATTGGGAGGCTGCGCAAATAACGCACAACAAAAAAAACAGCCAGTGAATACTTACTTCATGAAGCACTAAAAATATGACGTGATGATGTGACAGTAAGAAAGGGGGGGAAGAAAATTAAACCTATCTAGACACTAAAAAAATTAATAGGAAAGGAAATTAGGCTATGGAAGAACTTAGTCTTCAGAAGTGCTCACAACTCTTGCATAATTACTGCCATTCTTTTTTCAAATTAATGATCCCAAAAGAAGAATAACCACCACAAGGAAGTCAGATATTTACGCAGTATCTTCAGACATAAAATATCAAAGCTGTGAGCCTTTCATGGTATTAAAGTACACACATCTAGGTCCACATGAAAATCTACTCCAGGAATTATTTTTTCATTCACATTTATTCTTTAAAGATACTAATTTGCATACTAGACAGAATGCATTAAAAGCAATTTTTTTTAAGATTAACTTGATTCCAAACAACAAAACCTTACCTTGCCAGCTATCATTGCAAACACACAGCTTCTCGCCTGTCAAGTCACAGTACCCGTGATCTGGACTGCCACAATTGGCTTTACAGTATGGAATATCACAGGCTTCTCCTTTCCAGTACTTGTCGCACTCACAGTATACCCGGCTTGGTACGGACACACTGGTTGTACACTTTCCGTGTTCTGAGCAGTTATTAGGACAAGAATTAATTCTGAAAAAAAAAAAAAGTAAAATAAAGGAAATTACAAGCCAAGAGTTGATGGCAGTGGTTTTATCTGACAGTATCCAGACAGTATTTTTTAGATAAAGTACTTTTTTTCCTGAAAAATTTCTAGGTACACACATGTGTGTCTATAAAACACAAGTTTAATGATGATTTTACAGGCAAGTGAGCTGAAAGGGTATTCATCCAGGCTTTCATACAAAGTCAGGATCACAAACACCTTGTACGTTAACAAGAAGGATTGACATTAAGCAGAAGGACAGGCCCTGCCTAGACAGATCACCATCTATTTTTCCTGTGTTCCAGTATCAGCACTCGAGTCAGTCCCTTCAAATGCTCATTATCTCTATCCACACTGGAAGTGACTGTGAGCAGTTACCCTTAAACTCTCCACCACAGGCATACAGGTAAAAGGTGAATGGTTTTGGTCCATGCTGTAAAACAGTATGCCTAACACCCTAGGGGAATAAAATTGGAAACACGGATTGGAAAAATACAATATAGCTAATATTCTGGAAGTACTTACAGGTAGCATTTCATGCTTTGAATACTTAATAATAGAGCCACCTTAACCTTGCTTCCTTAACTCCATTCAGAGATGTAAAAAGAGGAAAAATTAAGCTGAAAGAAGTCAGTGACTGTTATAAGAGTTAGCATTTCTGTGATACGCCCTACCAAACACTGAGATCACAGGCAACCGGAGTGCAAAATTATGCAAACTGGTTCCAGAAATGCAGGCAATTCCTTGGAGATGAGGGATGGAGGACATTGAAGTATGTGGGTCCAAGAGTTTCCATGAACAGAATTCAGGCAATATGCGTCTGATGAAGACCAGAAAAGATTTGAAACCTGTTTTTGATGACTCACAGCAAAGGGCTGGGTTGAAACTCAGAATAAACTGTTACTACAAACCCCTGATAAGGCAGACTGTTCCCTGTAGATGTGAGAGCTGGATACCGTTCATAGCCTTCCTTGCTCTTACTGAAGAAGAACTCAAAAAGTTAGTGAAGAATTGTTCAAGGTTGGCCTTTGGCCAAATGTAGCTGTGGTAGGATGGTCAGCAGGCATGTTTTCATTTTCTAAAGACTCACGCCTAAGATGACCTATTCTGTTACATTACCGAAAACGAAAATTCTACACCTGAAGTGCAAACGTCCTGGAGGTTTTGCCTAGTAACACACGGCATTAAAACCACTGATGGCATTAACTGCTGTGAGGAACCCCTCCCCCTGACTTCACCGGGAGAGTGTTCTGCAGGAAGGCGAACAGTTAAATCTTTCCAGCAATAGAGATACCAGTTTAAAAGTAGACATATTCCCACTCCAACAGGTTTATTAAGAATTCAAGCATAATGAGAAAAACTGGATCAGCAGAGTTGGAAGCAGGCTGCCTGACTCCAAGGAACACAAAATTTACTCAGAGTTCTGGAGTAACTATTGTTGTTTGCAACTGACACGGCATTTTAGTCAGAGATGCCGTGCTTCTGTCTTCCCCAAAATAAAGGAAAATGAGTAGTCCATCAAGATGAAGTCAAAGATGAAGTCAAAAACTGCTTTGGGATTATCAAACCGAGGAAGAAAGAGGGTAACAGAATCAGAGTGCAACAGATCAGTGACAGAAAAAAAGTTAATGCAGCCATAAAAAAAAAAATCGTAGGAGGTACTTTTATCACAAAAAAAGTTACTCTTTGCTCATTAAATATATATATATATATACACATTTTAAAAGTATCCATTGCAATAAAAGAAGCAAAAGAACAGAGTACATAAAATTTTGTGAGTCATGTATGTAATGGAATTAAAAACTGGCAGTTTTCGTTATTTTAAGTCTTCCAAGAAATTAAGTAATGGTATGTAGCATGCACCACATTACCAAGTCACAAAAGAATGCAGAGCACATACACTCATTTCTTAAGAATGCCATGTCATATTGCCATTTGCTCCCAAGACAAACAAAAAAGTGCAATAAAAGCTACACTGATAACTGAAAAATGTAGAAAATAGAGAAGTCTGCCAGGTGATTGCATTTTACTGATGTCAACTAACAAAAATTAAAAATACCCAGTCTTCTAGACTGTCATTTCCAATGCAACATTTTCAGTGAGGTTTCCCAAACTCTGACTAGTTATTTATTATCTGGTAAAAGGTGGCAAACCACTGCAAATTACAGAAACAATCTTTCCATAGACAATTTCACAGAGACCTCCACCAAGAGTAAAGCTATGGTCAGAAGCACAAATAGGAATTTTAAATTAATAAAGAATATGACAAAAATATTACATGTCTTTCCACATTTGAAGTGCAGTGCTGGCCACCACATTCCAAAAATTGTTATTTCAGAATCTGAAGGAATTGAAAGAAAGTAACAAGAGTATCTTCAGTCATGGAAAAACTATCATATGAAGAAACAGGTCCAACAGGCCCAAGCAATCCCCTCTTGAACTAAATTATCCAGTATAAAAAGACATCGCAAGCACCGCAAGACAAGCATGTCCCAAATGAGACAGATGTTCCAATCAACAGCTGATGCATGTAAGAAGGAAAAGGCTCAGGTCCACTGGATGCATCTCTGGAGCTGCTGACACAGAAAAGCAGACTGGAGGAATGCAAGCATAGTTATATCAGATTAGACTTTGCTATCAGAGAAACTAAAAGAAGGACAGTGCAGATAATATGAAGGCAGAATGCAGACCGAGATGGATAATAGGAGGGAAAGCACCCAAGAAGTAGAGAAGAAATTGAATAAAACCCTTGTGGCTGGCACAAAAATAAAAGTAGGACTTTGGTGAAGGTGGCAAAAGCCATAAAAGTTTATTCAGCAAGAAAAAACAAAATCAAGTAACAGATGATCCTAGTTCAAGAGGAGGGAACTGACATGGCAGCAGATATAATCTCCCTTTTATTCCATATGACAACTACATGTGTTAGATAAATAATGGAAGGGATACATTCTAGTTCCATATGGCATAGGAAAAACATACCCTTGGAATGGCCATGTGGCTTCACTCAGAACAATATGCTTTATCTCATTTTCCTTTTTTTTTTTTTTAAATTAGTACCTTATTGACAACTCATTACAAAACCAGCTCCCTTTGTTTTAGAAACATACCACAGAGTATAACTCATGCTATTAATAAAATCAATAAACACTTTCCCTGAGTTTATCATTCTCCTGAAAGAAATGATAGGCTAAGTAACAAAATAATTACTTATTAAAAAATACTTACGAGTAAAAAATGTTAAATCCAGTTAGGTTATAAGCAGCATCACTAAAAAAGTGTAGCAATGCATAGCCAGATGTAGTAACTACTTCAGGAACAGTTTCATTTCCACGCACTTCAGGGACTATTAGACCACTGGAAAAGAAAATGAGAATAATGTTTTTAATCAGTTTTTGGGAGAGGAGAGAAAAAGGGAAAGGAGGAGTTAGTTATTCTGGTTGTTAATTATATAGACAAGATAACTCATAAATCTCATTTTAAAACTTTTTTTTTTTTTAAATAACAAAATGTTATAAAACTTGTCCACGCCTAGGCAAATTAAGGTAGGGTTTTCCAGGACAACAAAACAAAAAAGCCTCCTCCCTCACACAGTAATGCAAAATTTCATATCAGATTATTCTGAGGGTGCATGCACTGTGAGCATAATTTTTAAAACTTATTTTAACTTTGAAAAAAAAATATATATATCCTTCAGACAGGGGCTTAACACTCGCTGCCTTTCAGCATGAAGTCTGTTTCCACATTTGCACCTTTAGAATTTTATCTTAGTAAAGAATTTCAAACCTGGAAAGTATGATAATTAAGTAATTTCCATGAAAAGGCAATTTTCAATGGAAAATAAAATACTTTTCAAAACCTCAGAAAGATGCTAAGATGCCAGACTTAAATAAAGACTGAAGTAGGAAAAACAAGTAAGATATTAAAGTACAGAGAAAAATGATTACCTGCATAAACAGTGCTACAACACAAATGTAAGTTAGAAGTTATAGGAATCCTAAGGAAAACATTAACAATCAATGAACGGAAAGACATTTGAAGTGAAGAACACAGATAGAGGAACCTCCTCTTTCCTTCCATTCATGCTACAAGTCAGGCTCCTGCGTAACAGCTAGACACATTTTACAAATACAGCTTTGGGGAGGAAAAAAAAAAGCACCAAGCAATTTTGTAACAGTTGAGGAGAATTAGGAGAGAAGGTGTAGACTGCTATAGTTGGGCAGGAAAGAGGGATGACCTGAGCTTTGTTCCTTTAGGAGAAAGCACTATCATTTACACAATTAGTATTTCTTAAACTTCTGCAGCATAATCAGTATTTCATAACACAAAATGAAGTACAATTTCTGCCCCACAGCGCACATGTGCATGTATGCACAAACAGTTTCTGTTTTGTTGGTTTATTTTTTTTTTTTAATATAGCTTTGCACTCAATGGATATCCCAAGATAAAACTTTCACTGACTAAAAGGATTAGGATCCTGTGCCTTCTCTCTAATAAACTAGAGCCTGCTTGCATAGGATATTCCCCAAAATTTTAAAGAAGGGTAGGAATAAACCAACTGAAACATTGTGGTCCAGGAATGGAGGAAACAAGCGTTAAAATTCGTATGCCCTGCTTTTTCTCTATTGGACACATAGGGAATGCAGTGCATGGACCTAATTTTTTACCTCAATGATTTATTGTCATTTGAAAGGCAAATAATTAGTCTCTATTCAGTTTTAGTTGCTCTGCTCATTGTTTATTGCTGTTGATTTTATGTTTATTTCTAAACCTCACTAAAAAGTAATACTATTATTCTAAGCAACAAATATTAACCTGAAAAAAGATTTAGTTGTGTAACAATTCTCATAAGCTAGTAACAACATAACAAAAAGGAAATAAATTCCATCGTTTCCGTTGATAGCGAATTTGAGCTCTCCTCCAGGACTTAGAAGAGTTTGATAATTTTACCTGCCATGACTTAGTCAGTATGACGTCCAGTTTAGTAATTTAAGGAAACATGTTACAAAATGAGTGCTCAGGATAGCCTTTGTATCAAATGCCCTGAACAAGTCTCTCTGTTCTTACTACAGAACCCTAGAAGGCATTTAGCAGCCACTTTTGATAACTTGCACATAGTGCAACATTGCCTGAGTGTCAGATTGCAATACTCCCTGAAGTAGGTTCAGATACTGACACTACTAGGCAGTGCCACATTTAATACACATTAAAACTCAGGAATCACTATTGGAAGCCTACTGGAAATTACGTTTCTTATTCCTTGTCTATGAGCATTAACACTCCATGCAACATCAGCAGTAAGTACAAACCATGCAATGGATTTACGCTATGGTCACCTAACCAAAAAAGCAGTGTTTTACAATTTATTCTAAGATAACTTTATATACATGCTCCCATGATGTTAACAAAAGAAAGCAAGCTATTTAACAAATTAAAGCCTCTAATGTTATTTTTTTTCCACCGCAAACTAAAAATGTCCATACATGACGTCTTGGACTAAAAGGTTAATCAATACACTCACCTAAATACAGCTATTAAAGGTGCATATATTGAATCTCCATCATATACATACATATGGTCCCAACTACATTCTGTGGCAAAGTGATTAAATCTTAATCTTAGTATTGCATTTGGGCTGGAAAGAAAAAAAAAGGAAGAACTGATGTAAAACATTATTTACAGAATCATTGAGCTCATGAGATAGAGGACTTACAGCAAAATTGACCATGCCAGCACAGCTGTATTAAAACATTTTGAGTACTAACTAAACATTTCACAGAGTTAAATAACAAAGTTCAAGTCAAGCAAATATTTCACTTTATCTTAGAAAACTTTAAAAATAGCATCTTCAGTTGAAGTCTAATAATCTCTAAAGTTAACAAGAGACTGAAGTTCACCAGGTTTTATCAGTATTCAGGACCATGAATTTACAGCAATTAAAGTAATATACTAGCTTTACTTTACAATGTCAGGACTGTGACATTTAAAGAGTCTTTCAAGACAAAAATCACCTACACATCCTCATTCCAGTATTATACCAGTTATTGAAAATAAAAATCTTAAAACACAAATTTAAAATAGCAAGTAATATAGTGTAAGGTTGTTTTTCCTTCCCCCCTGCTCCCGGATCTGACACCTGGGAGTCAGATTTCACTAGGTTTTGGTAGAGATCCAGATGGGGACTGCAAGATTTCTGAAAGGGGAATTTTCTCGTATGAGAAAGTTAGCAGGGTCCTAAATACATTCCATGCAGCATACTGAGCATGTACTTTTATTTCATTTTATTTTTTTCACCCTGACAGGCTTGAGTACAGTTTGTCAGTTTGGAAAACATATGGGGGGGTGGGGTGTGAGAGATCATTTCAAGAGAGCTCTTCGTTCATTTTTTAAAAGGGAGTATATTACACATATGTGACTTGCTTCTGTGTTGATATTTTGCACTGTTACTGGGTTGCATTACTCTTCCACATACTGTGCAGCATATTGTTTCCTCCAGCTACCCACTCTACCATCTCCTGCAAAGAGGAGGAACAGAGTGAAGAACAACTTCAAAGCAGAGTTTGCATACAGTCCTGAGGCATGTTCCCACTTTAGCATGGTGTAGCGCAGTGCAAATATTCCTGAGCTAGCTTGAGTAAAAAGAGAAGTCTAGCTATGTCAGAAAGATATTCAGCTATAGCCTAGTCACCTACATATTGAAGCTTCTACTTAAATAACTTTGCAAACTACCCGTAACTTCATTGCTGTTGTGTTTAAATCACAATCTGCATATAAGCAGACCAAAATTAGATCAGATAGATCACTACTGAACTGCAGCAACAGAGTAGACATCTAAAGTAAATGAGGTTATGACAATATGGAAATATAGAAGGGGGTAATTTTCTTCTAGAACGTTAGTAGAATTCAGACCTAGCTAAATTCTTCAGCAAAATCCTTACTCATAGTCTGGGGGATAAAAGTCCCATTAAATTTAATAAATTTGTGCCTTTAACAGTCAGCCGTACTCATGCATACGTCTCATTATTTCTTTGTTCATGTCTGTGTGTTTCTGTGCTGCATAAACTGAAAAATTAGCAACAGACATGAGACATCTAAACTGTGTGAACTGTAGACACAGTATGATTTTAGAATTAAGTGCATGAGGAAAACTGGAATGCAAGAGAAAATACTTTAGAGAAGCACTAACTTTTGAGCAACAGGTAACTAAATAATTATCATTAGACTGGAAGCATTCTGTACTTGAAGCCATTCCTGATTTATCACTGATATGAGTTACATAAGTAAGATAATGAGTTAAATAGGATTCTGTAACCACATTTGGAATTTACGTAAAGGTACTCAAACAGGCAACAAATTTATCATAGGGTTTTGAGAGCTTGCAGCACTGGCCAAATTCCAATGTCAGCCTAACTTTTGCCAGCAATGTGAATGGCAATGGAATTTGGCCAACTCTGAGAAATCCTGAAAATCCTACTTCAATTTTTTTTTTTTTAAAGTCTTTATAACATTTAAACAAACAAACAAAAAAAAACCCCAAACTGCTTATATTGTATCCAGATGCAGTTTCTACTTGAGGAGTTACTTAGATCTTCAGAAGACACAGTACAAACTGTCAGAAAATTTAAGCTATGAAAATAAATACTTACTATCCTTCAATTAACCATGTACATTTAGTTTTATATTTATAATTTATTGGTCCATCTGTTAAATATCCAGAAGGTTCTGTTAACCTACAAGAGAAAAAACAGTGCTGTAACAAACCAGAGACAACACAACAGAACAAACACCATCAACACGCCAATAGATTCTTTCTGGATGCAAAAAAAATTGGGGGTGGGGGAAAGAGTCAAGGCTCTCTTCATATTTCTTGTCACACTATTTTTGCTCCTAAGAACTAGAATTCTGATTATTCTATCTCATTGATTTTCTTTCCTCCCCTAGGCAATCACGAGACTTCTAATTTTTCTAGTTCAGTAGCAAGCACATACTATGTGTAATTTAAATTATCCTTCACACAAAATGGACCCAAGCTAATGAAAAGGGGGTTTTGTTTAAGAGTATTTTGGTTTGCTTTGCTTATTTCTTTTGCCATTGCCTTGTATCTTACTTCTGAAATTAGACTACAGCAGCAGTGGGGAAAACTGTTCTAGATTAAGAGAAATTGAGGCATAAATTATAAATTTAAATAAGCGTATCTGCCAGTCTGTCCCTCTCTTATTCCTGGTCAGGGATGAGCCATGGGAAAGCAGAACAACACTGGACTAAGCAGAAACTAAATACAATGCTTATGAACAGCTATAAAAGGTCAGACCAAAATACCAACATAACCCAGCACCCTGTGCCTGACAGTGGCCTACAGTGGATACCCAGGAAAGAATTTAAACCCCTACAGATACTCCCCACAGCGTTACAACACCTTCAAAGACTTGCAGCTCAGGGACATTTTCAGCTAGAGGTTGTGCCTTTGTATTGGTTTTGGGTTAATATTTCTCGTAGGTGTTTGCTCACATAAACTTCCAGCATCTAGAACAACCTGCAGGAATGATTTCCACACATATATGAAGAGAAATCTCAACTGGTTTTCTCCTGAGCCTATCTCTTGGCAATTTTATCTGATATCCTGAGATCTGGCATTGGATGAGGTGAGTTTTTCCAGCCTGAGAAATCCTTGCTCACTACTTCTAATACATCTTTTCTATTCTGTACCCTTTCTGAGATGCAACACAGAGATCAGCATGTCGTATTCAAGATGCAAGTGAACCATGAATCTGTACAGTAGCAAAATAATGACTTCCACTTTGTTCTCTATTCCCATCTTAACATTTTATTTGCTCTTTCAACAACTACTATGCTGACATTTTAAACAAACTAGCTGCTATGACTTTTTTTCCTGAGTGATAATAGATAGTTCCAAGATTCGCTACATACAGGAATTCATTTAATGTAGAAATAGAACCTTTTTCCTCCGTTCATATATATTACTTCATATTAATCTATACAGAGTGATAAAATAGCAGATGAAATTCAATAATCTATTAACATAAAAGCTTTCTGAAAGAGCTTAGTGTCTTCAGCACACTGTAACTTCACTAGTTTACCCCTTTTTCTGCATCCTTTATGATTATGTTCTATAGTTCAGGCCTTAACACACATCTCCAGTGGCCTTACTCCACTGTGAAAATTAACCATCCTATTCTTTAAAATGTTGCAACAGTGATAACAAATATAAGCGCATACTCAGAAAGGCTCATTTCTTTCACTATAATATGGAAAGATAATCGTTAAGAGTAAGTATCTATGAATAACAAAAGAAGCAGTTTGGATTTTCTGTTTTGTTTCAGCTTTTTTAATAAATCAATAAACTAAATCTAAGTCCAGAGGCAACGCTGAACAAGTTGACCAATTCACAGCTAAATTTTCTCAACAGGAGTCTAGCTGAACAGGAATTCAGTACCTGCTGTCCTACTGTCTTTGAAGCTGTATACACCAATTTAAAAAAAACATTTGCTACCACTTCTACTGCAATTCACATTTGAATTCATATCAAACACTAATTGCATGCTTTATTAATAGAGGTCTGTTATTCCAAACGTGAAATTACGAACATGTGGAAAGGAACTAAAAACAAGGGAACAAGAAAGAAGAATTTATGAAACAAGGTCTGGGCAAACTCAGCTGTTTAAACAAGTTCCTTCATCTGTCCTGTAAGAACTAGCGTCAGTTTATTAGGCACATTGTAAGCCACTCTGTTCCAATCTCTGATGGTTTGAATGAAGAGCTTTATCCACATTTTCCTTTTGATGAAATGGGACAAAACTCTCTAATACGGGGAGCTGTCCAAATAATTGTACTTCAAAACATTTTCAAGGCATAAAAGCAATATCAATAACATATTTTATGTTTCTGAATAAAAAGAAAAGCAGATAAACAGCTGGCAACATGAGCAACAGACTGGGAGGGAAAAAAATAAAAACAAACAACCACCTTACACTTCAAACAGCTGACAGCTGAGAGAAAATATCCCTAATAAAACCCAATACATTAAGCTGTTCTGAATGCTGTAGTACAGCACTTCCCAAAAGCAATGGTTTCTGGTAAGTGCTATACAAATGCTGGTGTAGCTCATAAGCAGAGCAATGGATGATGAGAGGCACAGCAGGTGACTCCCCCTCCTCCTTTGCGGCACACTGGAGACGCCACAGCGATGGCCACAGGGAAAGGCTAACCACGCTCCTGCCAGGTGCTCGCGTGTGAATCAGTGCCTGGCCACAGAAAAGTTCTGCTTGAAGCAAGCAAAAGACACATGCAGTTTAAGTTTACAATATTTCTTTTTGTTGAGAAATATCAACTTTACCTAAAGGTATACTGTCATGTTTATATGCATGAGAAACAGGGTTTTTTCAGGGTTATTTCTGGCTCCTTTGCATATTAATCACATTGTTTGCACAATGCTGAACATAATATCAACTTATAACTTAGCAGGCTAAGTCACACATCACTGATTTTGAAATCAAGCTAGTATTGATGCATGGCCCCTATCAGAACCTTATTAAAGCTGATTACAGGAGCAGATCCCATGTTTGAGTGTGTGCTAGATTGAAGGCATTAATACTTTTGGAAAAAAAGGCAGTGATGCATAAAATTCCAATCAAAATAATTTTGGTGCTGTCGTATGGTTTATATACAGATGTAAAGTCTTATAAAGCAAGCCACAGAACATTTATTTTGCTGCAAGAAGTGTGAAATATCGTAAGTATTCATTTGCAGTCATGACCACTGCTTTCTTAGTAGCTGTATAATGCAATGGAGGGGACTTACAACAGTTGTTTTTCTTAGATCAGCCCTTTGGAACTAGTAAAGTGCAAACAATTTCCCCTTTCGCCTACGCTGATAATTTTTTGATAAATAGTTTCTTTCGGAAGAGTAGATAGCCTTTGAAGCAGCTATTGCATTTTGCTGAAAAAAAGTAAAGAATAAATAAGAGCATGACATCGCTTTGTAATAATGGTTGTGGAAAATGGTAACATAAAGGGGCTGTTCTATTTTAAATAAATACATAGCAAGACAGAGGGGTATTACTTTAAGTTTCTTAAGTCACACCAAGAACTTTATCACCTTTCTTTCCAAACGTTACCAAACAACAAATCCCATAAATGACACATAAATAAGCAGTACTACTTTCATGTAACCTCTTACCAAATCAAAGGCAGTATTCTCTATCATGTAACGCCAGGTATTAGTGGACATACTTTTGCTCTGTGACTAACAGTGATCCTGTCAAATAATCAAAATCCAAATGAGCCAACATGACTACACACTCTTAGTCACAGAAGTGGAACAGCCAGGACGATGCTGATACGCTGCAGCCCACTCCCTGCTCATTGCTGAGAAAGCTTCAGGGTTGAGGGGACAGCCAGAGCAATTTGTGTGGCCTGCTTAAGCACTGCAGGTTTATCACACCTAGACTCCAGCTTTCTAAACAGAATGCCCAGGGCGCAGCTGACATTGTATTTTGTAATTTTAAGTTACATGCCAGCTTTCATAAATACAATAATACTTTTTTAGTTGTCAGGGTTATAATCAAAACCTATAAAGAATTAGAGACGCATGCCAAGAGAACATTTCCCTTCTCTGTATCCTGTAAAACAGATCTTCCAAATTACAGAAAGAAATCAGGATGCTGCACAGCAGAGTTAAAGACATTCAGAAACATCAGTGACAGATTAGTCACTCCCCAAACTAATCCCTCAGTAATAGTTTATGTGAAAGCTACATGGCACTAAAGGTTGCTTCATCAAGGAGACAGACATATACCAGAAACGCAAGGGCTAAAAGCTGAAGTCAACACAGGGCAACCAAAACATGGAACAAAGGGATATCTATATTCCGCTGGAATATTACCACTGTTATAAAATAATGGCAAATATAATTGTGCTTGAATTTACAGTGGTAACATCTATCTTTACCACTGCAGAGACTTTAAATCAAGGCTGATGCATTTCAAGAAAAAAGCAGGTTCTAGTTCAGTCAGAAATTATTGGTCCAAAATGCAGGAGCAGTCAGATGAAATCTATGGCCTGTAATACATAAGACGTCAGAGCAGGTTATTAGAACAGCCCTTCCTGGCTGTAATATTTATAGATATGTGAAAAAGGCAGTCACGTCATCTTCCTGTAAAAGACTACTATCATCAAATCTTCCACAAAGGGGCACTAATTTAAACCAGAGAAGTCACTGGGTATTTTCTGCCATCAACAGAACATGAAGATCCACAAAACTGCTGGTAGATGGACAGATAAAGGTCTGATGCATAACAGAGGTGCATTAGCAGAAACAAAGCATAAAGCACATCCCTAATATTACAAATATTCACTGTTATGAAGAGGTTCATTTATCTCTATATTACTTAGTGTCACATTTCTATTCAAAATTTTATGAAAAGTTGGATTACTTTGCAATTCCTACTTCAGATATATAATATAAGATACAGAGCATATTCTACTGTCGGGATTGATCTCAGTATCAGCATTTCTGTGTCAGGCAAGGACTATTCTCTCAATTGTTGCAAAACTTGCTCCATCTCCTTTTCATCTTTTACAAAATTTTTGTTTTATTAACAAAAACAAAAATCAGTAACTGTGCTTCAAAGCTGTAAGATCGAATCCTTCATAAACAAAAGAAGAGGCAATCTTTCCAGCTTGAGATCTTGTGCCTAACCTTTACAGCAGGGAAAGAGGTTCTCCATGTATCCCAGATGAGATCAGCTGAATACGTTAAGAAGGGAAAAAAAAATTGGACTGCCTTACAGAACAAACCAGAATCAGTGAGCACTATGATATCAGAAAGAAATACAGAAGAGATCAAGAGGCCATTTCTCATACCAAAATTTTAAGTGATAAACTATAAAGGTTTCTCAATACTGTTTTAAGAGCAAGATCTGAAAAACAACGTGTTCTGAAAAAACTCAAAGCCTGATTTTTATTTTCCAGGCATAAAGCACTGATTGGCACCTGACAAAAATCCTGAGAATTGGCATTTGATTTTCCTGCATTTTTACATTTATTGTAGAACCTTGCTGTTGGTTAATTTTCTTCCCCAACATATACTAAAACAGAATATACTGAACATACTGCAGTTCTAATTTTTCTTCAGTGACTAATCAAGAGGAATAAATATTTAATACATTAAGGAAATATTTGCATATGCCAATCACACTCTTATATCTGTTACATACTGCTTTGCGTTAATAGAAGAATGTATATTTAGAAACAGTAAGGACATTCCCAACAACTATTTCGCATGACAACTAATCAAAGGCACACTCTTAAATAGGCCATACTTTATGCATTGACAAAAGTAACAGTTTCTTTTGTAAAATGTCCCTACACTTTAAGTGAAGTATTCAGTTCTTCCCTCTAGCTTACTTTAAAGAAAAACAGGCTCCAAAACAATGCAAAAATCCCAGAAAAGTAGAAGTAAGACTACAATACAACATTTTTTCCCCCATAAGAATATATTTTGTATTCAAGAAGCTTAACACTTACATAGGGCACAAATCTATTATTTTCTTGAGTGTTTAGTTTCTGAGCTTTGGGGAAGTTTTTGTTTGTTTGTTTTTATAATAAAGTAAGCAGGAATATAATCTTTGATTGTTGAAAAACATTAATTTAAGGTTTAACTCCAACAGGTGTTTTGTTTTCCCATTTACTGTTTCTGAGAAAGGCTGTTATTCTATAGTACGTTTTTGTAATAGTCCCAAAAGCTACTGAAAGAAAACTGCATAGATGTTCCTTTCAAAGTACAAACTTACACAGTATCTTACTTAAGCAATGTATTTTTGTTTACATAAAAGTTTCAAAAACAATCTGTTCCCTTCCTTAGGCTGCATAATATATTAATTCGCAGAACACAGACCATGACAGGTCATTTAGAATAGGACATCTGAATGTGTGACTGTGAGACTAAAAAGTGAATCTAGAAAGTGACTAGAAGTAAGCAAATGTGGGCACAGTCTTATGAAGACTTTGTAGACAAATAGGACGCAGAAAATAAACGTAATATAGTAACATTAAAGGTAATCCAAATACCTATTCTCTTGTAAATTAAAATTACTGTGGAAATACCGTATAAGACTACCTCCTCACAGTGGTAGGTGGCACTTGACTTTTTTGCCCCCCAACAAAACCTTTAAATTGCCATTCAGTTACAAAACACCCTAACGCCTATCCCAAGGCAGGATCAACCATACTGGAATCTTTCTTCACAGTTATTTCTCTAATCTGTTCTTAATAATTCCAGTGACAGAAGTCTACAATCTTCTTAGGCAATCTATTTTAGTACTGACTTATCCTTATTATTAGAAAGTTTTTCTAAATGTCTAACTTAATTTTTTTCTTACTTAAATATATTACCTCCTGTTCTACTCAGAGCAGACCTGGAAAACAGGTTAATTCCCTTCCTCTTTCTGCTTACCTTTTACAAACATCTACCTTCAGGCTTTTCTTCTCTGCATTAAGCCATTTAATCTAGCGTTCCTCACGTGTCGTTTTCTAGACTTCCTTCCTCTAGAACTTCTGCAATTCATCTACATCTCAAAATGGTACTTACTATTCCAGCTGCAGTCTGACCAGCATAGCAACCAGAGAAGAATAATTATTTAATGTCCTTAACGTAGCCAGTTCTCCTGAATGTAAGTAGCAGAATAACTGCCTTTATACATGTTGATTTGTATACAACATGGAATTCCCTGTGACTGCTAACTTCCCCCACCGAAGGAACTAAATGGTATTACTCTAGTTCATCTTACTGGGGTTAATTTTGCCTACTGAAGTGTAGAAATTCTACTCCAATTCCATCAGTACAACTTTTTTCAGACAGTGTTATATAGGATCAATGCAGCTTGCATGATCTGGAACCTGCTGGATGGAAAGTTTCATTCATA
Organism: Dromas ardeola; assembly: GCA_013398915.1. NCBI lineage: Eukaryota > Metazoa > Chordata > Aves > Charadriiformes > Dromadidae > Dromas > Dromas ardeola. Next base: position 713,038 of record VYZM01009982.1, on the reverse strand, counting down.
ATCAACCTTCTCAGTAGGGAAATCTATTTTTGTTTCTGCGATATAAGCATTCATTTAAAAGACGGTAACTCCCGGCCACACTGCATAGTGAGAAATCTTACTTAAAAATCAATGGCCTCCACAAGAAAAGATGAAATTCCATTTGTGTATGTTTATCTTAAAGTTCTTTTAAAAACTCCTACATTTTCCATAACAGACATTTTTCTATTCCTCAACTATGTCAACAGTTTTTGAATTATTACTCACATTCGTTATTTATTCACCTTATGAAGCACTAACATAAGGTCAGTACTAATAAGAATTAAAACTCAAGTGCACGTATGTAGAAGGTCCCCATCATGACAGTTGCATTAGTTTTGTATACTATACTGTAAGTCATTCAATCAGTTACAACACAGTGCAATTTTTTGTGTTGGTTAGAACTAGGCAGTTGCCAGACATCTGCATTGCAAATGAGAGGCATAAACACACAAGGTTTTCCTCTTCCTCATGGTTCTAATATTAAGTCCAAGGAAAAACACTGACATGCATATAGAAAAGAGCTTGTTACTTTCTGCATGTAGAGGAATTTTCCCGCTAGTTTCCAGTGACAACATTTGTCAAAATGCTCTATTTTAAGTTTTTCTGAAAAAATGAATAACAGAATTTTGGATGAACTGAGGCCAAGAGAAGAGGTGAAGAACAAGCACAGTAATCTCTCTCACTGCACACGATTGAACTGTTTTCATTTAACTGCTTGGTACTTAAATGGAGCAAATAACACTAATGAAAGCATAGCTTCATAGCACAGGTCCTGAAAAGGTCAGGATGGCTTCTATCTTCAGATTGTTTTTCAGAGTACATACATATAGTCTTTAAAATTTGTGAGTGTAAGCCATAACTATCTAAAAAAAACAATTCAAATGCTGATTGCCTTGAATCTAAGCAAAGAAACACACCATTTCCTCTACCGGTATCGAGTATTTGCTTATTTTTTATAACTGTGTAAATGAACCCAGATTTTGAAATAACAGAACTTCTAGGAAAAAAATGGGCTCAAATCTTAAAAAAAAAAATAAAAAAATAAAAAAAAAGAGAATAATTAAGACAGACAGAAAAGTCCACTAGGACACTAATACAGTATGAGGGAGAACAACAGAGTGCAGCCAGCAGATGAACACTGGGAAGCTGACTGAAGAGAGGCAGCAAGGAAAAATAAATCAGCACCCAGAAATCTGTCATTAAATACATTATTAACCTTCAGTGTATTCTTAGTCTTTTTGAATATTGATATTCACATAAAGTAACAAGAAGAAAACCACACACAAAGTTTTTCAAAAAATTACAAACTGGATTATCTTCAGAAAAACAGATCCTTACCTGTAGCTCTCATTGTGCCACTATTCCCCCCCTAACAAACATAGTAGATATCCATCAAGAAGCATTTTTTTTTTTTTAATATGACTTCAAAACCACCTGATTCGTATCTGTGAGATCAACAAAAACAGATTCTCAGAGATTACATCTTAATTGTTTAACAGAGATACCCAAGTACACGTATGTTACTGCAAAATGCTTGACCCGTTTTCCCAAGGTTTAACCTGAAGTCAGAAAATACTTTCTAATGCAAACCTTTCCATTTGGGGGAGAGGCAGAAGAACTGTTATGCTATATTTTAAGAAAGCCAAACTACTAAATACTGTATCACCCCCAATCATTTAGAAGTTATTAACAACTAAAAACGTTTTTATGCTATCTAGTTTTATACAGATGGATTTACATGTAATATTTATGGAAAGTTTCTATAGAATTGAATGGAGCTGAGTCAATCTACAAAGTTCAGCAGTGAACCGTGTACTTTCTACAGAATTGCTACACCAATTAACAGTTCAGATCTTGCCAATATTTTCCAGGTGGCAGTGGTCCTCTTCATCTCAACTCGGAAATCGGTGCCTTTTAAAAGATACCGCAAACAGCACAATATCCTCCACTGACCTGGAAAAAACTTCAAGAAATGTAGCTTCATCTCTCTTATCTGGATTAATACACGCATTTGGTATTTCCTATTTTTAATTTCATGGTTAGACAAATCATGAGACAGACATCTAACTCTATTAGAGATGCCCAGGCTAGTTCACAGACGTCATCCAAAATTCTGCCTATAAATAGGCCTTGCACTATGCTTAAAATTAAGAATTGATAGAAAAATCCAGTTGGCATTTGAAACAACTACAAGACATCATATATTTCCCTGTATCACTATCTAATTTAATTATGGCTGCAAATGCTACTTTAGATATAAAATCCAAAAGGTTAAAAAAGCTGTATAAAAATAATTCCTGTTTGGAGTAAGAGGCACACCATCTACCTGATTCACTGACTGAACTTCTTGCACTCACAGTTCCGTGTAATGGTCACTCATTTTCTCAGAAAAAGAGTAACGTTTCAAGTATTCAAAATTCTGACTACTCGGTCTTAATTCAGAACAACATTAACAGCGGTCCCAAAGTTTTCTCATACTATGCATCCAGATAGCTACTATTAGAAGCAAATAGGAATTACAAAAGAATCTGCCAGGAAGCAAGGAGACATCTCATTGCTTTAACATTTTACAATGTTCATTTCAGCCAAGAGTTATTTTTATGGCCAAATGTTGCCAAGATAATGAAGAAATAAATAACATAAGCAAAAAAACCCACACACACTCCACCAGACTGAAGGAGTCCTTTTACTTACTTTTTTCCTACCACATTAATATTTTTATTATTTTATTTAGAAAAGTTTTGTACCCAAATAGATTATTTGGGTACTTTAGAATTACCCAGAAGTAACACATTATCCATATGTTATCCACAGTGTTAGAAAAAAGTTATAGTTTAGGTTCCTTTAATTGTTAAAGCTCTTTTCTTTAGGCTTTATTTTCTAAAAGGCAGCCCTCCATTTCCTAGAGTAACATGGTTAAGTGTACTTTCTAACATACCATTTACATTATGTTGTTAACCTTTTTCACTTCATCTCTGCTGCCTAAAATAGACTTCAATCCAAGTAGGTTCTATGTTGAAGTAAGACTGTCTACAGGTTTTGATTTAATCACAAGATTAACATGACCGAAGGATAAAAGTTACTTATGAATTTTTATGTATTTGTATATATTTTAAACATATGTATGTGTATATTTATATACCAAGCCATACATATGTACTTTATAAGACTTCTATAATTAATCAAACATGCTACAGTATCTTAAAATGTGGGCCACAAAGCAGATAGAGAACACAGACTGAGGTACTTGGCAAACAGATGATGTACTGTGCCAATTTTTCACTGTACATCACTATAAATCTTATTTTCATTTGTGACCTAGTTCAGGGTTTAACTTAAGCTTCCTGAGGTAACAGCCAAATGCTCTAAATCCAGTGTGTCACCTACTCCTAAATTTGCCATTGTCTATTTAAAACAAGTTTCTAATAAACACCTGTGCTCAACAAGATGCAGCAATTTCCACCTTTCAGTCATTTAGATTGATTAATAACTAACCATCAAATTCTATTGTTAGAGACAGTTCTCCTGGCAGGAAACTACCTCCTACTGCAAACACCAGCTCCCACTAGCTATATTAATTCTGAAATTATCCAAATGCAGTAAACTTTGACACACACACTTCAAAGAAAAAACGAAAACAAAGACATCAAGTATCTCTTAGCATCCATAAGACTACACTAAGAGAAGTTTGTTTCATTTTGTATTATTTATGATTTGTTTGATTTTCACCACTCTTTTTTAATTCAGCATCCTCATTCTATTTTTATTTTTTAATATATATAAACAGCAACTACTTCTTCCTATCTTCCACCTCTCACCAGAACACACGCTGCTTCACAAGAGGTTCCCAGTCCCTGAACACAACCTCAGACAGTACAAATGTTGAGATAAGAGGAGATAATAGTTCTTTTAAAAACTTAAATTATTAATGAATTCAAAGGGCTGGTTGCTGACTAGGTTTCAAATACTGTCTTTTAGATAATTATACAGATAATCACTTGCTTTCTGACTTTTCTGGCTACAGTGATTATCAGGACATTACACATTTGCCTTAAATACAAAGTACATCCCTCTTTTTCGCTGTAAAGAACTGGAATAATGGCATTCATGTCTCTGGGGTATTACAAGGTATTCCTGGTTGAGGATATGAAAGATTCTTGCTAGTAATAAAAAAGCATCATTTTAGAACACATCATTTGTGGCAGGTATCATTTCACTCACATTTTCTGCCTGACTTTTTAATTCATGGGTAAGTCATAACACTGTTAGCAACTTCCAATACTTCCTCTAGAAGTGGATGAAGAGATATCAGAAGGAAAGACTACAGTATTTTGAGTCCTAACTATTCAAGCTGCCAGTTTCACAGACTCAAACATTCCACACGCTGGTAAAGCAGCTTGGGGTATTTTTTTGTTTGCTTGGGTCGGGGCTTTGCTTTTGGGTTTTTTTTGGGGGGAGGATATCTTTAGCTGTAACTTGTTTCATTTCATTTCAAAACTCAAATCTGAGTTACCAACATGGTCTGAGAACAGTATTCATCCAGAATTTCAAACTGGTTTAGAATCCAGATCAAAAAAACCCCCTCAGAACAATAAAAGCACGTCTTAATATTGCTTTTATTCAGTTCTCAGTTTTGGACTAGAATTAGCAGCTATGCTACTATCTCAAATAATTCGCAGCTCTAAAGTTGCTGTTGATCAGCTAACATTGACGCAAAACTGATTCAATGTTTATCAATACAAAAATTTTCTCCTTTAAAGAAAATAATTCCAAGGATGAATTCACACAAGTTTAATAGCTTAATACCACCACCAAGTCAGAGGAAAGGAAAACTAAATTTCCTTAAACTTTCAGTTGACCTTAAACCTTTTCAATTCTTTTGCAATATATAACACTACACAGACTTCTTTCAATGAGTGACTCTGTTTCCAGACAGGTGCAAGTGGAGTTGGGGACAAAAGAACATTATATGCTGCTTCAGGAAAAAAAAAAAGCTACATCACCTCAGCCCACAGCTAAACCTCAATTTCTGGCAGTTTCTGGCTATTGCTACTTTTTTGTTAGATCTTATCTAGCATAAGCATCTGTTCAGCAATGCTTACAAACAACAGAAGAGATTAAGAGCTGGAGGGGAGGGAGAAGGGGAAGAGGTTCTAGGGCAGAAAGGCTTAAAAAAAAACCTATATCCTAGTATATACAAAATATATCAAAACTGTTTTCAGGATATACTTCTGGATACATTTCTAAACATGCACCCCACAGTCAAAACAAGCATTTTTTTGGCCTTTGATCAGTCACCAGGTGCTCTTAAATCATTAATCTGAGCTTCAGTCACTCCTGACCTCAACTCTGAGGACAGCATTGTGCACAGGACTGTTAGTAGGTCATTAAACTAGAACATCTTATAGTTACGGCAAAACTCAAACTAATTCCAGCACAGCTTGTTTTTCAGTAAGGAAGCTGAAGGGCTATCATCAGCCTAAAAAGAGCCGGAGGGCTCGCTATGTCATCCCCAAAATAAGGTTTTCTTCAAAACTGCAAAAAAAAACCTAAAACACACTTCTACAGATGCATACTCTTTATCAAAACCAAAAAATAGCCACAGAAAACTCCAGAGAGATGAAAATTACTCCAAGACTAGAAATATTTTACAGCATCTCAAAATACATAATTAGGAAGCTGATACTTCATTCATTGCTTTAAGAGACAAAAATTTTTGACTTGGGATTTAAAAATATAGCTATTTTGATAAACAACTTATTTAGGGGAAGAAATGAAAGGGGGAAAAAAAGCGGTAATCAAGACATGTGGTAGCTTAGTTCCAGTGACTATATAAATTAAGGCCAATAAAGTATATTGAGTAAGTAAATAATATACTTGTAGAAAGAGTTTTATTTTGATCTGTGAATTTTCTCACTTTTGTCCACTGTTCATAAAAACCACACCTGCATTTAAACACATGTATTCCCCCCAAATAGGTGCCAGATATGGACCAGGCTGTATAAAACACTACCAGACAGCAGAAGCAGAACACGGCACAGTCTTCTACAGAGGTTATTTTACTCCATGTCTGCGTCCCATCTAATTAAAAATGAAGCAGAGCCTTTTTTCCCTTGATTTCTCGGTCCAGGAAGGAAGCCAGACACAAGCTATAATGTGAACACATTGACCCGGTCCAAGCAGCCAGCACAGCACAAGCTGCAAACCCCCATCAAGCAGCACTCAACCACCCTGGGGAGTTTGGCATCAGATCCAGAGTGACAGTAGATGAGGTTCATCTCCTGACCAAGGGAGAAGCCCTAGTTCAGTTTCGTTTTGTCTTATTTTTTCCCCCCTCTCAAATAACTAGCTTAAGAAAATAGCTACTTTTTAAACACCAAGTCTAAAAGTTACCTGTATATACAAGATTGAGATGGCTTCTTCAGCCTGGATTTTGGGAACTGCCAGCCTATTGTCAGCTTTCAGTTAGAAAATAAGCTAAATCTTTGCTTACAGAGTCACTGGGAATACAAGTTTTTAATCCCTTTACATTTTAAAATGCTTTTTCTTGAATCAGCCTAAGGATCCAAGCGTTCTGATTCATAGATGCTCTTATGCTGCAAATCCATTTACTAAGGATAGGATTATACAGCACATGTATACCATTTTACATATGATACTTTTAGGGAATTCAAACTGACAAGGCTGCTTTAAAAAGCTTTCAGTTGGTAAGTGAGCTTTATGGAAGTATTTACTTGTAGTTCTTGATTTTCGATACTGTTGTGGCTTGGGCCGGGTTGGCCAATGACAAGACGACAGATGCTCCTCCCCACCTCTTGCTCCAAGGAGAGGAAGAAGAAAGATGAAGAGATTTATGAGTTTAGAAAAAACTAAACCACTTAAATGAAATATTAATAATAAAAGGGAAATAATGACATAGATACATACAAAAACATATACAAAATCATATCAAGCTCCCAGGGAGATGTCACTGGCGGGCACTGGGGAAGTTCCAGACCGGATTCAGTGATGAACAGGAACTGGATTCCGGTTCTTGACTCAGGAACCCACAGATCAGGACCTGAGGTAGACAAACTGACAGAGTCCTCCTCAGATGACAACCCCTGAAGAAGCCAAGCCACTAAAGAAGCAGCTCACCCTTTGCTCCTCAGCTTTTATACTGGGCATGGCAGATGGGACGGAACACCCGATTGGTCAGTTTGGGTCACCTGACCCGTCCCCTCCTCCCCACAGGTGACACCCCTCCATGGGGTAGACACCCCAGTCAGCTGGCCCTGGTTGCAACGGCAACGAGCGTGAGCCCGGAGCTCGCACTGAACAGAGTTGGCTCTGCTTTACCCCAAACCAGGGCAAATACACACCCTGTACTAGCTCACAAACTGGAGAAGATCTAAAAATTTTACTAAGCTTAAAAATGGACGCAGTCCTTGCCTCAGTTACTTTGGTATGAACCTGCAAGTTACCTGTTGTTACAAAGAAGATGCAAATACTGTACTGTTGTTTCAATCATATACTAATCATCAAAAAAAAAAAAAAATCATTCACAGCAGAATGTATCCACTCTTTGCATAAAATCTCACTTTAGAATCATGTTTAGGCTAAGATCACTATGTGGAAGAGGACAAAGTCTGACGGATACTTGCAAAAGCGAGCTTTCCCTGTCCAGACCATCTACAGACCACCAGCCTCAACAGATACCCTCTGTGAATTGACCATGTACACACACAGCCACCATTCCTTCTCTTCATCCCCAGCAAAGCCCTGGCGTAGGTTTGCAGCCATACAGGACTGGGTCTTACGGGCAAGACAGGGCAAAGCCCAGCTTCAGAAATCTGTTAGAAAGCTCTCAGTGCTTTTGAGCTGTAGTTCTGAACATTCTTCTCATTAGTGTTTCTACCACTCATTAGAGAAGTGGTATAAAAACATAGGAAACTTTGCACGTGCCGGAAGAAAAAGGGATCCTTTAGATAGCAAGTGAGAAAACTGGAGGAATATAGGCTGCACAACTTGTCTCTTAAGCGGGTGGCTAAACTGCAAATAAAGATATTTAAGACGAAAAGCATCAATATTCAGAAGCAGACTTAAGCTACTAAGCAGACAATATAGAACTAGGGATGGAGGGAAACATTTTTAGTAAGCTTTCGGAGTCATTATATATTTGTATAGATTAGTAGTTTCCCATATTCTTCCTTTATTTTGCATGCTATGCACGGCCATTCAGGTCCGTGCTACTCACCTGCAAATGTCTGGACTTCCTCAGCACCACGCTGCGGCTTAGTCTGCATAAAAGGTTGATACACTTGCTGTATATGCTAGATAACGCAACAGCCCAAATGAGGTCAGTAACATCTGCCTGCTTCAAAATAAGAACGAACCCTCTTTAGTAATGCATTTATTATGTTGACGCAAGCGAATACTGGGACACATGAATAAGTCATAAGGAAGCTCTGAGTAACCACCTGCTATTCAATCAGAAAATAGGGTGGCTACATATTGTTAGGTCACAGGTTACCTTGCATAAATGTCTGCATAAAAAGAAATTAACAGTTTTAAGCCGCCCCTGATGATAGACAAGACCAGAATGCAGAGCCATGTCTCTTATGAATAAGGTTGAATAGAGTCCTCTTCCACACATTGATCTTAAAATAAAAGTTATACATGAATTACAAGTCTCCCACATTTGTATTTTAGAATTTTGGAAAGATCTTTAAATGCTCAGCACTGATGTGAGTATTCTAAAACATTGCCAGCAACTCAGCTGTCAAACATGCTCCATTAGAGAAAGAAAAATACATCAGAGTGTTGAATTCAGAAATAATTTTACTTGAACAGTCAGGAGTATATGATAATATAAAGGGAAAAAAAACCAAACTCTGGCAAGAATTGTGGACTAAAACATCCAAAATCCCGAAAACAGATGCAGTTTACAGATAAATCCTCTATACAAAGTACACATGCAAAGTATACGAAGTATAGCCTATATACAATAAAGTTCAAATAATCCTGAATGCCATGACATGTTCTGAAAGCACTTTTTCATTGATACATTGATCAATGATTGTGTTAAATATGGAATATGATCCAACTGTGATATGAAATTTAAGCTACGAGGAAAACATTGCAATTATTTTAGAATCAGTTATAAAAAAAAAAAGGAAATGCTCTAACGTATCCCAGATGTTAAGAACATGTTCTGCAAAAATTATGCTGTACTACAATGGTAGTTACTCAATAGAATCTATTAGGTTACATTCTTGTTCTCAGTAGACATTCTCTTGAGAATACGTTTATTAATCAATAGGATGTATAGTACCACAGCTTTTTAGGAAAATAAGCTTTCAGAAATTCATTAAAATTCAGACATTCAAAAAATCAGTAGTCCACCAAAGCACTGCAACACTGTATCAGCATATTCTGCTCTCTGAGGCAGCCAAAATACACAACTCATTTGCCATAGCCACTTTTAAATTTAATAATAACGTTATCATAAACTGATCAGAATAATTTTGGTTACACGGCTCACAATTTCTGTGAAAAATATCAGGACAATTGGTTAACACAGCTCTCAAAGGCGCTCTCTTAAAAAAAGAGTATCTGAAAGACTAATTTTTCCTATGTCTACTTGCAGATTTTTGGCTCTTGAACTGTGGATTTTCCTCATAAGAGCTTAATAAGACAATAAAAAACTAAGTTTGTTACCTTAAAGGTGTGAGATTCGGATTAATTTACAGGTAAAACAATATACTAAGACTCTATCTTAATGCTATCTGAGAGATGTGCAGGAAATGCTAAGTACAGTAGTGAACTGTTGGATCTTTAGAGTTCCAGACACTTTTAAAATTGTTTGATTACCTCAGTAGATGAATGGACATGATTATTTAAAGAAATAAAACAGGCTGAGGTGGAAGAACATTTTTTGAAATCAGCAGCAAGGGACAGAGTTTGCAGACAAGCAATCAAGTGGAGAATGACAATGATTTTTGTAAGCCTTGGTAAGCAAAATAATTCAACGAGACACTGAAAGAGCAATAAGAGTAGTTGAGTCTCTCAAGTCAAGAGAGACCTTCATCATGACAGTCAAGAGAAAAACAAATTTCAAGGAAACCGCACAATCAACAGCGAAGGCACAAGATTTAAAAAAAAAAACAACCACACAGCCTGAAGGAGACTCATTGTCAAAAAGCAACAATGTCAAAGACAAATTAAATAAAAAGTCAGATTAGTAGAGGATGGATGGCATAATTCAGGTCAACACTGAAAAGTTCCTGTTGCACCCCTGTCACATAGACAAAGAGACAAAGGAGTTCCCATCTCCAAGATCTGGAGGGATCAACATGCAAAATACATGTGCAAAAGACAGCATCTTGTACACGTTGACTCATCTAACCATGTAGCTGCATAATCTTTGTTTTTCTCATTTCAAAACTAGAGCCTTCCTAAAAAATTATAAAGTTAAAATAATTATGAAATTAACTTCACTATAAAATAAGGTTAGAGGGATCTTCAAGTATTACCTGTCTGGAGCTGGTTTTACATGTGGATTATGTCACAGATCACTTACAGGCAGCAAAGCTTTGCAAGAGCTGCTGATTCCAGATTAATATGGCAGTATTTAAAAAGGGTAATATGCAACCTCTATACACTACTGGTATTGCAACAGGGATTTCTACACGGGAACCATGTTGCAAAGGGAAAAAAACATCATATAATCTGGCAAATGGGCCCCGTAAGGATACAGAAAGGGAAGTCCCTCTGTTTAATTAAAGCAAAAAGGTACAATCAGCCTAGCCCTCTCATTTCAGGACAAAGATGGATATTCCTGCTAATGTTTCATTAAATTGATCATAAAGGGTTACTTTACCAAATCAGAGATTTTCTGAGAATAAATCCCGATGTTTTCAGATAGCTCTCTATTCAAAAAGATGACAAGGCTCAAAATTTTAAATTCCCAGTGGATACTCAGCTGCTGTACTTATTTCACAGTTATCAGGAGCAGCCATTTCCCTGGCTCATTCATACAGTCAGTAGAAGTAGTCAACTTTCACAAACATGGAATAGCATTATATCTTAGTCTTCTCTGTATTGCTTAAGGTTTTCCCCCTTTAAAAATGAGGTAAAAATATCAGGCTGACTGACATCTTAGGACTCGTGATGACATCGCTAGCGAGCCAAACATACAGAAGTCACCATCATCCAGAAAGCTGCCTGCTACGCACTGCTTTGTATTACACACAATTTACTCAATCTCACAAATGAAGGGGGGCAACGCACAAAACAACCACACCACACACACCCACAAAACCGTGAAGATTTACAGTGTTTATACTGGGTTTATGTGCTATGTCTGCCAACTTTTTCTAGTTAGATGCTTCCATTCCCTTTAAAATTCCCTTAATCCTCTGATCTCAGTGTCACAGTTAATGAGCATGTAAAATACATCAACAGCAATTTTTAAAAACTCTCCAAAGCTGATTTATTTCCTTCTTACAAGTGTGGGTGGAGGGTTCCTTCTCCCACATAGAGAGTAATATACAGTAATAAGCTCTATCTCTTTGCTTTTGACCAGAAATAAAGATTGAAATACAAACCAACAGAAAGGCACAAAAGAAGTGATAAGTTAGTTCATTATTCAGATGTACACCGACATAAAACTTCCATTTTCTTTGGATTACAGAGCAGATTGGTTTGTTGGGGTTTTTTTTTGATGATTTGTGAGTAAACACAAAAGAACCTGTCTTGAAAACTGTACAGTTTACCATCTAAAACCAAGGTGTGGATACATTATGCAAGTTTGGTTTTTTCATTCATTCATTTTCAGGAGAGTGATGTTCGTGGAAATCAGGTAATTGTGAACAGTACTATTGGATACAAAGACACTTTAATACCTTCTCCTATATAAACATTATTGTTGCTCAAGGAGGGATTTGGTAAAAATCATGTAATTCATTAGAAATCTCTCCTCCACCACACAACTCCAACACAAATACTTATTTGACAACATATCAATGAGAGATACTAAATCAGATGTAACAGGTGCATAAGTACTTAACAGTAGGGCCATTACTGGAGCATATAGCAGCACCAAAGCTTTTCATATTCGACAAATTGCATAATTACTTTTTAAGTACCAAGTGTAAAGATTTAGCACTTTTTAAGCCATACATAAGTATGTATGATCCTTACATCTTAGATATTTCCATTTAAATTTTCCATCAGCGACTACTTTTCCAGTGCAAGGAAAAAAGAACAGAGAAGATGGAAGAGTGTTATGCATGATGTACCAGTATCAATTTGAGTATCCATACGGACATAATAGAAAAGCCAAAGCAGCTGTACATACTCATTAGCACTCCAGCTGTAATCTGAGATGAAGATTAGTCAAATACACTGATTAAACTGTTACCTTTAATAACTAAACAAGCACAGAAATAATTCATCTTTACAAACTACTTTGCAAAATACATGGCATGGGATCATAAACCCGCTATAAGGAGATATTATTTCTTTGTTATTGCCAGTTAGAGCTTGCTCTCTGAGTGACTGCTAGTGCCTGTTCACTTCATAGCATCTTATGACGTATTTCATAGTTTCATTTACACAATTAATAATTAAGATAATTGACAGAAAGCAAATAGGGAAGCAACATAGAATGTGTATATTTCTAGTAGTATTCAGCACCATTAATTTTCCAGTCTAAATAATTAAAAGCTATGGAGCAATGGAGATGAACCTTGTACTATTTAACTTACAGGCAACACGAAAATCACTTTGAGGTGTAAATTCAAGTCAGAATTAAAATATTGCCCAAATTCTAAGTAAGGCTAAAATCCTCACATGTAATGAAGAACTCTAAACAAGCCTTGAATTACTTAAGATCTAATTATATCTTAAAAGATAAACTGGGATGCTGTGATTATAAAATGTAACTTTGTCAGCATTACCTCCTATTCTAATTACACTTTTTTTTTTTTTTAAGGAATGTACACATGACAAGGCAATCAACCATAAAACCAAAACATCTGAGCTTTAATGTGTAACGCTAATAATCGCAAAAGAACCTATTCTTGTCCAAATTTTAAAAAATAATGTTCTCAGCTAAGGAAAGTTTGTCAGATCATGTGTTTGCACGAGTGTGTATATATATACACATGATTGCAAACTTGACAAACAATTGGCAATAACATCAGGAAATATGAGGTAACAGAAATTAAATCTTATACAAAAAAAAAAAGTGTTCAACAGTTTTCACTCAGGATGGTAAAGTATTATCTTGCAAAAGCAAGGCAGCTCACAGAAGTAAGTGTATAGAATTGGATAATATCACAATTTTAGCAGTAAAAAAATTGAGAGAACTTACTGTCCTACCAGAACAAAGACAAGAATCTCTATGCAAGAATATTGGGAAACAAAAGACCCAAGACATTAACTTGCAAGTTAAGCTGTAGGCACTTTATTAAATATATTAAATTATAGCATTTGTCATATTCTAGCAAATATTGTACCTAAATTTAATGCAAAAAAGGGAAGGAATTGCTCAGAATTAATAGAACCTATTAGTCTATCTTCTCATTATTCTATATTCATAGTTCAATCTAAAAATATGGACGTGACGGGAAAAGTAGAATAAAATGCATCATAAATTTATTAACATCACACACTTTATCTTTGCTAAAGCAACTATAAAGAAAATTACCATTGTAAGAAGACTCAATAATAAGCTGTGCAATTAGTTAAACTGGAGACCAAGTTAATATGAGAACCATAATGTAAGTAACAAGCTGGATAGAAATGGGACCAACAGGTTGCCCATAAAAAAAAAATCTCAGCCTATATGGGGACTAAGGTTAGATACTAGAGGTAGTCAAAAGCTGATCTTAAAAAAATACTTAAAAACAATGGAACAAGTGTGCTACTGCAATTTATTGATGGCATGATATTGTTCATACTGCTAGAGATGAATATACCCCATGCAAAGAGCTAGGTGATGTTGATACTTGACTAACAGAAAAGAGATTAAATTCAGTAATTTAGTCTGTAAAATAATTCACTAGAATTGAGGGGAATAATTTTAATTAGGCCCCTGGAGAAGAAAAAAAGATAATTAGAACAGCAGCAAAATAACTATATGCAGATACAGAACAGGAAAAAAAGATAAATGATTCTACAGTGTGGGATTTCCAGAGCTCAGACAGTGATCCAGATGTGGGATTTCCAGTAGCGGTCAGGCAGAAATAGTATCACAGGCCAGGAGACAGGCAAAGCCATATCCAGGAAACAGAATAGGAGAGATTAAACTGGAACATGAACAGAGAATGCTATTTGAGTGACGAGAAGAAATAAGAGCCTAGTAAGACGACACTCGCTTATCCAGCATAATGAAGTCCAAGGTAAAAACATGAAACTCTGGACAAAGCGGACAAAAGGAAAAGCAAATGGAGAGAGACCAGCTCATTTAGCTAAGTGATGATATGCACACAAAAATAGTCACGTATAAAGAAGATTGTATGAACAAATTTAGAGGAATACACTAAATGCAGACAGTCAGAAACGTGAGATTCGAGAACCTTTGAACAAGTTTATGGCATATTTAGTTACAAAATACTGCCATATCACTCCATAAAGTTTGGGACTACAGCATAAGATAAAGAGTTAACTAAAGATTCTTTTATCTTAATCATATATATAAAGTCATTAAGGCATGCTTTTAAAAAGTATCTGCTCAAGTTTCAAATTTTTCTGCTAGAATTGTTTGCAGGGTTTTGTGGTAGTTTTTTGTTCTTTTATTTATTTTTTTTTAAACATGTAACATCCCCTCCATATACAATGTCCCTGCGTATAATAATGGGGAACTATATGTTTGCCACTTATAGGTAGCCAAGGCTTTATTTTACCACAATAATTAAAAAAACCCAGAAGCATTATATTATGTTTTCACACAGCTTTTACGTCCCTGTTGCCCCTAAAATAGTGTACATGGACTAGTGGAGTAATCCTGCAAGGGTTGGAGAACAGAGAAGAAAAAAACTAAACCAGCAAGTTCAATCGCTCCAGCTGGTAGCACCAGACAGAAATCTGGAGGGAACGGAAGAAGAGAGTAGCTTGTAGACTAAAGTAGGTTAAAAGCAGTATTCAAGCCTAAATTGCAACTCAAAACGTTCAGTCTTGCTCTTCAGTCCTGAAGACAGACATTCTTAACAGCCACCTTATTTTTTTCCACGTTGCAACTTGTGAACTCTTCAACAGCTATGCTTCCAGGCATTCATAGAAGGACTTAATTGGTTGTATGAAGTTGGATGTCACGCCTACCCTGACATATGAATCTACCTGCCTAACTCCTCAAACATCTTTATAGGCAATCTGGGAACACAGCTCACAGAAATGCCGTGGCAGTGATTTTATTTTAAAATATGAGCACATAAGGAGAAGATTAAACTCTTCCTCCTCCCCACTCCCATTCAGCGGCACAATGATTAGAGGCACTAACCCCAGATAAGAGAAGGTTTGCAGTACTTGCGTACCTGCTTCAAGTCAAAGAACCAACAGCATGGAATCTGGACTTTCATGTAGACTCCAGAAAATTCTATTTTCAAGTACATTTGTATATACATACATAGATATACAATTAGATACATGCACTCACACATATATGCAGATGTTTTAGAAATATTTAGTTTTTATATGCAAGACTTCACCTTTTAACTCATACAAATCCCTGCTGCTTTACAGACAAGCCTTTTTAATTAATCCCAATTTGCCCACCTTCTTAATTAATCCCAACTTGCCAGAATGTCGAGAAGGCAGGCAAGCCATTAGAAAAATCA